>CM062292.1:13108386-13708386 GCA_031216915.1 Pictodentalium vernedei
TCGTGGTATCCCTGCGCCACACGCTCGCGTCCAGTAATCGTTAACCCATTCAAACATAAGTGTGGTTCTGTATATTTATCGGAGTAGGAAGTGGAATGGGAAGTGATAAGTTTTGAACGAAGTGCTGCGCATTTCATACAACTTAACACACCGATCCCATATTCATACTGCGAAGTGCGACGTACAATTGACTTCAATTGGTACAATGTAATTCAAAATGTTTGGTTGTATTATAATGTACCCTTAACCCTTTACCCAAAGAAACGGCAAAAAGGGCCAGCGCTAGTCTTAAAAATCGTCAATTAATTTTAACTATTTTTTTCATTTTTTGTCTCAAAAACATAGGTTATGACCCCCTCATTTGAACGAGCTCGTTCCAATAAGGGGTCATAACCAATGTTTTTGCGACAAAAATGGAGAAAAATAGTTATTCAAGAATTTCTTTTCGAAGTGTCGTCTGCTTTTCATGTTCGGTAAAGAGTAAAGCAGCTGAAGTCTCCGTAATTTTTATCAATACGGTCATCTGTTGTGCACACAAGTTTGGTTATTTTCAACACAGGCTAATTAATACTCAAGCGGAATTAGCCAGTCAACCTGCGTCAATACCAATTAACAGGTAATAAAAATCATCAACACAATTTTAACTAATGAAGTAGTGGGTTGTACCCGACGCTTTATTTGTTAATTTTTTATGATTATTCGTATAATTAGTGTTTGAAATATACAGTACGTGGAGAGTGTATTATCACTAAATCACCCGCACAGTGGAGATTCCACCCAAGCAATATTTACAAATTTGTTGAAAAGCATAACAAACCCAGGCAAAGTTTCAACCAATGGACCCCCGGGTAAAACCCGGAGGTCCATTGGCTGAAACATTGCTTGTGTTTTTAGTCCATATGTACAAAAGTTATAGCTTGGGTGATAACTCCACTCCGCGGGTGATTTAGTTACAATCCACTTTCCACGTATTGTAATATTATTGCGTCAGTGGAAATATCGTCCACCCGTGGAAAGTGACCAGCCAGTCCATGACGGCCGGACTGTAGCAGCCCACCTGCAGCAGTAACATTTAAATTACACCATTGGATACGCCCACAATTTTTTATTTGACAAATGGCCGGGACAAAGCAAAAACGTTAATACGATATGAAAATTATTCAGCGAGTCATGAAAAACTCACTTTGACCACCCATATGCAAGAAAATCTTACATAATTAAAGAAAGTTCAAGGATTTGTTGTCGTGTTTTATCGGCCTGATCAATTCTCGTCAAGAAGACTGAATGTAACAACCCATGTTAAATGACACTTTGTTTATTTGTGAAGTCAGATATGTGAGGAAAATGAAACACGACCCCTGGAATGTGAACAAAATGGAATTGTTTTAATCAGATAACACATGTATACATAATTGATACGCACGCGATTTTAGCCGTCAGTTTTCTCCTGTCAGACGGAGTGTGATGCGCGGGTAGGGTTTAAAACGCACGCAGTGTAATGCTGAAAAAAAAATCGAAAACGAGACTGGGTGAGAATTATGTTATCTTCATCAATAATCATTATAGATAACTGCCCCAAAATCTGCTACCATAGGGTGCGAAATTTCCAACTGGGGCCAGAACTATAAAACTTTTACAATTGTATTTTCTAGAATTGTATGTTTACATATTAACATAATTGACTATAATGAATCATTAGCATTTCAAAAGATATTGCAATTTGCCAGATCTTTGAAAATGCAAATAATTCATTTTATTACTTTCGAGGCGAGGGGCTAGATTGTAAAACACTCGACCACATTCGAGCACTCGTGTTTGTACAACGTCCCTCACCTCTCATGAATTATTTCACGTGACTAGTCCAGCCAAGCGATTACTCTCTATTCTCATTTCTCGGGTAACTTTAGTGCCTATTCTGAAGTCATAACTAGAAAATACAACTCGAGACACAATTGTTAAAGTTTTGTATTATTGGCGTTTGTGGTCCTGTGATACTCTGGGAGAGCTTCCTTGCAATCAGCGTAAAGTATTTGTATCGTCAAGGATATAAAATGAAAGTGCCAATGACACTGTAGCTCAACTTGACAAACTTGAACTTGGTAAGTTATAAATGAAATGGCAAAATTGAAGATCATTGGTACCAATGTTTTTTGATGAAATTTCAGCAAAAAAGCATTGTGTGTGCACAACGTCAGAGTGATCCACGCATTTTTAAATGTAAATTGTAATACTGGCTGAAGGAAGAATTTTGATACAAAAATGCAGTATGTTCAGAAGTTATTGTAAATGGCAACTTTTTTCACAAAAAAATGAATGCCTGCAGTGTTAAAACGTGCTGACTCAGCACTTTTTCAAAGTCCTGAAAAAAGTACCTTGTGATCAAACCGATAGGGATTTGTTTTAACCATTCTATTCTACTGGATAAAAGTAAGCTTTATACAAAATAAGAATTCTCTGTGCCGTGTAGTTTTAGAGATATGGCAGTTTTAAGGTTTTTCCTATTTTCAGCTCCCGAGGTTCCCACGGGGCAATGAGAACATTTTTTTTTGCATCAATCAACTAATTATGACCTATTATCATCTCAAATCAAATTTGGTTCAAATCGACCTCACAGTTTAGAAAATAGAAATTTTAGGCGTGGCCAAATTTTTTGCCCCTCCCATAACGAAGGCAAATAATGCCCGACATACTTCTCTTGAACAAACTTGATTCTAAACCTCAAAAGGACTCTGTATACCACATATCAAGTCTCTACTACTGGTGGTTCATTAGAAGATTTTCCAAAAATTTGGCCATTTTTTCCCCCACACCTCTGCTCAATATGAGCCAAAACCTAATTTGGATAAAAATCAAAATGCCCCTATATAACCACTACCTACATGAAAGTTAATTAAAATGTGGCCAGTGGTTTAGGAGAAAGAGGCCCAAACACCACCTTCACGCAGGATGACGGACGACAGACGATGGACGACGGACGAAGAGTGATAAGAAAAGCTCACTCTGACTTTCAGTCAGGTGAGCTAAAAAAGCAATAGCTCACATCTAGAGGTTAACCCGAACACACATACCAAGTTTCAAAGTGATCCGATCATAAATTTGCCCTGAAGGGTGTGTTAAAGGGAAATACTGAGGTCTGACTTAACTAAGTTCAAAGGTCAGCGGCAACATTTTTTCACAGGAATGGAAGAAAATCGACAGCTCCCATATAGATGTCACCCCACACAAGCACACCAAGTTTGCAAGCGATCCAATCATAAATGCGCCTCGCGGGTGTGTCAAAGGGAAATATTGATGCTTAACTGCACTAAGTTTTCACTAAGTTCATCAGAGGTTGTTACCAATGGCAACTATTTTTGACGGAAATGCAAAAAAAAAATCGATAGCTCCCATCTAGAGGTAACCCCAAACAAACATACCAAGTTTCAAACCATCCTGATCATAAATGTGCCCTGTAGGGCCCGTGTTGATCCCTGACTAAACTGCCAGTGGCAACATTTTTTGACGGAAAATGGAAGAAAATCAATAGCTCCCATCTAGAGGTCACTCCAAACAAGCATGACAGATTTCAAAGCAATCCGATCATAAATGTGTCCTGGAGGGTGTGCCAAAGGGAAATATAGAGGTCTGACTGAACTAAGTTCTAAGAATGTTGCCAACGGCAACATTTTTTGACGACTATGGAAGAAAATCAATAGCACCCATGTAGAGGTCACACAAACATGCATGCCAGGTTTAAAAAAAAAATGATCATAAATGTGCCCTGTAGGGTGTGACAAAGGGAAATATTGAGGTTTGACTAAAATAAGGTCTAAGAATGTTGCCAGCGTGAACATTTTTTTACGGAAATGGAAGAAAATCGATAGCTCCCATCTAGAGTTCACCCCATACAAGCATACCAAGTTTCATAGTGATCTGCATAACTGCACTACGTTCATCAAAGGTCATTGCCAGTGGCAACATTTTTTGACGGAAATCGAAAAAATAGCTCCCATTTAAAGGTAACCCCAAACAAGCATACAGAGTTTCAAATGGATCGGATCATAAATGTGCCCTGTAGGGCATGCCAAAGGAATATATTGATGCCTGACTAAACTAAGTTGAAAGGTCATTGCCAGCGGCAACATTTTTTGATGGAAATGGAAGAAAATCAATAGCTCCCATCTAGAGGTCACTCCAAACAAGCATGCCAGGTTTTTAAAGAAATCCGATCATCAATGTGTCCTGATGGGTGTGCCAAAGGGAAATATTGAGGTCTGACTGAATTAAGTTGTAAGAACGTTGGCCACGGCAACATGTTTTGACGGAAATGGAAGAAAATCGACAGCTCTCATCCAGAGGTCACCCCCAAACAAGCATGCCAGGTTTCAAAGCAATCCAATCATAGATGTGTCCTGTAGGGTGTGCCAAAGGGAAATATTGAGGTCTAACTAAACTAAGTTCTAAGAACGTTTGCCACGGCAACATTTTTTGGGTTGTCACTAAAAAGTGTACTCCGACCCCGACTCCGAAATTACCGACTCCAAAACTATTTCTTTCTATAACTCTTTTATTAATGGATCAATTATACTGAAATTCAACATAAATGTACAGAATTATGTGTAGTATACATATAATCATATAAATGTTACAAAAAAATTATGATTTTCATTAAATTGACTTTTATTGAGTTTTGGCTCACTAAAAAGTGTACTCGGTGATTTCATAGAAATTTCATTCTCTCATTCATATAATACATTCTTCCACCTAATTTGTTGCAGTATTAAGAATATATTTGTATTTTACGATATCTAATGCAAGATTTATAATTAATTTGGAAATTAATCGTGCTTAAAATGGAAATTTATTCGAAGATGCGAATCGCCGACTCCGGCTTCATTTGCGGTTGAATGTAAAATTCCAACTTACAATTGGCGGATCAATAGTCAGAGGTTTTTCCGGATTGTAGTAACTGACGCGGATAAGGAAATTGTTTCACGACAATGAAGTTTAACACCTGTCAGTAGCAGGGTAGTAGTAATTTTTTCGATAAGAAGTTGGACCCTAAGATTGTAAAATAATTTCCAGTGCTATATATCTCTGAAGACATATAGTATCGGGAATTATGTTATAACGATAGAGTCTATACCTGTCAGTAGTAGTAATTTTTTAATTTTTTCGATAAGAAGTTGGACCCTTAGGTTGTAAAATAATTTCCAGTGCTATATATCTCTGAAGGCATATAGCATCTGGAATTAGTAGCACGGAAGGTCGTAATTTTTTCAATAAAAATTTGGACCCAAAGGTCGTAATACAATTTCCAATGCTATATATCTCGGAAGGCATAGAGAATCGGGAATTATATTACAACAGTGGTGTCTAATTTCTCTTGGGGGGGGGGGGGGGGGGGGGGGGTGTTAAAAGTCAATTTTAGAAAATTAAAAAAGTTACAAAGTAATTTAATATACATGTAGGTGGTACAATTTAACACCGTTCACACTTGAAATTAATGCTATCAGTGATTGAACTGGAAATATTAGCACACTGTATATGATACCAGCGACGACAAGTAGTGTTGTTACACTCCACCATGTCATCAAAAAGATCAGGAAGTCTACAAGCAACGCATGCCAACTCTAAGACAAATGTAATAGGCCTTCTCGGTTTTCTACCTGGTCGGACTTCCTTTTTAGGAAACGGTAAAAATCTCCCACTTTCTGAACACATGACCAGATGTTCTCGCAATTTTTCATTGTCGAATATTATTTCTTCACCTCCAGCATATTTGTTTGTGCAAAACTCTACGACATTTGCTAATCAGTTTAAAAATGTGAATGGTTTTCAGCACACATATTCTGTGCCCAGTCTAAACTCTACAGATAAATGGGAATACAATTTGAGATTTAATGAAGCTCTACCAGAGGCTGCTCGACCTTCCGTGCTACTAATTCCAGATGCTATATGCCTTCAGAGATATATAGCACTGGAAATTATTTTACAACCTAAGGGTCCAACTTCTTATCGAAAAAATTACTACTACTGACAGGTATAGACTCTATCGTAATAATATAATTCCCGATACTATATGCCTTCAGAGATATATAGCACTGGAAATTATTTTACAACCTTAGGGTCCAACTTCTTATCGAAAAAATTACTACTACTGACAGGTATAGACGCTATCGTTATAACATAATTCCCGATACTATATGCCTTCAGAGATATGTAGCACTGGAAATTATTTTACAATCTTAGGGTCCAACTTCTTATCGAAAAAATTACTACTACCCTGCTACTGACAGGTGTTAAACTTCATTGTCGTGAAACAATTTCCTTATCCGCGTCAGTTACCACAATCCGGAAAAACCTCTGACTATTGATCCGCCAATTGTAAGTTTGTATTTTACATTCAACCGCAAATGAAGCCGTAGTCGGCGATTCGCATCTTCGAATAAATTTCCATTTTAAGCACGATTGATTTCCAAATTAATTATAAATCTTGCATTAGATATCGTAAAATACAAATATATTCTTAATACTGCAACAGATTAGGTGGAAGAATGTATTATATGAATGAGAGAATGAAATTTCTATGAAATCACCGAGTACACTTTTTAGTGAGCCAAAACTCAATAAAAGTCAATTTAATGAAAATCATAATTTTTTTGTAACATTTATATGATTATATGTATACTACACATAATTCTGTACATTTATGTTGAATTTCAGTATAATTGATCCATTAATAAAAGAGTTATAGAAAGAAATAGTTTTGGAGTCGGTAATTTCGGAGTCGGGGTCGGGGTCGGAGTACACTTTTTAGTGACAACCCATTTTTGACGGAAATTGAAGAAAATCGATAGCTCCCATCTAGGGGTCACCATAAAAAAGCATACCAATTTTCAAAGTGATCTGATCATATAAATACGACCTGTGAGGTGTGCCAAAGGAAAGTGTGACGTACATACGTATGTACGTTGATGGGTGAGAAGTGATGGCAATAGATCAGCTTGACTTGTCAAGCTGAGCTAAAAAAAAAGAGTGAAATTGCCTTTGCGTTCATCCTGCTGGTGATAAGGTTACTGTATATGATGAAGATCAAGGGTTGGCTCTTCCACTTTTCTCTCCATCACATTGGGGAGGGGGTGGGGTCGTCCAGACCTTGAAAGTTGGTGGCATGACGGGTGTTCTGGTGGAACACTACAAATGTTTCAGCCACTCTGAATAAAAATCTGACGGTGATTTATGGATTGTGGGTTTTAAGAGGGTAGTGCAATGATTGAGGTACAGGTGTCACTTACCAACCAGCTTAATTTGTCCAGATCTCCTTGTATCGTGAGAAGTCAGTCGCCTTGTATTTGGAAGGACAAGGGTTCTGAACTCGGTTCAAGCACATATTTCAATCCAATGCTTCATGTCGTCATGAAAAATGACTTTCGATAAAGTTATCTCCCTTGACATTACCAGACAAAAAAAGGTCCAATTAGAAACCAAGTAGCTGAGAAAACACCCAAGACATCAACAGAAAATAAAGCCACATTCCTTTTCTTACTTTTATTAAGGGGAAAATTGTTACTGAAAGTAATAAAAGGAAACATAGCTTTTTATGGCGAGCTGATTGGAACCATCTTTTTCACAGATAATCCGTCATTAAAAACATTATATGTAACGATATGCGCATTGTTGATACAATTAACAGAAAAAAACTACACAGAACAATGCAGTCTTATTTTCAAATGCGTTCCAACACCGAATAATCGTCAAAGTCCAAATTTATTAGGGAAAAATTATAAAAAGCCAGCTTAGGCCTAAAAATATTAACAAGAGCACCGCTGGGCATTGCATCATACACCCGTGAACTGTTCAAATTGTACCATTTTAACACATTTGCAATTTTTTTAGAGTGTGAGAAATTTATACTTGCATATATATATATGTTACGGTCAGACTTTGAAATCAGTGATTTTGTGAAATGACTAAATTTTTCAGTCATTTGAGAAAAAGACTAAAAATTAAGGACAATAGCTTCACAAAAGGACTCAATAATTTAATAATTTCAAAAAAAAATTCTTGATTTCACAGTTTGACTGTAACATATTTATATAGATATATATATATTAGAAATTTTATTTTGTTGTGATTAAACCACATGCCAAGTTTGAAGCCGATCGAAAAACAAATACTAAAGTTATCATCCAGAAACCAAATATTTGACAAATTCCAAGTCCAACAGGGGCCATAATTGAGGCGAAAATTGTTCAGACCGACCCCATATTCAAACTTAACCTGTATTTTGTTGTGATTAAACCACATGCCAAGTTTGAAGCCAATCGAAAAACAAATACTAAAGTTATCATCCGGAAACCAAATATTTGACGAAGAATTCTAAGTCCAACAGGGGCCATAATTCAGCAAAAATTGTTCAGACCGACCCCATATTCGAACTTGACCTGTATTTTGTTGTGATTAAACCACATACCAAGTTTGGAGCCGATCGAAAAACAAATACTAAAGTTATCATCCGGAAACCAAATATTTGACGAATTCTAAGTCCAACAGGGGCCATAATTCAGGCGAAAAATGTTCGGACCGACCCCATATTCGAACTTGACCTGTATTTTGTTGTGATTAAACCACATACCAAATTTGGAGCCGATCGGAAAACAAATACTAAAGTTATTGTTCGGAAACCAAACGGATGGACGGACGGACGGATGGACAGACGGACGCCATACTATAATATGTCCCGTTTTTCAAACAGGCGTATAAAAATCTGTTTCACAGGCCCTCCCACATGGTCCTTTTGGCTGCTGCATACTCTCTTTTTATAACCAATGTAAACTTAAACAAAATTAAAATTAAATGGTTCATGTACGATATTTTACCCAAGTTAAATAAACAACTGCACCATGAGCGCATGATACACCCGTTATTAATTACAAGAGGGAACCACACAATATGAGTATACATGTGTACTTGTCAGGTTACATATACTTGCCACCAAAAAATCATGAAAATTGCTCAAAGTCCAATATGTGGAAAATTGCCTATATTTTGATGAATAAAGTCCCATAACTCTAGAATGACAAACCGGACAGTGACACAAATCGAAAGGGAGATTCCTTCTATCAACATATACTTGCAACCAAAAAATCATGAAAATTGCTCTAAGCATTTTCAAGTTATTGTTCGATGTGTGAAAAATAAAGTCCCATAACTCTGGAATGACTAATCGAACGACGACACCAACCGAAAGGGAACTTCCTTCCATCAACATAAACCACCTACCAAAAAATCGTGAAAATCTCTCGAAGCGTTCTCGAGTTATCGTACAACATGTAAAAAATCAACAACTTTCTAAGTAATAAAGTCCCGTAACTCTGGAATGACTAATCGAACAGCGACACTAAACGAAAGGGAGCTTCCCTCCATCGATATACACTACCTACCCAAAAATCACGAAAATCTCTCAAAGCGTTCTCGAGTTATCGTACAAGTGCAAAAAATCGACAATTTTCTAAGTAATAAAGTCCCATAACTCTGGAATGACTAATCGAACGGCGACACTAAACGAAAGGGAGCTTCCCTCCATCGATATACACCACCTACCCAAAAATAACGAAAATCTCTCAAAGTGTTCTTGAGTTATCATACGACATGTGACCGGACGGACAGACAGACAGCGGTATACCATAATACGATCCGTTTTTTCAAAACGGGCGTATAAAAATTGATAAATTTGCAAAGCCTTCTTGCTCTCAAGGGACAAAATACACCACAACCCATGCTATTCCGTAGATTATGAGGCCTAAAACATGAACCAAGGGCATGAATTTTTGATGGAAACAAAATAATTACAGAAAAGCAATGTTAGGTGAAGGGTGTGTAATAGACTTTGGGGGAAAGTCTAACTGACAGAAGCAAAATGCAATAACAAGGAATGTGACACAATGATTTTATTGATGTGAAAACAGTTTTGTTGATGGATAATGATTTTACTGAAAAAGTGAAAAATGACTGATATTACAACAAAGATTCACCTCAGGAAAAAAGTTTGTCTGCTTTTCCTTCACTGAAAAAAATACAAGTGTCAATGATTTTTTAGAAACAGAAACAAGGAAGCTTTGAATTATCATTTAAGTTGAAATCATCCTAATAATTGGATTCTATTCAAACTGAGTCACACACTGATTTAGTAATATTCAAACCCTTGTAATGTTCTCAAAATCCTACGGTATCCTCTTGTCACAGTGATTCAATAATTATCGAACCCTTGTAATGCTCTCAAAATCCTACGGTCTCCTCTGTCAGACTGATTCAATAATTATCAAATCCTTGTAATGCTCTCAACTCTCAAAATGCTACGGTCTCCTCTGGTCACACTGACTCAATAATTATCAAATCTGTATAATGTTCTCAAAATCCTCTTGTCACACTGACTCAATAATTATCAAATCCTTGTAATGTTCTCAAAATCCTAGTATCCTCTTGTCACACTGACTCAATAATTATCAAATCCTTGTAATGTTCTCAAATTCCTCTTGTCACACTGACTCAATAATTATCAAATCCTTGTAATGTTCTCAAAATCCTCTTGTCACACTGACTCAATAATTATCAAATCCTCACAATGTTCTCAAAATCCTACAGTATCCTCTTGTCACACTTTCAATAATTATCAAATCCTCACAATGTTCTCAAAATACTACAGTCTCCTCAAGAACGCTTCTTTTATCAACAGATCGCCTATACAGGAGGGTGTAATTGAATGAACTGTACAGGGCACCTGATGAGAGAAGAAGAGTTGTCTTCTCTTGATCTCTTCTTTTATCATCAGGTGTCCTATACAGGAAGGTGTAATCGAATGACCTGTACAGGAGACCTGACAACACAAGAAGAGTTGTCTCCTCTTGAACTTTTCTTTTACCATCAGGTCTCCTATACAGGAGGGTGTAATTGAATGACCTGTACAGGAGACCTGATAATACAAGAAGAGTTGTCTCCTCTTGAACTTTTATTATCAGGTCTCCTATACAGGAGGGTGTGATCGAATGAGCTGTACAGGAGGACTGATAATACAAGAAGAGTTGTCTTCTCTTGGACTCTTCTTTTCTTTTATCATCAGGAGGGTGTAATCGAAAGACCTGTACAGGAGACCTGACAACACAAGAAGAGTTGTCTCCTCTTGAACTTTTCTTTTACCATCAGGTCTCCTTTTCAGGAGGGTGTAAATGAATGAGCTGTACAGGAGACCTGATCATACAAGAAGAGTTGTCTCCTCTTGAATTCTTTTATAATCAGGTCTCCAAAACAGGAGGGTGTAATCGAATGACCTGTACAGGAGACCTGATAATACAAGAAGAGTTGTCTTCTCTTGATCTCTTCTTTTATTACCAGGTCTCCTATACAGGAGGGAGTAATCGAATGACCTGTACAAGAGACCTGCTAATACAAGAAGAGTTGTCTCCTCTTGAACTCTTCTTTTATCACCAGGTCTCCTACACTGGAGGGTGTAATAAAATGACCTGTACAGGAGGGGTAATCGAATGACCAATACAGGAGACCTGATAATATAAGAAGAGTTGTCTCCTCTTAAACTCTTCTTCTATCACCAGGTCTCCTATACAGGAGGGTGTAATTGAATGACCTGTACAGGACGCCTGATAATACAAGAAGAGTTGTCTCCTCTTGAGCTCTTCTTTTATCATCAGGAGGGTGTAATCGAATAACCTGTACAGGAGACCTGATAATACAAGAGTTGTCTCATCTTGAACTGATTTATCATCAGGTCTCCTATACAGATGGGGGGGGGGGGGGGGGGGGGGGTAATCGAATGACCTATACAGGAGTCTTGTTAATATAAGAGCTGTCTCCTCTTGAAGTCTGTTATCATCAGGTCTCCTTTACAGGGCGATGTAATCGAATGACCTGTGCAGGAGACCTGCTAATACAAGAAGAGTTGTCTACTCTTGAACTCTTCTTTTATCATCAGCTCTCCTATACAGGAAGGTGCACTTGAATGACCTGTACAGGAGACCTGGTAACACAAGAAGAGTTGTCTCATCTTGACCTTTTATTATCAGGTCTCCTATACAGGAGGGTATGATCGAATGACCTGCACAGGAGGACTGATAATACAAGAAGAGTTATCTCCTCTTGAACTTTTCTTTTATTGTCATTATAAAGGAAACCTGATTTGAGGGCCATTGCTTACAGGCCTTTAGGGTGGTCTTATTTGGACACTACAGCAAACACAGATCTATGGAGACGGACCTGTCTCAATTTCTCGACATCTGTTTTCAATATTATTCATGTTTTACACAGAGAAACATCAATTAGAGCATATTTGTTATGGGTCTTCTCCATTGTTCTTGGTATTTCACCTTGAGCAAATGGTAGTGTACCTATAACAGGCTTCATCTTTTGTTTCTAAAACTCACTTTTATAAAAACTTAGCTTGCTGTTATACACTTAGAGTACCAGTATTCCCGTATTTATTCGCGTGTAAGTGTCACTTACGATGTTCGTCAAATTTTCACCTGGTGGCCAGTGATGCACTTAAATTGTAATGGATGCTGCCAACCCCTCGGTGAAGTTCGCGCGTACATATTTTTCCACAGGTTTAATAAAAATAGAAGCGGGAAGGAATTGAAATGAACGGCATTGAACACAAACACAATCAATTAATGTTTTTAAGGATACACATTTGTGCTGCAAATCAAACCACCATGGATGCACTGTGATAATGATTGTTGCTGAGGACTTATCAATGATCACCTTCAGATGCATATCATCACTTTTTAATTCCCATCCACGCTAGAACACGTTCTGACCTTCTATGTATTTTTCTCTCCATGAGGTCCATTGTATTTCAGTTTTAAAAGGATATTGTGGTTTGAGCATGGATATCCGCCGTGGGCACCTGATAAAGTGCCATTCCACGGTGACTGTAATGTACTGTGTTCAATTTCAGGATTGTTTCTAAGCTCCATGCTAATTAAAACCTGAATTTGAGTACATTTTGTTTTATAATTACATTGAAATGATCATTAGTTCATCGTTCTCTTTATATTGTTGATTAATGAACTCTCGATGCATGCTAGATAATTTTGACGGTGCCCCAGTTTTAGGCTTTTCACCGATATTTCCAGACTGTTTGTAAAGTTGAATAAATGCACTGATCGCCTGGGGACAAATGTACACGTTATCTGCCAAATTTATCTCTGTAATTTTTGCAGACTTTAGGCTAGAACCTTCAGAAATGTATATTTCAGAAATCCACCTCCGTATTTGGAGAGGAATTCTTGTTAGGCTCACCATTGATATGGTGACAAATACAATAAATTGGGAAATGTGAAATTGTCGTACTTGTACCATCCATATATAACCATGATACCATTTTTATCCAAGCACCAGTCAAGCCTGAAAATAAGCAGACTGTCATCTGCAAAATGATATCCCCAGAGGGTGAATTTGGTGATGCTACCCTGCACAGCAGGGTAGCATCACAAAATTTAGCCTCTGTGAACCTCAGTCTGAATCAAGGTCTCAAGCCAAAACAGAAAGATGTATCTAGAGGATAAATTGGCCCACTGTATGGGACAGCATCAGCAAATTCACCCTCTGGTGACCTCATTTTGCAAATGACAGGTTGCTTATATTCAGGCTTTGTACCAGTCAATCTAGGATTAGAAGCCCACAGTAATCCTGTTCAGAAAGGTTGAGGAATCACTAGTCATCGTGGGATTAGAAACCCCTTTGATTCAGGCATTATCAATGATGTTTTTTTTATATTTCACTTGGGTTTTCACTTGTTTTGTTAAATATTTCTAAATTTTTAAACAAATTGCCCTTGTGTCTGATAGCACGGTCAGTCAAGCAAATAGGAACCAAAAAATGTATAAGTCGAGTTAGCTTGTCTCTAACCCGACACTGAACATTTCCTGTAAACATGATGTATTCGAATTATTGTGTTTGATTGACAGACTTAATTAACTGTTTTCAGTATACACATGTAATGGATCGAAAATTTTGCTTCAGTTTATTCTAAAATAAGACGTAAATATTTATACTCCATTTTACTTCCTGGTTTGTTTTTGGTAATTATTAGGTAGCCCCCGTGTTCTCACATTCTCTCATTCGTGCGAGACTTTCAGTTGTTCCCCTCGCTCCTATTGGCTGTTGTCAATGCGTTATTCATTGGCCTCTTATTGCTGTGGTCACCGCTAAAAAGCTATATAAGCCAAGTAATTCGCTCAGTCGAGGAACGGGGTTCATTTTTGAACGAATAGACCGGTGGGTCTAGCTCCCATTCCATTTCCCACTTTGTGGAATATCTAACTCGCTTTTAAGTGACTAGAACACATTGTGGCTGATTCCGGAATCAATTCGGGTTATGGCGGATAGGCTCCGAAATCAGCTATCATGTGAACTCGACCCATTCTTCCAGACGTGCTGACTTGATGCCTTATCCACAGACCATTTGACCATTTCGTCATTCATCCGTCCGTCAAAACGAGATACAGTGTATTTTGTTGTAAATAAATCATCAAAACTTATCACTTCTTCTTTTCTGTTGAGGAAGATAGCGTTCAAATCTATTTACCACCAGTAAATCCTGAGAACCTGGGATATAGTAGGGAATTACGGCCATCCCTCTTTTACATTTGGTGCTGTGACCAGGATACTGAGGATCGGACGAGCCCCCCAAAAATGTTAACAAGAGGAGAGATAAGTGCGGGAGCCGGGGTCCGGATCTCTTAGTCTCGTGGTAAATTGGTCGCTTTGTGCGCTAGAGGTCGACGGTTCGAACCCCAGCTCCCACACTTATCTCTCCTCCTGTTACATTTGGGGGCTCGTCCGATCCTCAGCAATTGGTGGCATTGTGGACGCTGTGGTGAAGCATGGTGGATGTTTCGACCGCTCTGAGGAGGCATCTGGGGTGAGATTCACATGTGGTGAATCTCAAAAGAAGGGGAGAGTAGTGTAGTGGTCGAGGTATAAAGGCCATTTACCAACCAGCCTGGTTGGTCCGGATCTCTTAGTCTCGTGGTAAATCGGTCGCTTTGTGTGCTAGAGGTCGACGGTTCGAACCCCGGCTCCCGCACTTATCTCTCCTCCTGTTACACACATTTGTCAATAAATTAAATTTTTTGGAGTTTTTAAGTAGTTTTGTTTTCCATTGAGAACCCCTTTTATTTAATTCGAGAGAATTTCTCTTCTTTACAAGTCGTCAGTATTTTCATCAATTCACTCAAAACTGTCCTAATTTTTATGCACTAGTCCCAAGACATTACCATCCCTACCAACTCTTAGAAGCGATTCTCTGTATCAAAATTATCAAGAATTTGTGCAATTTTACAAGCGTTCCTTACATCATGATGGAAACCCCTCAAATAATCGCTCTCCCTGCAATATATTAGGGCTGCACGGCATATCGATATACCAATACATAACAGTATTCAAACCAGTATCAATTTTTTTAATTGTAGTCCCGAATGAACAATATTATCCCTGTACCAAATGCAATGGCTGTATTGGGGCACTTGATATGGTTTTGATGAACTTTTTTGAAAAGTTTGATAAACTAACATTTAAAAAAAATAAATTTTGATATCTTCTGCGTTGGGTAAAGGGTTATTTGAACAAGGCATGCTGATTTGTTCCGAATGAGATGGCTCAAGTCGAGATTATGATACGCATGTTCAGATATCTGAACAGTCTTTCTAAATACTGGTACACCACAGTATTTTTTTGAACACCGATACCGGTATTCAGTTTCAAATACCGTGCAGCCCAACATTGTATATGCTAACAACAAATTATGACTTTTCAAATGATTTTTTTCCAGGTTAATCAGTTTTTTCTTCAGCCTGTACATGTAAATCTGGTGTACCAATCTGATCAACAATCCCACTACCATCAAGACCATTAAAGAAAAAAAAATTGTTGTGGGGTTGATCCTTCTGTGAAACAGCCTGATAAAAAAAAAAAAAGAAAAAAAAAATTATTAAAATTATACATCCTGAAAATTGTTTGGTGTGTTTTTCAGTGCAGTCTGTGTTTACTTTAACCTTTAAGGGCCTGGGCAATTGTCTTGAATTCATACCTGACTGTGGCCTGTACACATCCAGTGGCTTGGCAATGCTTTCTACCTCTGCCTAGGTAATTTTTCTACTGTTAGCAGGATTTCCCCTTGATGGCATGTTGAGGAAACTTGTTCTGAAGTCGTAAAACTCGAAATATGCCTTTAATGGTTAACTGGTTGGGGGCTAGATTATTTTTCATTGTCTGAATTTATTCTCAAAATTTGTTTTGTTACAAATTATTGGAGAGTGCCCTCAGTCACTCTTTAATAATATGTAACAAAGTAAATTTATACAAACAAAATATTATTTGCACTGACAGAATATGAAACATGAGTAAAGACAATGTTAGCTTTTGTTCTTGTACCCTCATTTTTTATCAAGTCCTGATAGTGGCTTCTAGCACTCAATCAGTTGACAGATTTGTTTATTTAGTGGGGTTTAATAACACTTTCGACAGCCAGGGTCACCTCAGGTCGGAAATTAAGGCAGACAAGAATGGACTAGAAACCACTGCCTAGGTAATTTGTCTATTGTCAGTAGGATTTCCCCAAGATGGCATGTTGAGGAAACTTGTTTTGAAGTCGTAAAACTTAGAAACAGGCCTTTAAGGGTTAACTGGTTGGGGGCTAGATTAATTTTTGTCTGAATTTCTTCTCAAAATTTGTTTTGTTACAAATTATTGGAGAGTGCCCTCATCCACTCTCTAATAATTTGTAACAAACTAAATTTAGGCCACACAAAGTAGATCTTCTGTTTCTCAGGCCATTATTTGTAAAATTGCATGCGGGCGGGCGGTTTTTTATTTTATTTTTTATTTCACTAATTACTTCTTTGCCATCAAAAGTTCATGTTCTTGGTTCAAGTTTTAGGCCTCATAATCTACAAAATAACATGGGTGGTAGTGTATTTCATCCCTTGAGTGCAAGAAGGCTTTGCAATGCTAAAGCATTGCAAAGCCTTCTTGCACTCAAGGGACAAATTCATCAAATTTTTTAACTTGGGTAAAATATCAGACATAAACCATTTAATTTTTATTTTTTTTAATTTTAAATTGGTTATAAAAAGAGAGCATGCAGCGGCCAAAAGAACCATGCGGGATGGCCTGAGAAACAGATTTTTTATTTTTTTAGGCCTTATACAAACAAAATATTATTTGCATTGACTGAATATGAAACATGAGCAAGGAAAATGTTAGCTTTTGATCTTGTAAAGATAGCATGAAAGTTAAAAAATTTATAGTAATTTATATATTTTTTATACTTACCAATGACCCAGACTTAGCTGGTGCTAACTCTAACAAAACCAGGGCCAAACACAAATTTTGCCCCCCAATCCCCAAAATTTGCATCCAAAACAAAAAGAAATCATGTCCTAAAGGACCTCCATACTACGCCTCTACTGCGCATGCGCAGTGACGCAGTCGTCCCGAAATTGGCGCCAATTATCATTCTTACTGGCAGTGCCTGGTCAGCGCTATGTACTCAGCGGGGAGGCAAGAGTTCCCAACTCCAGGGAGGGCCATCCCCGTCTGGGTCATTGGTAAGTATAAAAAATATATAAATTACTATAAATTTGTTAACATTTTTATACTGTACCAATGACCCAGACTTAGCTGAATAGTAAACAGGCTGGAGGGCCTAGGACATAGAGGAAAATCCAATAAGCTCAACTATATAGAAAAGAGGTAACCCCTTAAGGAGAAAAGGAGTATTAGGCTTTACATGTATCTTTCTTATTTAATATTAAATTAGAAAGATACACTACCCTTAATAATTGAGCACAATAACATTCATGATCTCTATTAACATCCAGTATAACCCTTATACTAATTATTTTTAAAGCAAGTCAATAAATAAAGTAGTCCAGAGAATTGAGACTCTTTATAGTCATTTAAAAGTGTCCGAGTATTGTATATTAAAGCCCGTTTGACACTTGACATATACAAATGCTTCACACCGAGCTACACTTTAAAAATAAGACATGAATGAATTTTAACATTAATATTACACTTTAAAACCATCCCGGAAGCGACTCAGAAATACTGACCTGGAGGAGGCATTCCCTTGCTTTTCACTATAAAGCAGGTGACCTAAGGGAACACCCGCCCCCCCCTTCCCCTTGCCCTGGGTCAAATAGCCCAGAGCGAAGAGGGCAGCCGGACGGAGTCACTGCCGGAACAGAAAGCCTGCATAACTATAGTTGCAACTGTTTAGTGGACGACATTCTGAGCAACAGATAACGGACCTAAACAATGCAGGTCTCCAGAAATGGACTCAATATTTCTGAGATAAAAATTCGTAATAGTGGATGGCTGAGACCAATAAGCAGCCTTCATTAAATCTGTAATAGCAACACTATTAGCATAAGCCCAGGAAGTAGAAAGAGCTCTTACTTCATGAGCAGAAATCTTAAGCACAGACTGCTGAGAAGAAGATAAATCTTCATAAGCAGTACGGATAGTTAATTGAATCCATCTAGCAATAGAATGGACTGAAATGTCCTTTCTATTAGGCATCAAAGACAGGAAGAAACGTTTCCGTCCCTTTCTGATAAACTGAGATCTCTGTTTATAGATACGTAACGCTCTAACAGGACAGAGTAAAGGCCTACGCCCGTCTGAAGACGGAAGAGCCTTAATAACAATAGGTTCCGGATATTTATTAGGAGCCTGATTCTTAGCTAAAAAACCCACATTAGTAGTGAAGGTGATAGTGTTCCCAACACTACGATAATGAGAATCATCCACCGACAGTGCATGAAGCTCACTGACTCTTCTAGCAGAAGAGAAAGCTAAGAGAAAAGCTGTCTTATAAGATAAGAATTTGAAATCTACTGTCCCAAGAGGTTCAAAAGGCTTTTCCTTCAATTTAAGAAGAACCCAAGCTAAATTCCACTTAGGAATTAATCTAAGAGTTCTGGGTCTATTTATCGAAAAGTTTCTAACCAACTTAGATAAAGAGACATTAGATCCAATTTGTAAACTATCATGATGTGCATAGGAATCAGATAACATAGATCTATAACCCTTTATAGTAACAGGCTGCAGTTTGATTTCGTCAAACAAGTATACTAGAAAGTTTGCAATGTCTGGTATAGAGGGATCGAATATATCTACAGAATGATCCCTACACCAACGACGAAAAACCTTCCACTTAGCCGCATAGTTTAGCGAAGAGGAGGTCCTCCTACAGTTAGAAATCGCGTCCACTGCTCGTCCTGTAAAGTGCTTGCCATGCAAGAAGGACCGCACAACGGAAAAACGTGAAGGTTGAGACCTTGCGGGTTGTGATGGAGTTGGCGCGATTTCCCCTGCGAAAGAAGATCCTCCCGTGGAGGAAGCTTTCGCGGTAGGTCCCACAACAGACACCTGAGTAGATTTATCCACGGTCTCTGTGGCAACAGAGATGCTACCAACAGAATCTTGCATTGAGATTGTTTTATCTTTAGCAATACTTGTTGAATTAACGGCGCTGGAGGATACGCATATCCTATCATTCCATCCCAAGGGATCGACAGAGCGTCTACTGCAAATGCTCTTGGATCTGGACACGGAGACACATACGTCTGCAACTGATTGTTGAGATGTGTCGCAAATAAGTCTATCATTGGCCGTTCCCATTGGTAGCAAATCTGATTGAATACTTGTTTGTTGAGAGTCCACTCCGACGGCAACAAGCGACCCTTTCGTGAAAGGGAGTCTGCTAGCACATTCAGACGACCCGGTATGTGACGGACTGAAAGAAGAACGTGATGTTCTAGCACAAACAGAAGGATTCTTTCCGTTAGATTGAACAACGGAACTGAATGAGTGCCTCCCTGATTCCGTATATATGCCACTACTGTCGTATTGTCGGATAGGATTTGGACATGAACATCGTGAATAATGTCCATCCAGTGACGTAACGCAAGCCAAATTGACATCATTTCCTTGATGTTTATGTGCTTGCACAGGAATTGCGGATCCCAAAGACCCTGGCATCTCGAATCCGTTGGGATTAATGATGCACCCCAACCTGTTTGACTGGCATCCGTCATAATGGTAAAACTCGGATCCGGCAACTGCAGCGGAACTCCCTGAGTTAACCACTGAATGTTTGCCCAAGTCTGAATCTCTTGTTTCACTTGATCTGACAAGAGAACGTCTACATCGAGCGAATGAATTTTCACACTCCAATTCTGAGTCAAGAAAATTTGAAGAGGACGTGTGCGTAACCGCCCCATCGGAATGAGATCCGCGGCGGCTCCGCACAGACCTATCAGTCTCATAAATTCTCTCGCCGTGACTTTGTCTGCGTGTAGACAATAGCGAGCGTAACAACTGACTAATTTCGCTCTGGTTAACGGCAGACGAACGAGATTGTTGTGCGTCTCGAAGCTCATTCCCAGATGAGTGAATGACTTGGACGGCACCAGATCCGACTTCTCCTCGTTTACTATAAAACCGAGACGTCGGAGCAATAGAAGAAGATTCTGAACATCGTTCTGAAGCGTTAACTCGTTGCCGTACCTCTGAAGAATGTCGTCCAGGTAGGCCGACGTTACCGCAGACGAATGAGCTCGGAAGTAGATCATTACCGAGTTCATTACCCGAGTGAAAGTCCAGGGTGCTAGATTCAATCCGAAGCACATCGCCCGGAATTGATACACCACTCCTAGGACTGCGAAGCGTAGATACTTTCGGAATGTCGGATGTACCATGACGTGAAAGTACGCATCTTTGAGATCTATGCTCGTTGCATAATCGTTCACCCGAATACTCGCTCTGACCGATCGAATCGTCTCCATATAAAACTTCGGAGCGACGATCAGCTTGTTTATCCAGCTCAAATCTATTACTGGACGGAACGAGCCGTCTGGTTTCGGAACCAGAAACAGATGGCTGTAGAATCCCGGAGATTCCTGGTTTTCTACGACCTCTACCGCGTTCTTCATTAAAAGAGACTGCACTTCTGATAACAGAGCATCTCTTTTCTGCGGATTTGACGGAAGATGAGTCCACTTTGGACTTCGAGTTAATGGAGGCTTTCGATTGAAGGATATCTTTAGACCTTCCGAAATCACTCCTCTCACCCAAGGGTCGTCCGTAATCGATGCCCATTCTTGTGAAAAGCTCGACAACCTTCCGCCAACCGGAACGCGATAGAGGTTTAAGCCATCACCTCCTGGACCTGCGAGGCCTGCGGTAGGAGAAACCACGTCTTCCACAGCCCGCACCTCGCCCCGTCGACCTCGGGGCGTCCGACCGATTGTCCCGGCCTGAAGGACGTCCCGAACGAGAGTCGCTATCCTGACGGTCTCCCGAATAAGACCAAGAGGACGCACCAGAACCTCTATAGGAACCTCTCTTGGGCGCATTAGACCCAGAAGTGCCTGTCTTATTCGTGTCTGCTGTATCCGACTTCTTAGGAGCAGATTTGAACAACAGAGAATCCTTAGCTTTCTTGTAATTTTATCATAAATAGCGGAAAGCTTGCCGTCAAAGAGAAGTTCTCCTGAGACCGAAGCGACTCTAAGAGAGTTCTTCACCTTAGAATCCACTAGTGTGGATGTAGCTAGGGCTGCGTCACGTCTAACCAACTCCAGATTTGCCACTGAAAGGGCGGAGTTACACGTGGAATAAGCTACTGCCCTTGAAAGAAGTCTTAAAGAGGATTGTATATCCTGAAACTCTTTCCCCTGAAGGCGCAGTGATAACGCCTTAGTAAGGTGATCTGCGTAAGATAAGGCATCTAAATTGGCTCTGTTAGACGCAATAGCTGTTTCCAACACCGCGGTTGGAATAGAAGCTGACGACGGTAATGATAGCTCTAAGTCTTCCGCCTCGTCGTCCATACGCAGAGGAACTCTCGGTATACCCTGTCCTGCCGTATCGAATTTATTCCTTGCATTAATGAAAGGCAGGTTGAGAGTATTAGCGGACAAGAAACCTGCTTTCCCCGTCCTGGAAGCAAATTTAAATATAGCGTCGTTCAATAATTCAAATGTTCTTGCAACATTATTGGACTGCGACGGAAACTCGGGAGCGATGCCCCTGAACCGCTCAAAAAATTCAGAGTCCAATGACGCTATAATTCTCTTGTCCGGAACCGCAGCAGTCTGGCCCGACGGAACAACTTGAGGGAGAAAGTGCCGGATGAAGTCCACGGCAGCTTTATGTTGTTCCGAAAGGGATAGCTCCAAGTCATCCGTATCCCTTTCACCATCCGGTCGGACCTCATGATGTTCCCGGTCGTCCTCCCCCGATGCTTCGGCGGAGTGTACCGACCCAGCGCCGTCGGATAATTCTCGATCCGACACCGTTTCTGTCGGCTGCTGGGATGCTGCGATAAGCTGTGATATCTGCACAAGAATGTCCGGCGTCGAGACCTGCGGACGCACAGTCTTTCGCTGCTTCGCAGCGGGCAGCTCCGCATCAGATGGCTCCCGCATACTTTTCCTATGCGAACGTCCGGAGTCCATTGGTCTCGAATCCCTGGCTGCCGGATGGTGTGACCTGGTCGCCGAAGAGCCGGCATAGCCCTTTCTCCAGAAACAACATATCGTGACACACGTTTCTCATCCCAATATTCACATATAGGACAGGGATTAATGCGAGAACACTGACTACAATTAATACAATGATCATGAAAGTCAGAGGAAGATTTCTTCCTATTACAATTTGAACAATGTCCCTTCATTGTGAAAGAACAACAATAAGTCCTAGTTACTCACAAAAAACCCCTGACACAAAGATACATAATAACATGATCCATTAATAAATGAAAAAACAATTGCAAATCAAAATAATTTTGAAAAAATATTTTTTCAGCGAAGCCCAAGTTGCTGAAAAGTAACGTTGAGCCCCGATGGATCTGATGGCAAAGTGTGGTCAAAAAATTTTAAATTTATATTAAATAATTAATGAGACACTTACGGATAATATAAATGTATCTTATAGTGAGATAAACTACAGCAAAGGCAAACAGCCCCCCTCAAAAAAGGCTGTTGCCAATGTAAACAAACAGTGTAAAAACACCAGAAAACATGACTCCAGGCACTGAAAAAACTGGCCCGGAATCAGTCATCAAATTACACTCTATCTGATGCAAAACAGAGACTCCCAGGGGAGAATCTGCAGAACATCAGATGGAAGATGCAGAACACAAACGTTATACACCCATGGGTGAAAACGTAACTATGGGGAAAATAACAGAAAACATTCTGTAACCAAGCAACTCTCCCAGGAAATTTTAGAAATGAAATTTCTCAAAAATATGCCAAAAGCATGGGAGAATTGCAAGGGGGGACTTTAGAAGGCTAGGGGAGAGGAAACACTGAATAAGCAGTGCAACAATTAGCAAGAATGACAACAAGAGGCCCATGCCTCGAAAATAGGCAACTTAACATAATTTCATCAAAAAATTTTAAGTACAGCCCTGATTATTTTTTGTCACTTCTTTTTCCTCTCCTCCTTCTATCCTCCTTAGAATCACATTTTCTCCAAAAATTACGTGTCTGGCATCCTTTAAACTGAGATTTACAAGCACAAAGATCAGTGAGATGTTGACTGATGAAGGGCCAAACAGAGAATGATAATTGGTGCCAATTTCAGGACGTCTGCGTCACTGCGCATGTGCAGTAGAGGCGTAGTATGGAGGTCCTTTAGGACATGATTTCTTTTTGTTTTGGATGCAAATTTTGGGGATTGGGGGGGCAAAATTTGTGTTTGGCCCTGGTTTTGTTAGAGTTAGCACCAGCTAAGTCTGGGTCATTGGTACAGTATAAAAATATAGTATTTTTTCAACTGCTGAATTTGCATATTACGTGGGCGGATGTGGACGATTTGTTGGGTAAAGGGTTAAATTCATTTATCTTGGGGACACTATTTTTGCCCTATAATTTGGTGACATTAAAAGCAGAAAAAAAAGAGTTTTATCCTGTTATGTTTTATTGTCATGCCTTTTTTGTGTTTCTACAGTCCATTATGATGGAAGTTATTCTGAAATGCAGAATAGGCACAGAGAATTTATATATTCTTCTTGACGCTTTCACACCTTCTCCAATTCGGGGACACCTGTAAAAGGTGTAAAATTCGGGTAATCTAAAGGCCTGCCAATTGGATTCTTACAAAATTTCTTTCTGAGAATCTACATTGAAGAGTTACCATCATTATTTTTGAGTGTGTGTGTGTGTGTGTGTGAAGCCTGAGAGCGCAACTATGCAGATTCATGGCTCTAAACTATATTATTATTATTACTACTACAGTGGAGCCCATTTAATTGGATATCTCTTATTTGTATATCCCTGTTAATCGAATATAATTTTCAAACACAAAACCAGTTGCCATACCTTCAGTACAAATTTGATCTGTTAATTGCATATGGGTTGTAGAGTAAACTCCTGTTAATTGTATATAAATTTTTGTAATATGTCGAAAAAATTACTGTGACACGCACCAAATTCCCCTTATTTATCAACCTTTTTGGCCTCACTACATCCAATACAGGCATTTATTCTATTATATCTTGTTTGACAGAGCTCTATGAGCTCATGCCTTATTCTATTATATCTTGTTTGACAGAGCTCTATGAGAATAATAGAATAAATGCTATATAATGCTCAGTTTACCACCAGAACACAGGAAACTGACCAAATCCCTGTTAATTGTATACTCCTGTTAATTGAATAATTTTCACTGGCAAAATGGATATTCAATTAAGAGGATTCTACTGTATTATTATTATTATTAGTATTACCCTAATCCAATAGGTATATATTTATTACATGCCTATTATATTTCTTGTGGTTTTATATTTACAAATCCGTATGGACCACATATTCCACACAAATTTCCACTGACTATTTTTCCACCTGACATCATGGATCTAAACTCTGCCATTTTTTTAATTGACAAATCAAAATGTCGCATGATAGCTGTTGAGCTGAATGTCAATTGGAAAACGTTTTTTGTTCAAATCTGCCAAAATTAAACTCATTCTATGAATGGAGAGTGATTTTATAAGACTCAAGTTCTGACTTTGAAGTGAATATCTCTCAGAGAATGGCAGAAAATTTCTTAACCCTTTACCCAACGAATCGGCCACATCCGCCCACGTAATATGCAACTTCAGCAGTTGAAAAAATATTATATTTCAAAAAATTTCAACAAAACCATATCATGTGACCCCTCTTTGGAACGAGCTCATTTGAAAAAATTTAAAAAAATGATATTTAAAATAATAAATTTTGAAATCGTCTGCGTTGGGTAAAGGGTTAAATATATGAACAAATCACCCATTTGGACACAATTTTCATTTATATTTTTGTGTATCTGTCACACGTGCATGCCAATCTCACGTGAGTTTTGTTTTTCTTTTTATTTCAAGCAGACGTCAGAACTTGAAGCTTTCTGTGTGTGATGTTGGAATTTTTAAATTACATGTAATAGTTTTAATTCTAATGGATTCTAATTAATTTTTTAATTAACAACATCAAAATGTCACCACTGAATAAAAAATCAGAAACCTTCATGCACATCTACAGACCCTACTTGAACACCTGACCATACTTTAAGTATTCAAAATTATTACCCTAGGAGCCTTCCACTGGAAACCAAGTCTCTACCAACAATGTGGCACAACTGGAACCAGTTCGGGTTGGATCAAAAATCCAAAACCTTTATTTACATCAACAGATCCTACAGTTAAAACTAGAAGTCCTGTCATGAAATGCGCACAAATAGCACGTCAATCTGCGCTTTAATCTATGCGTTATGACCATAGTAAGGCTATCAAATTCTGTACATATGGTCTGTGCACAAGCAATGTTTCAGCCAATGGACCTCTGGGTAACCCCGGAGGTCCATTGGCAGAAACATTGCATGTGTTTGCTATGAGTAACCAGGAGAACCTGCCGTGTTTTGGATGCCATTCAATATGACAATGGCGTGCAATTCCTACGCGCAATTAAGCCTAGATAAGCGAACAGTTCGTGACAGGACTTCTAGTTTTAACTGTACCTAGCACACCTGACCATACAATGGGAGTTCAAAAAGTCCATAGCCAGACCATGAAGGAGTAGAGATATAAATCAAATGAATACATATCTTGGTTTTATTTTTCAACATAGTCACCATTCACAGACAAACATTTTTGCAAACGCTTGGCTAGAGCATCTAGCCCTTCTCTGAAAAAATCTGGTGAAAAACGCTCCAAAACCTCCATAACAGCATCTTTGGTCTCATCATCATCGTCATTATCATCCACAAACACATGACCACGAAGCTGTTTGTTCATGTGAGGGAAGAGATGGTAGTCTGAATGTGCCAGGTCCAGAGAATAAGGTGGGTGTGGCAACAACTGCTCGAACCCACAGCGGATGGCGTTGTTCATGGCCACTCTGCTCTTGTGAACAGGGGCGTTATCCTGGAGCAGGTGCACGCCTTTCGTTACCTTACCTCGTCTCTTCTGGATAATGGCCGCTCGTAATTCCCCTAAAAGCGATGCATAATAATCACTGTTGATGGTGCGCCCTTGCTCAAGACAGTCCACCACCAGAATTCCAGAGGCACTGAAAGACATTCCCCATGAACTTGCCCACTGATTTTGTGACCCTGCACTACTTTGGTGGCAGTGATCCTGGGTGCTTCCACTGACAGGACTTGACCTTGCTTTCTGGATGGAAGTGCGGAAACCAAGTTTCATCTTGAGTAACGAGTCGAGTCAGGAAGTCCCCCAGGTCTGCGTTGAAAAGGCTCATGATTTCCTTTTCCGAGTCCCGTCAGTGGAAACAACTGTATATCGTATATCTTGTGAGTCTGGAATGTTCCCTGAATGTCCTACTAGAGCTGAATATCTCCCATTGATCGACATGACACTGTCCGATCCTGAAACTGTTGTCACTGCTATGAAAAAGGCCCAACAGCTGACATTGACTGCATGACAGAGCTTTTCAGTGTTCACAGATGATCAACAGCTGTATAAAATCGTCATGCAGGTATTATGGGCATCCCGGAACGTTGTATTAGCAGCAGTCAAACATTGCAGTCTGCGAAATGATGATGTTACCTTATACATGGATATATCAAATTGCTCAAGGTTGTCAGAAGTCCAGTAAACTTCTTCATAGTCAGGAAATGTTACTCTCAGGCCTGAAAATAAGCAGTCTGACATTTGCAGAATGCAGTTCTCAGAGGGTGATTTTGCTGATGCTATCCCATACAGTGGCAAATTTATCCTTTGGGTACCTCTTTCTGTTTAGGTTTGAGACCCTGATTCAGATTGAGGTTCACAGTGGGTAAAATTCACCCTCTGGGGACCTCATTTTGCAGATGACAGTCTGCTTATTTTCTGGCTTGGTTCAAGAAAAAAACTTTGGAGGAGCCAAACAATGGAGAAGAAATCACAGGGTGCAGGTTGCACAAACTCTAACAGCTGTATTAACTAATAATATTCATGAACAAATGCAACTAAAGATGGCACTTCATTGTTTTCCACCCTGTGCGAGCTGACAATCTCTCAAGATCTTAAATGAAAATAGCAAACACTCTGCATTTTACAATAAGGCCCCACAAAGTAGATCTTCTGTTTCTCAGACCATTTTTTGTAAAATTATACGTGGGCTGGAATTTTTCTTATTTTTGTAATCATTTCTTGGCCATCAAAAGTTCATATTCTTGGTTTGTTGTATGTTTTAGGCCTCATAATCTATAGAATAGCATGGGTGGTGGTGTATTTCATCCCTTGAGTGCAAGTTGTCTTCACAATGCTAAAGAATTGCAAAGCCTTGTTGCACTCAAGGAACAAATTTATCAATTTTATTAACATGAGTAAAATATTAGACATAAACCATTCATTTTTTATTTTTTTAAGTTTGCTTTGGTTATAAAAAGAGAGTATGCGGCAGCCAAACTGACTATGCAAGAGGGCCTGAGAAACAGATTTTTTAACTTTTCTAGGCCTAAAAGTGATTTACTAAAAATATTGGCTTCAACTGAACCTTTGTTGGTGAATAAATTAAGTTTATTTGACTGATAATCACCCAAATGTAACTCAATTGTCAATGTTTTACAGTTAAAACTAGAAGTCCTGTCATGAACTGTGCACTTATCTAGGCTAAATTGCACATAGGAATTGCGTGCATTTGCTACAGTGAATGGCATCCAAAGCACGGCAGGTTCTCCTGTTTACTCATAGCAAACAGAGGCAATGTTTCTGCCAATGGACCTCCGGGTTACCTAGAGGTCCATTGGCTGAAACATTGCTTGTGCACAGGCCATATGTACAGAATTTGATAGCCTTACTAGGGTCATAATGTTCAGATCGATGTGCTATTTGTGAGCATTTCATGACAGGACTTCTAGTTTTAACTGTACTGAATACCTTTCAAAGTACATCACCAACATACCCCAGTGGTCTCTTAGAAAAACCCAAGTATGGTGCTTTATTTAATAAACATCCGGGTTTTCTGAAATCAAAGGACTGCATTTTTGGGTGCTGCCCAAAGCCTACCAGGTGAAAGCTAAACAACTTTAATGAACAAACATGGATGGGTATCCATCCCCAAAGATAATTTGTGGCTGAATTTTGGCCATTGGTTCTTGCAGTCAAGTGAGCTTATGAAAAGAGCCAAAATGGCCAGCAGAAGGACCCGAGATTTTTTTTTACCAAAGTCTCGCCATCAGAACATCCTTTCTTTGTGTCAATATATTCTAAATTTGATTATTTCTAGAAAATTTTAAACTTGAAAACAAATAGAACAGTTGTAAACAACTATAGTTGAGAACAGTAGTTCCAACTATTTTGTGTCTGTAGACATACCTTGATAATTTCTTGTCCAAGGACACCTCCTACTACAGCACTAACAGGGCAAAACTCAGAAAAACACAATCTGAAATGAAGTGAAACATAAGACAAGTTACAATCATTGTTATATTATGCTTGAGATTAGGCCTACTAAACAATTTCCTGTTTCTCAGGCATTTTTCCTCAATTTTATGATAAAGGAGAGAGGATTTCGTTATTTGTTAACTGATAGAGTGTTAGAAGCCACTATCAGGGCTTTAATATGAACAGCAGGTACCCCAGCCTCAACGTCTCATATTCTGTGGATGTACTTCATAATACCTTAGTGTATATGGGTATGCCTTGTTACTATTTATGGGAGAGTGCCACTTGGCACTCTCCCATAAATTGTAACAAGGCAAAGTCACATGAACAAATTTTGATGACCAAAAATAACTAAGCACTCTACCAGTTAAGTGGTAGAGAGCTGTATTATTTTTCAAAGGTGATTTGAAACCTGAGTAATTTTTTTAAAGAGACCATGCTTCAGCAAAGGAAAGCCTAACTATAGCATGACACTGATCATAACTGCTTTGGAACAATTTATTGGAGAGTGCCCATTGGCACTCTCCATTAACCCTTTACTCAACGAATCGCCTGCATCCGCCCGCGTAATATGCAAATTCAGCAGTTGAAAAAATATTTTTCAAAAAATTTCAACAAAACCATATCATGTGACCCCTCGTTGGAACGAGTTTGTCGAGCTCGTTCCAACGAGGGGTCACATGATATGGTTTTGTTGAATTTTTTTTGAAAAATTTGAAAAAATGATTTTTAAAATAATAAATTTTGATATCGTCTGCATTGGGTAAAGGGTTAAATTGTAGCAAAATAATGTTATACAAATACATTTCTTCTACTGCAGTAAAAAAACATGGTGATGTGATGCTTCAAGTGTAAAGCCACTAAAATGGCTTCGAGCACTTTTCAGTAGAGCCATGATAGCAGCTTCTAGCACTCAACAGGTTAATCCATAAAACAGTCGTAAAAAGAATTGGAACTATTAATCTAATTAATATTGTACCCCTTGGGGGTTGTGATGGCTCAGTAGGTAGAGGTGCAGGCTGCAAGCCGAGAGGTCCTCGGTTCAAATCCTTCCAGCGGCAACTGCATTGTGTCCTTGGGCAAGACACTTCACCCCCATTGCCCATGTGGGGGCATGGTGACATTGTGTACGAAGGCATACTGCAAGTTGAGGGTGCACCTGTCTTCAACCAATGCTAACCCTGCTTGTGTGGAGTTACTATGTTGGAGAGCTGACAGTTGTTTGCCATTGCACAGTGATTCTCTCCAGCTTACTCCACCCATAAAATTGTTGAAGTCATTATTAGCCATTGTACAGAAATATGTGACCTTAAACACCAATAAATCAATAATTAAACACCTTACTCTACTCTGTGGAATAACGTGTTTTCAGTTGTGAAAATTTTCAATTGTACAGTTGCAAATTTAACCAAGGATATATTTTGTATGAATAAAGAAAAAAATGTGTGCACAAAAACCATGTATGGTGCTCGATTTAATACACATCTGTGTTTTTCAAAATCGAAGGACTGCTTTTCTGTGTATAACTAGAGGTACTGTACTGTGAGCAAGCTCACAAAGTGATATTGAACGGAGGGGATTGTGGTGTCAATCGAGTGTGTCAAGTGTGACATTGTATTGACCCAACTAAGTTATCCATGCGGGAAGTTTGAATGCGAAATTCAGAAACATGTCAGACGCAAATAAATGTGTGACTGTGCAGTTGCAAATATATTTGAAATGGAATCTGGGGAATCAGATTGGACATGAGACTAGATTTGAAAATGGAAAGACTATGATTGCTAAAATATGGTGTAAACTATGTGCACGACATGCAAACTCTGTCCGAAAGGATCCACGATTGAGGGAATCTGCTGTCAGTGAGTTCGATCAATATGCCGCGGGAACAGAATTTGTAACCAAGCATACAGTCAAAAGGCATTTAAATTCCAAAACCCATGCATTAGCTGCGGAGTGTGAGAGGGAGTCGCCAACCGCGCAGACTGAAACATTGTTTGACTTTAGAAACTAATAGAAATGCAAATAACTCTTATGCTCACGGTAATAGTTCTGAAACAGCGTCGGATCCTAAGCAAGCCAAGATAGACAATATGTTACAAGGACAAACCCGAGATGCTTATAAAAAGCTGTTAAGTCAGCTTACATGCTTGCAATCAATGGCCTACCTCTGTATTTGTTTAAAACCATAATTCAGTGCCAGAAAGCAAATGGAGTTAAATTGTTGTGTGGGAACGAGAGCTCAAGAAAAGCACAAGACCTTATAAATGTCCTTACGGAAGCTGTGAGAAGTAAAGTGACTGATATAATGAACTCTGACATATGTTACTATGCTGTACTAAGTGATGGGTCCCAGGCCTGCAAAATGGGTTCTGAGAAAGAACTAATTCTGCTACGTGTCCTCAGAGATGGCAAGCCCCAGTATTTTTATGCCACTCTACAGGACATAGACAGTTATGGTGATGCTAACGTTGAAAATATAAAGCGTAGCATTGATGATGCCCTGACCAAAAAAATTGAAATTTCGCCCCCCTGTAGGTTTATACAGTCAATGGTGTCCACCACTACAGATGGCGCTTCCGTCAATACAGGGGAATACCATGGTGTACTGACGCGACTTCGAGAGGATGGTCGAGATTGGTTGATGCCAGTCCACTGTGTGATGCACAGAGTGGAGTTGGCCATCTGAGATGTCATCGTGAAGGAAAAATCTTTAGGCGGCATTAAAGACTTCCTTAAAATGCTTTACTATACTTTTAAACAATCACCCAAACTTAAGAGGCACTTAAAAGACCACGACAAATTGTTGGGGGTTAGGATATTGAATTTTCCCAAAGTTCATGGCACAAGATTTGTAGCACACCAAAAGCGGGGACTGGATCACTTGATTAATAACTGGGCAGTTGTTCTCTGTCAAGTTTTAGAAAATATGCTTGCAGACCCCTCGGTGAAGAACATGCAAAGTAAATTATCAGGGATTTTAAAAAAATTAAGGGATTTTAGATTTTTTTGCCGATGTTTGTTCTATCAGCAGATATTAACACAACTAACATTTTTATCATTGGCATTTGAGAAAGATAATCTTCTCCTTTTCCAAGTTACTCCAGCTATAGATAAACTTATCTCTGAGCTCAAGGAAATGATCAGTGGTGACTGTAATACGCCCGTGCCACCTTCCGAGGCATTTTTTAAAGCTGTTGATGGTTCAACAATCACAACTACACTTCTCAAGGAGGGTCACAAATGCCGAAAAATTGTAAATCGGGAGTATAGAGATGTGAAGTACAAGCGTATGGTTAATACAAACTATGACACTGTTGGCAGTGAAATAGAAGATATTAAGAATAGGCTAGTACTGGCAATTGATATCGTGTATTCAAACAAGATTTGAATCAATTATTCTCAATTCTGATATATACAAGCACATGATGTGGTTAGATCCTGCTACCTGGGTTAACACTGAAAAAGAGTTGGAGTCCATTAAATTTTTGGCCGACCATTTTAAAATACCGTTAGAGGCTCATAATTTTGCCTTCAGTAAAGTTGGAATGGAGGGGCTTAAAGCATACTGTTAAAAATGTTTATTGTGGCGTAGCAGCCAGTAAGATGTGGAAACGAATATTTCAATATAAGAGAGCTGAATTTTCCAACATCTGCCGTCTAGCAGAAATTGTATTGGTAGTGAGCGCCAGTAATGGTATTGTTGAATCAGGGTTTAGTCACTTGACGGCTATGCTGTCCGATAGGAGGTTGAGCATGAGCCATAAAACCATGGAAAATCTTTTAATTATAAAGGGTAACCACTTTGTGTGGTCACAAACTGAATTAGAAGAATTAATTGAATCTGCCTGTGATTGGCACGCATCAAAACGACGTGTCACCGTAATAGAAAATTCAACTTTCCATTTACTGTCACATTCAGGTGTGTGTAAGAGGAAACACAGGGACAGTGACAGTAATTCAGAGTCGTCCGCATCTGAGAGTGAATTGGATTCAGATAGTCCATTCATAGTTGACTCTTCTTCATCTGAATCTGGGGCCGAGTCAGACAGTGCAAACTAAACGCAAAGCAAGCATTTTCCCATAGGTAGTGATACACGAGTAACTGCCATCTTGACAAGCCTGTTCTTGTTGATATCTAGACTATACTGTACGGTTTTATTGAGTGCATGTTTTAAACAGGATAACCATTCACCAATACTAATTTTCTACGTACTAAAATAAACAAGTGTTTGACCACCGAGGTGGTATTAGTCCCCTACGACCCTTTTGTGACATAAGGTGTTTTTGTCACAGAAGACACTAGAGTATATAAGCATCTTGGATTTTTAAAAAAAAATATTGAGCGTGCATAATTCCCTCACAACCCTTTATCCATGTACCATATATGAAAGGCGTAGCTTGAACCATGTTGGAGGGAGGGGTGGTAACATAAAATAGAGAAAAAAGCTTAAAAAAACACAACAAAAATGGCCGCCATTCTGCCATCTTGGATTTTGAAAAATAAATATTGACTGTGCATCATCCCCTCAGAACCATTTATCCATGTACCAAATATGAAAGGTGTAGCTTGAAGCATATTAGAGGGAGAGGTGGTAAAAACAGACAGACAGACAGATGTTAGATTTTGAAAAAAAAATATTGAGCGTGCATAATCCCCTCACAACCCCTTTATCCATGTACCATATATGAAAAGTGCAGCTTGAACCATGTTGGAGGGAGTAGTGTTAACATAAAAAAAACATAGAGAAAAAAGCTTAAAAAACACAACAGAAATGGTTGCCATGGCGCCATCTCGAATTTTGTAAAAAAAATATTGAACGTGCAACATCCCATTACAACCCTCTATCCATGTGCCAAATATAAAAAGTGTAGCTTGAACCGTGTTGGAGTGAGGGGTGGTAACATAAAATAGAGAAAAAAAAGCTTAAAAAACACAACAAAAACGGCCGCCATGCTGCCATCTTGGATTTTGAAGAAAAAATATTGAACGTGCATCATCCCCTCCCAACCCTCTATCCATGTGCCAAATATGCAAAGTGTAGCTTGAACCATGTTGGTGGAAGGGGTGGTAACATGAAAATAGAGAAAAAAAAAGCTTAAAAAACACAACAAAAATGGCTGCCATTCTGCCATCTTGGATTTTGAAAAAAAAATTTTGAGCGCGCATCATCCCCTCAGAACCATTTATCCATGTACCAAATATAAAAGGTGTAGCTTGAACCCACCAACATAATATGAAAGGAGTAGCTTGAACCATGTTGGTGGGAGGGGTGGTAACATCAAAACAGAGAAAAAAAGCTTAAAAACACAACAAAAATGGCCGCCATTCCGCCATCTTGGATTTTGACATCTTGGATTTTGACAAAAAAATTTTGAGCGCGCATCATCCCCTCAGAACCATTTATCCATGTACCAAATATGAAAGGTGTAGCTTGAACCATGTTGGTGGGAGGGGTGGTAACATGAAAATAGAGAAAAAAAAGCTTAAAAAACACAACAAAAATGGCCGCCATTCCGCCATCTTGGATTTTTAAAAAAAAATTTTGAGCGTGCATCATCCCCTCAGAACCATTTATCCATGTACCAAATATGAAAGGTGTAGCTTGAACCATGTTGGTGGGAGGAGTGGTAACATGAAAATAGAGAAAAAAAAGCTTAAAAAACACAACAAAAATGGCCGCCATTCCGCCATCTTGGATTTTGAAGAAAAAAATTTTGAGCGTGCATCATCCCCTCAGAACCGTTTATCCATGTACCAAATATGAAAGGTGTAGCTTAAAGCATGTTGGAGGGAGAGGTGGTAACATAAAAAACAGACAGACAGAGACAGATGGACGGACAGACAGATGGACGGACAGACAGACAGATGGACGGAGTGCAATCCTATAGTCCCCTTACGGTTCCCGTAGGGGACTAAAAAGCATGTGTTGCATTCCATAAATGTGTGGTTTTTTTTTAAAAAAAAAACTATTCTCGATGCTTGGAGCAGACGGCACTCGCGAGAAAAATTTTTCGCGACCCATCATTCGAACAAGCGTGACACGCTCGTTTGGATGAGGGGGCCACAACCTATGTATTGGAAACAAAAAATGAAAATCTTAAAAATAAGGAATAGCGATTTTCGTGTGTAGCGGCGGCTGTTTTTTCCGTTGCGCTAGGTAAAGAGATAAATCCGATTTGCGTATTTGATATTCTTGTTGAAATTTTCCTTTGAGAACTATTTCATTCAACATCACATAAATTACATCCAATTCTCCTAAAATTATAATACCTCAGCTAATCAGGACGCTGAATGTGTTTGCATCATAGCACACTGAGCTTTGGGTTATCTGATTGGACAGTCAATAGAAACTGAAACAATTCCCTGTCACATGGTTGTGTTGGAAAATCGAAATGTCAACCTTCGAAACCACGTTGTTGAATTCTTCCACAAAAATGACTCGATATATTTTATATTTCAAATTCACGAATGAAACGTGAAATATGAGGACGGATTATTTCACATAGACAAACAACTCCCCGATCCATTACTGTTCTGCCTACTGGTACAAGGTATACCAACGTTTATTTATCAAAATATGATGCCCAGTTATCAGAATCACCCAATTTTCGTGACACTAGTGTTGCACTTGTGTGTCCACCCCAAGCAGACTGGACGGAGCAATAACGCCTAATTTTTTATTCCGTCCAGTTTGGGAGTATTAAGCAAACTAAATCACAATTATCAATTCATGCTTCATGGCTCATAGCAAGTTTTTTTTAGAAGCGCGATTGCGCCTCTGGGTACAAAATAACAAGCAAGACTGTTTGCTCCTCTACAAAATATTCCCGCAAAGGCCTGAAGAGATGAGACATTATCGAAAGGAATCTTCCATTACCCATCTTCAGTAAATACATCACCAAGAGATGAGACATCATCGAAAGGAATCTTCCATTACCCATCTTCAGTACATACATCACCAAGAGATGTGACATTATCGAAAGGAATCTTCCATTACCCATCTTCAGTACATACATCACCAAGAGATGTGACATTATCGAAAGGAATCTTCCATTACCCATCTTCAGTACATACATCACCAAGAGATGAGACATTATCAAAAGGAATCTTCCATTACACCTCTTCAGTAAATACATCACCAAGAGATGAGACATCATGAAAGGAATCTTCCATTACCCATCTTCAGTACATACATCACCAAGGGATGAGACTGATCAGTGAAGGCATTCTTGAGTTAACTGATGGAAATACATATAAAGATGGTTGCTGTGGTGGCCATATTGGATATTAAATCTTACCATTATCAAAGGAAACCTTCCATTACCCATCCACAATACATCACCAAGGGATGAGACATTATCACAGGAAACCTTCCATTACCCATCCACAATACATCACCAAGAGATGAGACATTATCACAGGAAACCTTCCATTACCCATCCACAATACATCACCAAGGGATGAGACATTATCACAGGAAACCTTCCATTACCCATCCACAATACATCACCAAGAGGTGAGACATTATCACAGGAAACCTTCCATTACCATCCACAATACATCACCACGAGATGAGACATTATCACAGGAAACCTTCCATTACCCATCCACAATACATCACCAAGAGGGGAGACATTATCACAGGAAACCTTCCATTACCCATCCACAATACATCACCAAGGGATGAGACATTATCACAGGAAACCTTCCATTACCCATCCACAATGCATCACCAAGAGATGAGACATTATCACAGGAAACCTTCCATTACCCATCCACAATACATCACCAAGGGATGAGACAATATCACAGGAAACCTTCCATTACCCATCCACAATACATCACCAAGAGATGAGACATTATCACAGGAAACCTTCCATTACCCATCCACAATACATCACCAAGAGATGAGACATTATCACAGGAAACCTTCCATTACCCATCCACAATACATCACCAAGAGATGAGACATTATCACAGGAAACCTTCCATTACCCATCCACAATACATCACCAAGAGATGAGACATTATCACAGGAAACCTTCCATTACCATCCACAATACATCACCAAGGGATGAGACATTATCACAGGAAACCTTCCATTACCCATCCACAATACATCACCAAGAGATGAGACATTATCACAGGAAACCTTCCATTACCATCCACAATACATCACCAAGAGATGAGACATTATCACAGGAAACCTTCCATTACCCATCCACAATACATCACCAAGAGATGAGACATTATCACAGGAAACCTTCCATTACCATCCACAATACATCACCAAGAGATGAGACATTATCACAGGAAACCTTCCATTACCCATCCACAATACATCACCAAGAGATGAGACATTATCACAGGAAACCTTCCATTACCATCCACAATACATCACCAAGAGGTGAGACATTATCACAGGAAACCTTCCATTACCCATCCACAATACATCACCAAGAGATGAGACATTATCACAGGAAACCTTCCATTACCATCCACAATACATCACCAAGAGGTGAGACATTATCACAGGAAACCTTCCATTACCATCCACAATACATCACCAAGAGATGAGACATTATCACAGGAAACCTTCCATTACCCATCCACAATACATCACCAAGAGATGAGACATTATCACAGGAAACCTTCCATTACCATCCACAATACATCACCAAGAGATGAGACATTATCACAGGAAACCTTCCATTACCCATCCACAATACATCACCAAGAGATGAGACATTATCACAGGAAACCTTCCATTACCCATCCACAATACATCACCAAGAGATGAGACATTATCACAGGAAACCTTCCATTACCATCCACAATGCATCACCAAGAGATGAGACATTATCACAGGAAACCTTCCATTACCCATCCACAATACATCACCAAGAGATGAGACATTATCACAGGAAACCTTCCATTACCATCCACAATACATCACCAAGAGATGAGACATTATCACAGGAAACCTTCCATTACCCATCCACAATACATCACCAAGAGGTGAGACATTATCACAGAAAACCTTCCATTACCATCCACAATACATCACCAAGAGGTGAGACATTATCACAGGAAACCTTCCATTACCATCCACAATACATCACCAAGAGATGAGACATTATCACAGGAAACCTTCCATTACCCATCCACAATACATCACCAAGAGATGAGACATTATCACAGGAAACCTTCCATTACCATCCACAATACATCACCAAGAGATGAGACATTATCACAGGAAACCTTCCATTACCCATCCACAATACATCACCAAGAGATGAGACATTATCACAGGAAACCTTCCATTACCCATCCACAATACATCACCAAGAGATGAGACATTATCACAGGAAACCTTCCATTACCATCCACAATACATCACCAAGAGATGAGACATTATCACAGGAAACCTTCCATTACCCATCCACAATACATCACCAAGAGATGAGACATTATCACAGGAAACCTTCTATTACCATCCACAATACATCACCAAGAGATGAGACATTATCACAGGAAACCTTCCATTACCCATCCACAATACATCACCAAGAGGTCAGACATTATCACAGGAAACCTTCCATTACCATCCACAATACATCACCAAGAGATGAGACATTATCACAGGAAACCTTCCATTACCCATCCACAATACATCACCAAGAGATGAGACATTATCACAGGAAACCTTCCATTACCCATCCACAATACATCACCAAGAGATGAGACATTATCAAATGTAATCTTCCATTACCCATCTTCAGTACATACATCACCAAGAGATGAGACATTGTCAAAGGAAACCTTCCATTACCCATCCACAATACATCACCAAGAGGTGAGACATTATCAAATGTTATCTTCCATTACCCATCTTCAGTACATACATCACCAAGAGATGAGACATCATCAAAGGAATCTTCCATTACCCATCTGCAGTACAAACATCACCAAGAGATGAGACATCATCAAAGGAATCTTCCATTACCCATCTTCAGTACATACATCACCAAGGGATGAGACTGATCAGTGAAGGCATTCTTGAGTTAACTGATGGAAATCCATATAAAGATGGTTGCTGCGGTGGCCATATTGGATATTAAATCTTACCATTATCAAAGGAAACCTTCCATTACCCATCCACAATACATCACCAAGAGATGAGACATTATCACAGGAAACCTTCCATTACCCATCCACAATACATCACCAAGAGATGAGACATTATCACAGGAAACCTTCCATTACCCATCCACAATACATCACCAAGAGGTGAGACATTATCACAGGAAACCTTCCATTACCCATCCACAATACATCACCAAGAGATGAGACATTATCACAGGAAACCTTCCATTACCCATCCACAATACATCACCAAGAGGTGAGACATTATCACAGGAAACCTTCCATTACCCATCCACAATACATCACCAAGGGATGAGACATTATCACAGGAAACCTTCCATTACCCATCCACAATACATCACCAAGAGATGAGACATTATCACAAGAAACCTTCCATTACCCATCCACAATACATCACCAAGAGGTGAGACATTATCACAGGAAACCTTCCATTACCCATCCACAATACATCACCAAGAGATTGAGACATTATCACTTGAAACCTTCCATTACCCATCCACAATACATCACCAAGAGGTGAGACATTATCACAGGAAACCTTCCATTACCCATCCACAATACATCACCAAGGGATGAGACATTATCACAGGAAACCTTCCATTACCCATCCACAATACATCACCAAGAGATGAGACATTATCACAGGAAACCTTCCATTACCCATCCACAATACATCACCAAGAGATGAGACATTATCACAGGAAACCTTCCATTACCCATCCACAATACATCACCAAGAGGTGAGACATTATCACAGGAAACCTTCCATTACCATCCACAATACATCACCAAGAGATGAGACATTATCACAGGAAACCTTCCATTACCATCCACAATACATCACCAAGAGATGAGACATTATCACAGGAAACCTTCCATTACCATCCACAATACATCACCAAGAGGTGAGACATTATCACAGGAAACCTTCCATTACCCATCCACAATACATCACCAAGAGATGAGACATTATCACAGGAAACCTTCCATTACCCAACCACAATACATCACCAAGAGATGAGACATTCTCACAGGAAACCTTCCATTACCATCCACAATACATCACCAAGAGGTGAGACATTATCACAGGAAACCTTCCATTACCCATCCACAATACATCACCAAGAGATCAGACATTATCACAGGAAACCTTCCATTACCATCCACAATACATCACCAAGAGGTGAGACATTATCACAGGAAACCTTCCATTACCCAACCACAATACATCACCAAGAGATGAGACATTATCACAGGAAACCTTCCATTACCCATCCACAATACATCACCAAGAGATGAGACATTATCACAGGAAACCTTCCATTACCCATCCACAATACATCACCAAGAGATGAGACATTATCACAGGAAACCTTCCATTACCATCCACAATACATCACCAAGAGGTGAGACATTATCACAGGACACCTTCCATTACCCATCCACAATACATCACCAAGAGGTGAGACATTATCACAGGAAACCTTCCATTACCCATCCACAATACATCACCAAGAGATGAGACATTATCACATGAAACCTTTCATTACCATCCACAATACATCACCAAGAGATGAGACATTATCACAGGAAACCTTCCATTACCCATCCACAATACATCATCAAGAGATGAGACATTATCACAGGAAACCTTCCATTACCCATCCACAATACATCACCAAGAGATGAGACATTATCACAGGAAACCTTCCATTACCCATCCACAATACATCACCAAGAGATGAGACATTATCACAGGAAACCTTCCATTACCATCCACAATATATCACCAAGAGATGAGACATTATCACAGGAAACCTTCCATTACCCATCCACAATACATCACCAAGAGATGAGACATTATAACAGGAAACCTTCCATTACCCATCCGCAATACATCACCAAGAGGTGAGACATTATCACAGGAAACCTTCCATTACCCATCCACAATACATCACCAAGAGATGAGACATTATCACAGGAAACCTTCCATTACCATCCACAATACATCACCAAGAGATGAGACATTATCACAGGAAACCTTCCATTACCCATCCACAATACATCACCAAGAGATGAGCCATTATCACAGGAAACCTTCCATTACCCATCCACAATACATCACCAAGAGATGAGACATTATCACAGGAAACCTTCCATTACCATCCACAATACATCACCAAGAGATGAGACATTATCACAGGAAACCTTCCATTACCCATCCACAATACATCACCAAGAGATGAGACATTATCACAGGAAACCTTCCATTACCCATCCACAATACATCACCAAGAGATGAGACATTATCACAGGAAACCTTCCATTACCATCCACAATACATCACCAAGAGATGAGACATTATCACAGGAAACCTTCCATTACCCATCCTCAATACATCACCAAGAGATGAGACATTATCACAGGAAACCTTCCATTACCATCCACAATACATCACCAAGAGATGAAACATTATCACAGGAAACCTTCCATTACCCATCCACAATACATCACCAAGAGATGAGACATTATCACAGGAAACCTTCCATTACCCATCCACAATACATCACCAAGAGGTGAGACATTATCACAGGAAACCTTCCATTACCCATCCACAATACATCACCAAGAGGTGAGACATTATCACAGGAAACCTTCCATTACCCATCCACAATACATCACCAAGAGGTGAGACAGATCAGTGAAGGCATTCCAGAGTTGGAAAATACACTGAAGCTGCCATCTTGAAGGTGAATGAAAATCAAACACTGTTCAAACATGATTTTTTTGTCTAGGAATGTACAGTACAATTACCATGGACAGACCGAAATGCGTGCATGGACAGTGTACAGTACGATCAATCACCATGGACAGACTGTTATCCATGCATGGGCAATGTACAGTACAATCACCATGGACAGACCATTATCCGTGCATGGGCAGAGTACAGTACAATCACCATGGACAGACCATTATCCATGCATGGGCAGAGTACAGTACAATCAATCACCATGGACAGGCCATTATCCATGCATGAGTAGCGCACAGTACAATCACCATGGACAGACTAATCCATGCAGGGGCAATGTACAGTACAATCACCATGGACAGATCATTATCCATGCATGGGCAATGTACAGTACAATCACCATGGAAAGACTGTTATCCATACATGGGCAATGTACAGTAAAATCACCACGGACAGACTGTTATCCATGCATGGGCAGTGTACAGTACAATCACCATGGACAGACTGTTATCCATGCATGGCCAGTGTATAGTACAATCACCATGGACAGTCTAACGTCTGAAGATCATGAAGTCGTACCCAATGATCCAATGATCCAACTGATCCCAAAGATGCTCGATTGGCAAAAAATCTGGCAAAAGTGTGGGGGGGGGGGGGGGGGGTGGGAGAGGGGGAGGCAGGGAAGAAGTTCGATGCTCTACTCCTAAAGAAAGTCACGACATACATACATCGGGCATTGTCTTGCTGGAATAACTGCAATCCGACATTAGCGTTGAACAATAGGACAACAATAGCGTTAAGAATTTTGTCCCTATATCGCTGTCCATTCAGATTACCATCGATGAAGATCAACTGAATTTGATGGGGAAAGGAAATCTCTGCCCAACTCATTACACTACCCCACCAAAACGGTCACATTCCTGCACGCAAGCATCAGAAAACCATTCTCCTCATCGGCGATACACTCTTGCCCTACCATCAGCGCACTGTAGACAAAATCGTGACTCATCACTGAAAAGAACTGCAATCCAACGTTGCTGAGTCCAGAGAACACGCTGACATAGCCATTCCATTCTGACGGTACAATGACATTGGGTAAGGATTGGTCCATGGTATGAATGCCTACTTCGGATGCCATGTTCAGCGAGTCTGTTGCGGACAGCTTGTGCACTGATTCTATTGTCCGTTCTACCAGGAGTAATTGCTGCTGTCCACATCTCTGGAAGGAAGCGATCCTGCAAGTGCGATGTCCTGATGTGTCTGTCTCGTGCAGGGGTCGTAACTCTTGGTCGACCTGAACGTGGTCGGTCAGCAGTAGATCCAGTGGTTCTAAGCATGACCAAAATGCTCAAACACCCTAAGGATGTGGACTGGGGGGATCAAGGGAAGGCAGGGAAGGAATACTAAATAAAAAATGGATAGATTATATCAATCAGTGATAACGTCAGGCTCATGTCCCGAATTTAGGGAACATGAACTAATTTTAATAAATATTATAAAATTACAGCCCTGAACATTTCAAACCACCGTTTCTTCCTTCCTTCATCCAGTTCTGTCCTTGGATCCACCAATTTAACCATTGATTTGTGTCTGGCAGCATTATTAATTGAGATTTAAAAGCACAAATATCAGTTTGTTGTTATCTGACAAGGGCCAAACAAAGAATGATTTTATTGGCGCTAGATTTGGTGACCTCCTGGCGTCTGCGCATGCGTGGAGGGTGAAATGTTTGGAGGGCCAGATAGGACTTCTAATTTTCGGTTTTGCATGCAAATTTTGGGGATTGGGGACAAAATTTATGTTAGACCCTAGATATTTTGGGGTTAGCACCAGCTACGTCTGGGTCATTGGTTACAGTATAAAAATATAGCATCTCAGATTGAATGTTCTTGTATTTCTTTTTCAACATGCGAGATAATATAGTGAATCTGGGAGATAAGTGAACAGGGAATTTCAGTTTATTTATTTACTGGTGTTTACGGTCACATACTTATGCACAATGGCTAATTGTGACTGTGACAGTTTTACGGCTGGAAGAAGCCGTAGTACCTGGAGAGAACCACCAAGCAATGACGAGAAGCTGCCAGCTCCTCAACATTCTAACTCTGTTCAAGCTCCGCTCAAGCAGGTTTACAGTGGTTGAAAACATGTGCACCATCGACATGCTGTACGCCTTGGTAAACTGCGTCATCGTGCCCCCATGTAGGCAACTGGAATGAAGTGCCTTGCCCCAAGACACAACACAGGTCATCCCAGACAGGGATCGAACTCGGGACCTCTAGCATAGAAGTCCAACAGTCTATCACTGAGCCATCGCACTCCCCGGGGAATTTCAACAAGATCGCAACAGTCACGATTCGATTAAAATTTTCTATCCACTTTTGTGATCACAATACTGGAAGTCTTCATAATTTTGATGTTCTTTTAGTTGGCACAAGGTCGGAACAAGATAAGTAGTAGGAGGTATCCGCTGTGTTTTGTAATAACAAATTTCATGATTCACCCTACATGCACAATAGATAATTGGGAATTTGAGAGGTTTTCTATTGTATACACCTGGAACGTAATTAAGAACCCCCTGAAATGTTTCATGATGTGAAGTTTCTGTTACTGATTAAAATGTTTTAATGATTGCTATGTCTTGTGGTACATTTCATCTAGTGAAACATGTTTATGGTTCATAGCATACCCCAAACAAATCCCCTCGTCCACGTGAAGCATGCTTCCTACAAATGTCACAAAAACACTACCATCCACATGCAGTTTTTGGGTATAAAACAAAAAAAAAAGTGACATCGACGCCGTAGCTGAGATGGGTGGTGCAATCTCACAAAATTCCAAGTTCATCAAGGGCCATAACTCCAAGAAAAATATCTGAAACAACACATGCATTGAACAAATGGCTAGACATCAAAAAGATACACTTACATGCCAAATATAAAGTCATTCCATCAAGTATTTCAAAAGTTATTGAGTTTTGAAACTCGTTGGTCACAGACCAACAGACAGACCGACAGACCGACATTGCCACTTATAGAGCTGCTAGTCGCAGCTAAAAATTGTCACTTCTTTTATCAATAAATGTTGACATGGCAAGGAGGAGACTGACAGAGGCACTAAGATGGCAAATCATTGGCATGCATGCAATGGGCACGTCATTCAAAGTTAATGGAAGGCAACTTGGCTATAGCTATTCTGTCATCAGCATAATTATCTGAAAACATCAACAAACCAATAATGTTAAGGACCAACCTGTGCCACCCCAAAGGAAGATCAGAGTCTGGCATGCCTCGTTAGGCGTGAAACCTTTTCTTCAAGCAGGGTTTTGAAATGCCTTTGGCTCTGCAATGGGCGTTTGTTCAACAGAACTGTCCGAAACCATCTCAAAGCACTGGGTATGAGGCCCAGAAGGGTCTTCAAGCATCCAGCTCTGTCCAATCAGCATCAAAGATGACGTATGGAGTGCTGTATGGTACAACATCATTGGAATCTTAGGACATGGAGGAGAGTCCAATGGTCAGATGAGAGTAGGTTCCTGCTTCATGTCAGAGATGGTCGTATGAGAGTATGGAGGCATATAAAAACTGATTACGTGTCCAGGAACATCAGACCTACTGTTCCTTTTGGTGGAGGATCAGTACTGATCTTGTTATGCCTCTCTCATGATTGTAAACTTGATGCGGTGACTGTACATGGGAATCTCAATGGTCATTACATCCAGAAATTCTCAGATTGTCAAGCCTCATTTTGACAAGAACCCATTGGCTACTCGCCCTGTATTCATGGACAACAATGCAAGGCCACATCGTCCCCATGCTGTGAGAGCATTCCTTCAAAACAATGCTATTACAGCACTACCTGAGCTCCAATTTGAATCCCTTAGAACACATCTGGGACTTTCTTGGTCGTAGTGTGCAAGTAAGGGATCCGCCTGTACAGAATTTGGACGATTTAGAAGCCGCATTGCACGAAGAGTGGCAGCAGTTGCCTCTGGACCATATCAGAAGGTTCACTGGTAGCATTAGGAGGAGAGTTCAAGGTGTCATCTGAGCATGTGGTGTATGCACTCGCTACTGATGTCAGACATTACTATTGTGTTCAGATCACAAGTTACATTTGTGTCAATAATTATTGGCATTGTTTCATCATAGACCGTTCCAGCACGATACTTCGAGAAAATCTTATCATCAAAACATTAGTTAGTGACAGATATTTGTAATTTGCACCATTAAAATAATGCATATTTTCATCATTGTGTTGTCTTTCATTTGTAATATACCATTCTTTCTGCAAACAATTACTTTTGGCCATGTGAAAGATAGCATGAAAGTTAAAAAATTTATAGTAATTTATATATTTTTTATACTTACCAATGACCCAGACTTAGCTGGTGCTAACTCTAACAAAACCAGGGCCAAACACAAATTTTGCCCCCCAATCCCCAAAATTTGCATCCAAAACAAAAAGAAATCATGTCCTAAAGGACCTCCATACTACGCCTCTACTGCGCATGCGCAGTGACGCAGTCGTCCCGAAATTGGCGCCAATTATCATTCTTACTGGCAGTGCCTGGTCAGCGCTATGTACTCAGCGGGGAGGCAAGAGTTCCCAACTCCAGGGAGGGCCATCCCCGTCTGGGTCATTGGTAAGTATAAAAAATATATAAATTACTATAAATTTTTTAACATTTTTATACTGTACCAATGACCCAGACTTAGCTGAATAGTAAACAGGCTGGAGGGCCTAGGACATAGAGGAAAATCCAATAAGCTCAACTATATAGTAAAGAGGTAACCCCTTAAGGAGAAAAGGAGTATTAGGCTTTACATGTATCTTTCTTATTTAATATTAAATTAGAAAGATACACTACCTTTAATAATTGAGCACAATAACATTCATGTTCTCTATTAACATCCAGTATAACCCTTATACTAATTATTTTTAAAGCAAGCCAATAAATAAAGTAGTCCAGAGAATTGAGACTCTTTATAATCATTTAAAAGTGTCCGAGTATTGTATATTAAAGCCCGTTTGACACTTGACATATACAAATGCTTCACACCGAGCTACACTTTAAAAATAAGACATGAATGAATTTAAACATTAATATTACACTTTAAAACCATCCCGGAAGCGACTCAGAAATACTGACTTGGAGGAGGCATTCCCTTGCTTTTCACTATAAAGCAGGTGACCTAAGGGAACACCCGCCCCCCCCCCCCCCCCCCCTTCCCCTTGCCCTGGGTCAAATAGCCCAGAGCGAAGAGGGCAGCCGGACGGAGTCACTGCCGGAACAGAAAGCCTGCATAACTATAGTTGCAACTGTTTAGTGGACGACATTCTGAGCAAGCCCAGGAAGTAGAAAGAGCTCTTACTTCATGAGCAGAAATCTTAAGCACAGACTGCTGAGAAGAAGATAAATCTTCATAAGCAGTACGGATAGTTAACTGAATCCATCTAGCAATAGAATGGACTGAAATGTCCTTTCTATTAGGCATCAAAGACAGAAAGAAACGTTTCCGTCCCTTTCTGATAAACTGAGATCTCTGTTTATAGATACGTAGTGCTCTAAGAGGACAGAGTAAAGGCCTAAGCCCGTCTGAAGACGGAAGAGCCTTAATAACAATAGGTTCCGGATATTTATTAGGAGCCTGATTCTTAGCTAAAAAACCCACATTAGTAGTGAAGGTGATAGTGTTCCCAACACTACGATAATGAGAATCATCCACCGATAGTGCATGAAGCTCACTGACTCTTCTGGCAGAAGAGAAAGCTAAGAGAAAAGCTGTCTTATAAGATAAGAATTTGAAATCTACTGTCCCAAGAGGTTCAAATGGCTTTTCCTTCAATTTAAGGAGAACCCAAGCTAAATTCCACTTAGGAATTAATCTAAGAGTTCTGGGTCTATTTATCGAAAAGTTTCTAACCAACTTCGATAAAGAGACATTAGATCCAATTTGTAAACTATCATGATGTGCATAGGTATCAGATAACATAGATCTATAACCCTTTATAGTAACAGGCTGCAGTTTGATTTCGTCAAACAAGTATACTAGAAAGTTTGCAATGTCTGGTATAGAGGGATCAAATATATCTACAGAATGATCCCTACACCAACGACGAAAAACCTTCCACTTAGCCGCATAGTTTAGCGAAGAGGAGGTCCTCCTACAGTTAGAAATCGCATCCACTGCTCGTCCTGTAAAGTGCTTGCCATGCAAGAAGGACCGCACAACGGAAAAACGTGAAGGTTGAGACCTTGCGGGTTGTGATGGAGTTGGCGCGATTTCCCCTGCGAAAGAAGATCCTCTCGTGGAGGAAGCTTCCGCGGTAGGTCCCACAACAGACACCTGAGTAGATTTATCCACGGTCTCTGTGGCGACAGAGATGCTACCAACAGAATCTTGCATTGAGATTGTTTTATCTTTAGCAATACTTGTTGAATTAACGGCGCTGGAGGATACGCATATCCTATCATTCCGTCCCAAGGGTTCGACAGAGCGTCTACTGCAAATGCTCTTGGATCCGGACACGGAGACACATACGTCTGCAACTGATTGTTGAGATGTGTCGCAAATAAGTCTATCATTGGCCGTTCCCATTGGTAGCAAATCAGATTGAATACTTGTTTGTTGAGAGTCCACTCCGACGGCAACAAACGACCCTTTCGTGAAAGGGAGTCTGCTAGCACATTCAGACGACCCGGTATGTGACGGACCGAAAGAAGAACGTGATGTTCTAACGCAAACAGAAGGATTCTTTCCGTTAGATTGAACAACGGAACTGAATGAGTGCCTCCCTGATTCCGTATATACGCCACTACTGTCGTATTGTCGGATAGGATTTGGACATGAGCATCGTGAATAATGTCCATCCAGTGACGTAACGCAAGCCAAATTGACATCATTTCCTTGATGTTTATGTGCTTGCACAGGAATTGCGGATCCCAAAGACCCTGGCATCTCGAATCCGTTGGGATTAATGATGCACCCCAACCTGTTTGACTGGCATCCGTCATAACGGTAAAACTCGGATCCGGCAACTGCAGCGGAACTCCTTGAGTTAACCACTGAATGTTTGCCCAAGTCTGAATCTCTTGTTTCACTTGATCTGACAAGAGAACGTCTACATCGAGCGAATGAATTTTCACACTCCAATTCTGAGTCAGGAAAATTTGAAGAGGATGTGTGCGTAGCCGCCCCATCGGAATGAGATCCGCGGCGGCTCCGCACAGACCTATCAGTCTCATAAATTCTCTCGCCGTGACTTTGTCTGCGTGCAGACAATAGCGAGCGTAACAACTGACTAATTTCGCTCTGGTTAACGGCAGACGAACGAGATTGTTGTGCGTCTCGAAGCTCATTCCCAGATGAGTGAATGACTTGGATGGCACCAGATCCGACTTCTCCTCGTTTACTATAAAACCGAGACGTCGGGGCAATAGAAGAAGATTCTGAACATCGTTCTGAAGCGTTAACTCGTTGCCGTACCTCTGAAGAATGTCGTCCAGGTAGGCCGACGTTACCGCAGACGAATGAGCTCGGAAGTAGATCATTACCGAGTTCATTACCCGAGTGAAAGCCCAGGGTGCTAGATTCAATCCGAAGCACATCGCCCGGAATTGATACACCACTCCCAGGACTGCAAAGCGTAGATACTTTCGGAATGTCGGATGTACCATGACGTGAAAGTACGCATCTTTGAGATCTATGCTCGTTGCATAATCGTTCACCCGAATACTCGCTCTAACCGATCGAATCGTCTCCATATAAAACTTCGGAGCGACGATCAGCTTGTTTATCCAGCTCAAATCTATGACTGGACGGAACGAGCCGTCTGGTTTCGGAACCAGAAACAGATGGCTGTAGAATCCCAGAGATTCCTGGTTTTCTACGACCTCTACCGCGTTCTTCATTAAAAGAGACTGCACCTCTGATAACAGAGCGTCTCTTTTCTGTGGATTTGACGGAAGATGAGTCCACTTTGGACTTCGAGTTAATGGAGGCTTTCGTTTGAAGGATATCTTTAGACCTTCCGAAGTCACTCCTCTCACCCAAGGGTCGTCCGTAATCGACGCCCACTCTTGTGAAAAACTCGACAACCTTCCGCCAACCGGAACGCGATAGAGGTTTAAGCCATCACCTCCTGGACCTGCGAGGCCTGCGGTAGGAGAAACCACGTCTTCCACGACCCGCACCTTGCCTCGTCGACCTCGGGGCGTCCGACCGATTGTCCCGGCCTGAAGGACGTCCCGAACGAGAGTCGCTATCCTGACGGTCTCTCGAATAAGACCAAGAGGACGCACCGGAACCTCTATAGGAACCTCTCTTGGGCGCATTAGACCCAGAAGTGCCTGTCTTATTCGTGTCTGCTGTATCCGACTTTTTAGGAGCCGATCTGAACAACAGAGAATCATTAGCTTTCTTTTTAATTTTATCATAAATAGCGGAAAGCTTGCCGTCAAAGAGAAGTTCTCCTGAGACCGAAGCGACTCTAAGAGAGTTCTTCACCTTAGAATCCACTAGTGTGGATGTAGCTAGGGCTGCGTCACGTCTAACCAACTCCAGATTTGCCACTGAAAGGGCGGAGTTACACGTGGAATAAGCTACTGCCCTTGAAAGAAGTCTTAAAGAGGATTGTATATCCTGAAACTCTTCCCCTTGAAGGCGCAGTGATAACGCCTTAGTAAGGTAATCTGCGTAAGATAAGGCATCTAAATTGGCTCTGTTAGACGCAATAGCTGTTTCCAACACCGCGGTTGGAATAGAAGCTGACGACGGTAATGATAGCTCTAAGTCTTCCGCCTCGTCGTCCATACGCAGAGGAACTCTCGGTATACCCTGTCCTGCCGTATCGAATTTATTCCTTGCATTAATGAAAGGCAGGTTGAGAGTATTAGCGGACAAGAAACCTGCTTTCCCCGTCCTGGAAGCAAGTTTAAATATAGCGTCGTTCAATAATTCAAATGTTCTAGCAACATTATTGGACTGAGACGGAAACTCGGGAGCGATGTCCCTGAACCGCTCAAAAAATTCAGAGTCCAATGACGCTATAATTCTCTTGTCCGGAAGCGCAGCAGTCTGGCCCGACGGAACAACTTGAGGGAGAAAGTGCCGGATGAAGTCCACGGCACCTTTATGTTGTTCCGAAAGGGATAGCTCCAAGTCATCCGTATCCCTTTCACCATCCGGTCGGGCCTCACGATGTTCCCGGTTGTCCGCCCCCGATGCTTCGGCGGAGCGTACCGACCCAGCGCCGTCGGATAATTCTCGATCCGACACCATTTCTGTCGGCTGCTGGGATGCTGCGATAAGATGTGCTATCTGCACAAGAATGTCCGGCATCGAGACCTGCGGAGGCGCAGTCTTTCGCTGCTTCGCCGAGGGCAGCTCCGCATCAGATGGCTCCCGCATACTTTTCCTATGCGAACGTCCGGAGTCCATCGGTCTCGAATCCCTGGCTGCCGGATGGTGTGACCTGGTCGCCGAAGAATCCTTCATCGGCGAAGCTGGTAATATATCGGTGGTCACGCAGCCAAGGTGCGGTCGTGTGCGCTGACGAGAAGAGGAAGCCTTAACAGTCTCTGCGGACTGCTTATACAACGGAGCGTCCCGAGCGACGGACGTATGCTCCGCTAAAGACACATTTTGTACCACAACATCTGGTCCCAGATGTTGTTGTACGAGAGAGGGACCTCTCTCGCTCGCGGCCCGGCTGGACCTGGACGAGCTAGGAACCGGACTAAAAGGCTTTCTCCGTTCTCGCTTACTATCTGCCGTCACTGGGTGTGCATCTATTATGTTTATAGTGCTCGCATCACCCAAAATTTCCTCTTGGACCGCATCGGACGAACCCGGCTGCCGAACCATTCGGTGAATGGACGCTACACCGGGCGAGCTAGCGGACGACATTTGTCTAATCTCCATGAGCACTTTTGCCGCTAGCTCTGAATTCATTTGTGACGACGGACGCACACTTGAAGAAGATAACATGGAAACATCACCCTGTTCTGGTTCCTCTGAAATAGAAACTGAGAGAGTAGAGTGACCTTGTGGAGAAAGAGCCGGCATCGCTCTTTCTCCAGAAACAACATATCGTGACACACGTTTCCAATGTTTCTCATCCCAATGTTCACATATAGGACAGGGATTAATGCGAGAACACTGACTACAATTAATACAATGATCATGAAAGTCAGAGGAAGATTTCTTCCTATTACAATTTGAACAACGTCCCTTCATTGTGAAAGAACAACAATAAGTCCTAGTTACTCGCAAAAACCCCTGACACAAAGATACATAATAACATGATCCATTAATAAATGAAAAAACAATTGCAAAACAAAATAATTTTGAAAAAATATTTTTTCAGAGAAGCCCAAGTTGCTGAAAAGTAACGTTGAGCCCCGATGGATCCGATGGCAAAGTGTGGTCAAAAATTTTAAATTTATATAAAATAATTAATGAGACACTTTCGGATAATATAGATGTATCTTATAATGAGATAAACTACCACAAAGGCAAACAGCCCCCCTCAAAAAAGGCTGTTGCCAATGAAAACAAAGAGTGTAAACACACTAGAAAACATGACACCAGGCACTGAAAAAACTGGCCCGGAATCAGTCATCAATTACACTCTATCTGATGCAAAACAGAGACTCCCAGGGGAGAATCTGTAGAACATCAGATGGAAGATGCAGAACACAAACGTTATACACCCATGGGTGAAAACGTAACTATGGGGAAAATAACAGAAAACATTCTGTAACCAAGCAACTCTCCCAGGAAATTTTAGAAATGAAATTTCTCAAAAATATGCCAAAAGCATGGGAGAATTGCCAGGGGGGACTTTAGAAGGCTAGGGGAGAGGAAACACTGAATAAGCAGTGCAACAATTAGCAAGAATGACAACAAGAGGCCCATGCCTCGAAAATAGGCAACTTAACATAATTTCATCAAAAAATTTTAAGTACAGCCCTGATTATTTTTTTTGCCACTTCTTTTTCCTCTCCTCCTTCTATCCTCCTTAGAATCACATTTTCTCCAAAAATTACGTGTCTGGCATCCTTTAAACTGAGATTTACAAGCACAAAGATCAGTGAGATGTTGACTGATGAAGGGCCAAACAGAGAATGATAATTGGCGCCAATTTCGGGACGACTGCGTCACTGCGCATGCGCAGTAGAGGCGTAGTATGGAGGTCCTTTAGGACATGATTTCTTTTTGTTTTGGATGCAAATTTTGGGGATTGGGGGGCAAAATTTGTGTTTGGCCCTGGTTTTGTTAGAGTTAGCACCAGCTAAGTCTGGGTCATTGGTACAGTATAAAAATGTACTGACAGTTTCTATTAACACCACTGCAAAAAAAAAAAAAACGGGGGCTTAATTAAGTTCCAGGTGTACAGTATGTGGAGAGTGTATTATCACTAAATCACCTGCAGAGTGGAGATTCCACCCGAGCAATAATTGCAAATTTATTGCAAAGCACAACCAGCACCAGCAAAGTTTCAGCCAATGGACTGAAACATTGCTTGTGTTTTTTGTTGATATGTACAAAATTTGAAAGTTATAGCTTGGGTGATAACTCCACTCCACGGGTGATTTAGTTCTCTTCACGTACTGTATATATACCAACTGGATTGAGGAATTGTGATTGTAAAGGTTTGGAACTGGGGGAAAAATGGACCAAAGTGCCATTTGGGAATGAGGCGGATATTTGGCTACTGCAGAGATAGATGAATTGAAATTTGAGTTCGGTTTCAGTATTTTTAGGGGGCTGGGGAATTCACACCGACAAAATACAGAATAATTTGTTCTTGTATCATTCTACCAGAGTGACACAAATGCCACTACCAATGAGCTCATCACTGGAATTCATTTGCCAACATGAATCATATCTACAGTAATTTTGTGACTTGTTCCAAACAAATCTTAACCTTTAAAGGATCATTTTAGGCTTTTATGATCTCAGATAATGTGCCCACAATATGTCATCATTGGGAAGTCCTGCGGACAATGAACAAATCATCTGAGCAGTTATAGTAATTTCTTGTCGAGTCTTGGCTTCCATAACTGACAACCAAGACTGGATTAGAAATCACTGCTATGCAAATGGACATGTACAGGATGTTGTCTAGTTGGGATTCAAGACAACTGCCCTGACCCTTAGGGGTTAACAAAACTGAAAATAAAATCTTGTCAGTTCTTTCATGACTTCATCAACTCAGTCCTGCAAATAAGATAGGTGTGAGTGCAAGTGCTCCCATCAGCACCTGTGTTTTCTATTTTGTGGGAGCTAAAAAATGCACTCGTTGAAAAATATTGTGGAGCAATAATATACTGTGAGGGCATATAAATGTGTGTTGTTTTGAGAAAGCAGCACTCTGCAGCCAGTGGCAAGTTAGTGTCATAATTCATAAATTCCTTATACATTTCGCACCTTGAACACGATCTACTGCTTTTCTGGCCAGGAACCTGATACGTCATAACGTCATTAAATAGGAAGGCTGTTCAGAAAATGTGTGAGGTACAGCAATCAATATTTTTAACGTGCAGCCCCAAGGCTGCACGTTGGAAATATTGATTGGTCTACCCCAAATAATGAATATGGACTTTTCTAATTGCTGCCATTGAACTGGCATGGAAGATACCACTAGAGTTCGAAGGGTTAAGCTTTCTGGTGTTTGGAGACGGTATTCCCTCAAAAATTCACAAACTAACATTTTATGGGTGCAATTTACACCCATCTCTGAATTCATGGGAGCTTAAAACTGCACCAGTCAATTTTGTTCATTTCCGGCACTGATCAACTGCTATCAAGCCTCAACAAGGCTTTTTAACAGCAAATGTAGGGAAACATGAATTAATTACTGAATATTCTGATATTTGGTTTAGTTTTTGGGTATCCTCATGATATCGGTACTGGTTTTGTTTTTGTCGGTATATTGCCCGTCTGTATACTCCTGTTGCCACCTGGTTTGATCCTTGCATGATACCTACTTTGCAAAATCATCATACACTTTATCACTATCAACTTTGAGTGATTCCAGTACTTCTGTCTTTAATTTTAGCAGTTCTTCTTTGTCTGGATCAAAAGATGTGACTGACGGTCTTCTCCCAATCTTCTCCAAAAACTTCAATAAAACTGAAAAAGAGACAAGTGTTGATGAAATTTTTTAACTAAAAAACAGCCATCTGATTAATGACAGATCCTCTTACCTGTACAATGAGAACAAAGGTAATGGTGTGATTAGTACATTATAAGTAATCTCTTCCAACATGTATGGTATATGGAGATTTAATACCTGGCTCTCGTGAAAAATGACTGTGCCATTCAACTTGTTATGTAAAACATCCATCGATTCTAACACACATCGCGTTCTGTCTATTTATCTTACAAGAAGAACATATTTTCACCCGACACGTCGAGTTGTGGTGGCAATCGGAGAGTGTAGCATGTCCACAACAGTTATCAATCATATCCCAGTTGTCAAATTGCTAACCTTTGTTCAAGTTATAATGCTAAGGCTAAAAATAAATAATGTTTTGATTCTCAGGCCCTCCCTCGTTGGATCTGAACCTCCTTATTAGACACAAGGGGCACGCTCCCATAAACTGTAAGAAGGCAAATTCTGATATACTGGATCATGATTTAATTATTTATTTATTTGCTGGTGTTTCAGGTCATATATTTCTGCACAATGGCTAATAATGGCCGCAACACCGATATAAACTCAAGTTTAACCAATCATTTAGAGCCATGTTTCCCATTTTAAAGGACTTCCACCCCAAGCAATGGTTAGTGGGGCCTATTCTAATGGATCATGATGTTTGACTGACCTTTACCATTAAAAAGAACAATAAAATACAAATCCTTTTAGCTGTTGTTATGGCACTTAGTTATAAAAGGTATACTATAATTACACTAAAATACAACCTTTTCTCGTTTTCAAGTGGAAAGACAGCAAAAATATTTACTGAGTATACTCAACCCTTTTACACGAAAAAAATTTTTTTTAAAAAGTAAAAATAAAATCCTCCCTCCCTCACTGATTTGAGAAAAAAATTGCCTGAGAATCAATTCAGTTTTTTTATTTGGCCTAACAAGTTCAGAATTTGTAAAAACTATTTAATTAGGCCCCTTAACTCTGTAACAAATCGGGCCAGGCCAGTTTTCGACTCACCTGAGATATTATCGTAAAAGACCTGTATGGCAAACATTAGTCAAATCAGAGAAGGTTTGTTCAAGTTATTGGGCTAATGAGCTCAAAATTAATAAAAATTGATGAATTAAGGCCCATAACTCTGTAACGAAAAATTGGGCCAGGCCAGTCTTAAGCCTTGCTTAAGATATTATTGCAAAGGACCTGTATGGCCAACATTAGTAAAATCAGAGATAGTTTGTTCAAGTTATTGTGCTAGAAGCTCAAAATTTGTGAAAAATTGACTATGGTCAATAACTCTGTAATGAAAAATCGGGCCATGCAAATTTTCAACCTCGCTTGAGATATTATTGGAAAAGACTTGTGTGGCAAATATTAGTGAAATCGGGGAATATTTGTTCAAGTTAATGCACGAACAAGCTCAAAATTAAAAAAAATTGACAAATTAGCCCATAACTCTATAGGATAAATCAGGCCGTGCCAGATTTCGAACTTGCTCGAGATATTATTGCAAAAGACCTGTATGACAAATATTTGTCAAATTGGAGAATGATTGTACAAGTTATTGTGCTTACGCACTCAAAATTCATAAAAATTGACTAATTAAGGCCCATAACTCTCTAACAAAAAATTGGGAGAGGCCAGTTTATGAACTCACTTGAGATATTTTTGCAAAAGACATGCATGGCAAATATTAGTCAAATCGGAGAACATTTGTTCACGTTATTGCACTAACAGTGTGAGGATACCCACCTGCCTGTCCAGAAGACCACCAGGGCACACACCGACCATCGTCAAACCACTGGTCTAGGTTGTTAACCGTTTACCTAACGAATCGCCCGCATCCGCCCGTGTAATTTGCAAATTGAGCAGATGAAAAAAATTAATTTTTCCAAATATTTCAACAAAACCATATCATGTGGCCCCTCATTGGAACAAGCTCATTGAGCTTGTTCCAATGAGGGGGTCACATGTTATGGTTTTGTTGAAATGTTATGGTTTTATAAAAATAGTAATTAAAATAATAAATTTTGACTTTCTCTACGTTGGGTAAAGGGTTAACACAACTTGACCAAAAATGTCTAGACTGACTACAAAACTGCATTGAGGGCAGCAACTGCCTGTGTGTTTATTCGATTTAAGAAAGAACATTTTTTACCTGCGCTCCCCGAAAAGTGATTGCACATGTCGAGAACAAGGTTTTTGATAACAGTAATTTAATGATAAATAAATGAACACGGTTATTGCAGTTTGAGGAGGGACACATTCAAGACTTTTCATTCTAAAAGTCAAGCCTTGCAAAAGGTAATCTTGGAATGCACCCCTCAGCTACTGTGTGGGTGAATTTTCGTCTTTACAATAGCTTACATCGTCTTGCTAATCCTGCAGAAACCTAGAGACGAAAAAGCAGATTTGTATTTTCAGACCACCAAGTGTCTTGTGGTCCATAAACTTCAGATTTGCTTACTGACACCTCAATTATGATCGCTACATGATGAGAATGAACATATACATGTAAAAATGCATACACACTCACACAGTAGTCTAGTACCAAAACACAGGGTGTACTGACTCAGTGGTTCAAATAGTTCAGTTTAGTGTTACATCAGTACATATATGTTGAATTTTCCTATATGTGTATAAAGTTCAAACTCACTAATATCAAGAAATTGTCTTATCCTTCAATTATTGAACACTTATTTTCTCCACAAGAAAATCGTCTGGCAATATCACGGTCTGGAATCATTTTTTCAAATAAAGGTGAAAAATCTTTGCAACTGCTGTATCCATAATGTGAGCACACACATGTAACTGCCCACAAACTTTTTAAAAGCTGTGAAGATGTCTGATGCATGAAAAAGTGATATTGCTGTCGATTTACCACAACAAGAGGCTTCAGCAGCTTCGACCAATTTAATGTTAACATTTGTTGTATTGGGTGGTTTTTCTTCATAAAGGTCAACAAACACATATTTTTTGTCTTCTCTTTCTCATTCTTCCTGTGTTTAGACGAAAGTGCCTGCGAGCGCCGAGCAGCCTCTCCCATACTTGACACGCTTAAATTAACTGAATGTTGAAACACTTTCCACATCTCACCAATGTGGCATCTCCCGGCACTCCTAATAACCATGAGGAATATTCATCAATTGCCAGTCACTGTTCTTGAAATTTACACTTTTCCATTATTTTAAAAATATGGAAAAATTGTATAGAAACAAGTGTTTGACCACCGAGGTGGTATTAGTCCCCTACGGCGCTTTTGTGACATAAGGTGTTTTTGTCACATAAGACATGACCACAGTCAGCAGGAATATCAGACCTGGGGACGGGGGGCAGTTTTGGTAAAATAATTGGGGACGGTTCGGCATGGGGACGGTTCGGCTTGGGGACAATTCAGGTTTCATGACAACAGTCAACAGGAGTGTCAGACCTGGGTGGTGGTTTGGGTAAAATACAGGTTATCAGACAGGATTTCAAATGTGAATGGAATCTAAAAATTGATAATTGAGAGAAGTGTAGCTTGAACCATGTTGGAGGGAGGGGTGGTAACATAAAAATAGAGAAAAAAAGCTTAAAAACACAGCAAAAATGGCCGCCATTCCGCCATCTTGGATTTTGAAAAAAAAATATTAATAATTTATCCATGTACTAAATATGAAAGGTGTAGCTTAAAGCATGTTGGAGGGAGAGGTGGTAACATAAAAACAGACAGACAGACAGATGAACAGACAGACAGAGAGATCTTAGATTTTGAAAAAAAATATTGAGCGTGCATAATCCCCTCGCAACCCTTTATCCATGTACCATATATGAAAGGTGTAGCTTGAACCATGTTGGAGGGAGGGGTGGTAAGATAAAATAGAGAAAAAAGCTTAAAAAACACAAAAATGGCTGCCATGGCGCCATCTTGAATTTTGAAAAAAAAATATTGAACGTGCATCATCCCATCACAACCCTCTATCCATGTGCCAAATATGAAAAGTGTAGCTTGAACCATGTTGGAGTGAGGGGTGGTAACATAAAATAGAGAAAAAAGCTTAAAAAAACACAACAAAAATGGCCGCCATGCCGCCATCTTGGATTTTGAAGGGAGGGGTGGTAACATAAAATAGAGAAAAAAAACAAAAATGGCTGCCATGGTGCCATCTTGAATTTTGAAAAAAAAATATTGAACGTGCATCATCCCCTCCCAACCCTCTATCCATGTGCCAAATATGCAAAGTGCAGCTTGAACCATGTTGGAGGGAAGGGTGGTAACATGAAAATGGAGAAGAAAGCTTAAAAAAACAACAAAAATGGGCGCCATTCTGCCATCTTGGATTTTGGAACAAAGATTTTGAGCATGCATCATCCCCTCAGAACCATTTATCCATGTATCAAATATGAAAGGTGTAGCTTAAAGCATGTTGGAGGGAGAGGTGGTAACATAAAAACAGACAGACAGACGGACAGACAGATGGACAGACAGACGGACGGAGTGCAATCCTATAGTCCCCTTACAGTTCCCGGACTAATAATGTATGGAAATAAATCACAGTATATATAAGGAATATAAACCTGATATTTATGAATGGAATACATAGAACTGCAGGGCAAAACTTTTAACCAAATCAAGAAGCACATGTTATTTGAAGTATATTATTTTAACCCGTATGCTCCAATTCGCTAAAACTATGAGATAGGGAAGAAATCAACCAATCGGATCAGTGGTTGCATTTGAACCACTTCGTTAATTTCCGTAAAACACCTATTCCAGACAGTCAATGTTCAAAATATACAGCACCTCAGACGTATTTCCCAATTTCTGTCAAATTAAGATTTTTCAAGGCTGGAACTTAGAATTCAACATTACGTGTACAGTACCCATATGAGACTGGTCAATTAATACCCCAGTTATTGATGCTAAATTTAGATTAGTGCTGTCTATTTATAGAGGAACTATTTATGAGTGGGCGTGTACAATTAATTACTTATCTTCATTGACAACAGAGCAAGAAATAACAAGAACATTGGCTTTGATATATTTTATTTCATTCAAGTGTTTCAACGTTAAACTATAGAAACATAATACATTGCACATAGATATTAACATAAATAAGTTTGTTTTTGCACACAGATATTTACATAAATGAGTTGTCTTTTTTTAATCTTTTAACTTCATTTGGTTTCTTATAACTAACATTACGTACAGAACGTTCAACAAGGAATGAAACAAAAACGTAGCCGCGATGTGTTCCCCACCGTGGAGTCCCAGTGGACCGCAGGGTTTGATCAGTGGAAGACAGTTTTCAAAACACTGTGACTCGCCGTGGTCACGAGTGTTATGGATTAGCTTAATTGCTTTTGCATGTCGGTTTCTCTGCTGATTAATAAATACTGTCTTGTGACGTCAACTGGCAAGACAACTGCATTTGTTACTGGCAGTAGATAATTTATTTTAAATTAAAATTGGAATTTGGGGGAGGCAGACGGCGACTATTGCTGTGGTTTGAAATTGTAAATTGGGAATAGAACAGTCAGTTCCTTTTGGGTATGTACAAAGTCCTCGTCACTTTCGAAACTAAACTATTGTGTTTGCGCGATCAATTTGATCGAAGAAATAAATAAAGCAGACTTGAGAAAAACAACTAATATTTGCAAAGTTCCCAATTTCACATTTTGTTTACAGCTGAAGGCCAACACGTGATGCACCATGTTTTTCTTGGGTGGGAAGTGGGGGCGAAAAAGCCTCCTGCATCACGAAAGCGCCCACAGCGCACGGCTAATGATTGAAGAGATACCAGTTTAAGACATTGAGTCAATTCGACAAACCCATCCTCTTTCCCGCCTTACTCTTGTCGGTCTAAGCAATTAAAGATTCTTATAAAAAGGATATAGTAAAAAGAAAATATAGTGTTTTTGAATGGATACCAAAAAGTATCTCACTCGTGACTGGAACTGATGATTATTTCACGGGGGGAAGGTGGGGGAAGGTGGGGGGGGGGGGGGTGGACTTGAGATATTTGCATACCGAAACAAATATCCTTCATCCAATTCTCTAGGGGTTTGTACATACTTTTAAACTCTTTGCATTCGCAGATTTTTCAACGTTCCTCTACACAGTTGTTATGTGTATTATCAATTGAAATAGCTAAGCCTGTGTGTATGTAAAAATATGTGGGTGACTATTAAGGGAGATACCGAATTAAAATATCTGCAAATGTGCCATTCTAAGAGAGAGTACACTTCAGTGGGAAAGAGAGAGACAGATATACGTGATGGGGGGGGAGTAAGAAAAAGTGAAAGAAAATTAGTACACGAAACTATACGCAAGTGCGTGTGGGAGTATGTCTGCATATTACACTGTGTGAGCAGGAGGGGGGGGGAGGGAGTGTCCACAAGGGTGAGTGTGTGTGATGGTGTGCGTGCGTGCATGTGTTTTGGTTTTTCGGGTTTGGTTTTTTTTGTTTTTTGGGAATTTTTTTTATGAACTACTGTAAAAAAAAGACCTACCTCTGATGAAAATGTGTCTCATAAGCCTTCATAGGCTATATTTTGTAAATACTCTATGTATATTATGTATGTGTATTGAAATGTGACACTTAAACAAAATATTCTACTACTATTACATAAATTAGTCGGGATTGAAGCGATTAATTAAATATAATAGATTAAACTACCACTTGCACAAGGTGTGAAATAACATTTGAGTGGCGCGACAAAGCACAGATCTGTCCTTCAAACCAACATCTGTTTTAACACCTCTGCACATGACAAGCTTGAGAAAAAATAAGAGACAAATCAACATTTTCAATTACTTTTTATTAATTCAGCAATCATAATTATAACCATATGTAAATAAAATCAATAGGAAATAATATTTTTTTATTTTTCAATAATGACATGCTGATCAACAAGCCAGACCACCACACATCATAACCCTGGCTCAAACATGTCCCGAAATTTTGTATTAAAATTTTTTGGTTTTGTCCCCCCACACGTCTCTTGAAACCCCAAAAATTAAAATAGGTCTTTCAGGCAGGAGATTTTAGTTCCTCTATTGGAGATTTTCTGGCACCACCCCTGATTTTTGCGTGCAGCCACACATAAAAAATTTCAGTGTCTTGGCAGTGTAAGATCCAGTCATCCATACCACTCCTAAATGGTGAAGTAAATAGTCCCCCCTCCCCATCTTCGAAGAAACGGGGCAATTGGACCCCAGACTCCCATAAACCCACACACACAAATAGGCCTATATCATTGATTGCTTGCCCATCTGCCCCCCCCACCCCATCTTGGCCAGTTTTCCTTGCTAGTGGATTCCGAAGCGCCTTGGGCTGAAACGTCCCAGGGCCACCACAAGCATTCCTTTTTCGTTAATGTAGTTTATGTTAATTCCACTCTCAACATGTACATTTTAACATTCCACTATGAACTTAAGTTTTAAAATCGTAAATCAGATTCCCTTCCTCCCCAACCCACAATTTATTCCAAATTCAGTACCGGTAACATGATTCTTCTCGGTCAATAGCTACGGTTAGGTAAAATACCGTCGGGGGAATGTTCAGATATTGTGCTGGTCAAGTTATAATTTTTTCAACTCACATCCATGATTTTAGTACGGTATAATATTTATTTTTTCGTAATTCCTCAAGTTCTGAATTGATTTTGATGAACAACATTCGGAATCGCAATAGCTTTTAATAACTTTTTCAAAGATTGAACTATCTTTTTAAGATTTCAAGTAAAAGTAAAAGTATAAAAGTAATTTTTCACTGACTGTGAAAAAAATTGATCTAATTAAGAGCCGGTGACTGAGAGATCAAAAGATAAACCGACGTCAGCCGAACATCCCATCACACAGTTTGACACATTCATGCGAGATTAAAAACACGATTCAAACTCCATATTTTGATCGTTTTTTCTGCCATATTAAATCTTTTTATTATCAAAAAACATGTATGGAGCATACGTATTCAATTTATACTTAAGTGCAATACCTAACAATCACTAAACAACAGTGAAATGAAACTATTTCTGGTGGAAGAATAAACCTGATTACCGCACTTGCAAAAAACCCAAGTTAATTATAGACAAACTGAAGTCACATGGTGGGGTTTTGAGACCCCACCTCGCAGTGTAATTAGTGGGGTCTCAATTTCTGTGTTCATATGGGCAGCGTACATGACATGAAGACTTTTCAGGGGTCTGAATTTTTTTTTTATCATATTTAAGACTTGTCAAGCTTCTTAAGACTCAGTGGAAACCCTGCTGAATGAAATAAATTAGACTAGACCATTTTTTGGCTGTGATATTTTTATATAGGTTTAACATGTGTTAAACCTGAAAAATAAACTAAAGAAAAAGACAGCTTAAATGCAGTTTATATCATACAGGTTGTAAGAATGCGATACCATGACCTTCTTTCATACAAAAGTTAAAAAATTTATAGTAATTTATATATTTTTTATACTTACCAATGACCCAGACTTAGCTGGTGCTAACTCCACAAAAACCAGGGCCAAACACAAATTTTGCCCCCCAATCCCCAAAATTTGCATCCAAAACAAAAAGAAATCATGTCCTAAAGGACCTCCATAGTACGACTCTACTGCGCATGCGCAGTGACGCAGTCGTCCCGAAATTGGCGCCAAATATCATTCTTACTGGCAGTGCCTGGTCAGCGCTATGTACTCAGCGGGGAGGCAAGAGTTCCCAACTCAGGGAGGGCCATCCCCGTCTGGGTCATTGGTAAGTATAAAAAATATATAAATTACTATAAATTTTTTAACATTTTTATACTGTACCAATGACCCAGACTTAGCTGAATAGTAAACAGGCTGGAGGGCCTAGGACATAGAGGAAAATCCAATAAGCTCAATTATAAAATAAAGAGGTAACCCCTTAAGGAGAAAAGGAGTATTAGGCTTTACATGTATCTTTCTTATTTAATATTTAAATTAGAAAGAATACACTACCCTTAATAATTGAGCACAATAACATTCATGTTCTCTATTAACATCCAGTATAACCTTTATACTAAATATTTTTAAAACAAGCCAATAAATAAAGTAGTCCAGAGAATTGAGACTCTTTATAATCATTTAAAAGTGTCCGAGTATTGTATATTAAAGCCCGTTTGACACTTGACATATACAAATGCTTCACACCGAGCTACACTTTAAAAATAAGACATGAATGAAATTAAACATTAATATTACACTTTAAAACCATCCCGGAAGCGACTCAGAAATACTGTCTTGGAGGAGGCATTCCCTTGCTTTTCACTATAAAGCAGGTGACCTAAGGGAACACCCGCCCACCCCCCCCCTTCCCCTTGCCCTGGGTCAAATAGCCCAGAGCGAAGAGGGCAGCCGGACGGAGTCACTGCCGGAACAGAAAGCCTGCATAACTATAGTTGCAACTGTTTAGTGGACGACATTCTGAGCAACAGATAACGGACCTAAACAATGCAGGTCTCCAGAAATGGACTCAATATTTCTGAGATAAAAATTAGTAAATGTGGATGGCTGAGACCAATAAGCAGCCTTCATTAAATCTGTAATAGCAACACTATTAGCATAAGCCCAGGAAGTAGAAAGAGCTCTTACTTCATGAGCAGAAATCTTAAGCACAGACTGCTTTCTGATGAACTGAGATCTCTGTTTATAGATACGTAGTGCTCTAACAGGACAGAGTAAAGGCCTACGCCCGTCTGAAGACGGAAGAGCCTTAATAACAATAGGTTCCGGATATTTATTAGGAGCCTGATTCTTAGCTAAAAAACCGACGTTAGTAGTGAAGGTGATAGTGTTCCCAACACTACGATAATGAGAATCATCCACCGATAGTGCATGAAGCTCACTGACTCTTCTGGCAGAAGAGAAAGCTAAGAGAAAAGCTGTCTTATAAGATAAGAATTTGAAATCTACTGTCCCAAGAGGTTCAAATGGCTTTTCCTTCAATTTAAGGAGAACCCAAGCTAAATTCCACTTAGGAATTAATCTAAGAGTTCTGGGTCTATTTATCGAAAAGTTTCTAACCAATTTCGATAAAGAGACATTAGATCCAATTTGTAAACTATCATGATGTGCATAGGTATCAGATAACATAGATCTATAACCCTTTATAGTAACAGGCTGCAGTTTGATTTCGTCAAACAAGTATACTAGAAAGTTAGCAATGTCTGGTATAGAGGGATCAAATATATCAACAGAATGATCCCTACACCAACGACGGAAAACCTTCCACTTAGCCGCATAGTTTAGCGAAGAGGAGGTCCTCCTACAGTTAGAAATCGCGTCCACTGCTCGTCCTGTAAAGTGCTTGCCATGCAAGAAGGACCGCACAACGGAAAAACGTGAAGGTTGAGACCTTGCGGGTTGTGATGCAGTTGGCGCGATTTCCCCTGCCAAAGAAGATCCTCTCGTGGAGGGAGCTTCCGCGGTAGGTCCCACAATAGACACCTGAGTAGATTTATCCACGGTCTCTGTGGCGACAGAGATGCTACCAACAGAATCTTGCATTGAGATTGTTTTATCTTTAGCAATACTTGTTGAATTAACGGCGCTGGAGGATACGCATATCCTATCATTCCGTCCCAAGGGATCGATAGAGCGTCTACAGCAAATGCTCTTGGATCCGGACACGGGGACACATACGTCTGCAACTGATTGTTGAGATGTGTCGCAAATAAGTCTATCATTGGCCGTTCCCATTGGTAGCAAATCTGATTGAATACTTGTTTGTTGAGAGTCCACTCCGACGGCAACAAGCGACCCTTTCGAGAAAGGGAGTCTGCTAGCACATTCAGACGACCCGGTATGTGACGGACCGAAAGAAGAACGTGATGTTCCAACGCAAACAGAAGGATTCTTTCCGTTAGATTGAACAACGGAACTGAATGAGTGCCTCCCTGATTCCGTATATACGCCACTACTGTCGTATTGTCGGATAGGATTTGGACATGAGCATCGTGAATAATGTCCATCCAGTGACGTAACGCAAGCCAAATTGACATCATTTCCTTGATGTTTATGTGCTTGCACAGGAATTGCGGATCCCAAAGACCCTGGCATCTCGAATCCGTTGGGATTAATGATGCACCCCAACCTGTTTGACTGGCATCCGTCATAATGGTAAAACTCGGATCCGGCAACTGCAGCGGAACTCCTTGAGTTAACCACTGAATGTTTGCCCAAGTCTGAATCTCTTGTTTCACTTGATCTGACAAGAGAACGTCTACATCGAGCGAATGAATTTTCACACTCCAATTCTGAGTCAAGAAAATTTGAAGAGGCCGTGTGCGTAGCCGTCCCATCGGAATGAGATCCGCAGCGGCTCCGCACAGACCTATCAGTCTCATAAATTCTCTCGCTGTGACTTTGTCCGTATTTAGACAATAGCGAGCGTAACAACTGACTAATTTCGCTCTGGTTAATGGCAGACGAACGAGATTGTTGTGCGTCTCGAAGCTCATTCCCAGATGAGTGAATGACTTGGACGGCACCAGATCCGACTTCTCCTCGTTTACTATGAAACCGAGACGTCGGAGCAATAGAAGAAGATTCTGAACATCGTTCTGAAGCGTTAACTCGTTGCCGTACCTCTGAAGAATGTCGTCCAGGTAGGCCGACGTTACCGCAGACGAATGAGCTCGGAAGTAGATCATTACCGAGTTCATTACCCGAGTGAAAGCCCAGGGTGCTAGATTCAATCCGAAGCACATGGCCCGGAACTGATACACCACTCCTAGGACTGCGAAGCGTAGATACTTTCGGAATGTCGGATGTACCATGACGTGAAAGTACGCATCTTTGAGATCTATGCTCGTTGCATAATCGTTCACCCCGAATACTCGCTCTGACCGATCGAATCGTCTCCATATAAAACTTCGGAGCGATGATCAGCTTGTTTATCCAGCTCAAATCTATGACTGGACGGAACGAGCCGTCTGGTTTCGGAACCAGAAACAGATGGCTGTAGAATCCCAGCGATTCCTGGTTTTCTACGACCTCTACCGCGTTCTTCATTAAAAGAGACTGCACCTCTGATAGCAGAGCGTCTCTTTTCTGAGGGTTTGACGGAAGATGAGTCCACTTTGGACTTCGAGTTAATGGAGGCTTTCGTTTGAAGGATATCTTTAGACCTTCCGAAGTCACTCCTCTCACCCACGAATCGTCCGTAATCGACGCCCACTCTTGAGAAAAACTCGACAACCTTCCGCCAACCGGAACGCGATAGAGGTTTGAGCCATCACCTCCTGGATCTGCGAGGCCTGCGGTAGGAGAAACCACGTCTTCCACGACCCGCACCTCGCCTCGTCGACCTCGGGGCGTCCGACCGATTGTCCCGGCCTGAAGGACGTCCCGAACGAGAGTCGCTATCCTGACGGTCTCTCGAATAAGAGCTAGAGGACGCACCGGAACCTCTATAGGAACCTCTCTTGGGCGGATAAGACCCAGAAGTGCCCGCCTTATTCGTGTCTGCTGAATCCGACCTTTTAGGAGCGGATCTAAACAACAGAGAATCACTAGCTTTCTTTTTAATATTATCATAAATAGCGGAAAGCTTGCCGTCAAAGAGAAGATCTCCTGAGACCGAAGCGACTCTAAGAGAGTTCTTCACCTTAGAATCCACTAGTGTGGATGTAGACAGGGCTGCGTCACGTCTAACCAACTCCAGATTTGCCACTGAAAGGGCGGAGTTACACGTGGAATAAGCTACTGCCCTTGAAAGAAGTCTTAAGGAGGATTGTATATCCTGAAACTCTTCCCCTTGAAGACGCAGTGATAACGCCTTCGTAAGGTGATCTGCGTAAGATAAGGCATCTAAATTGGCTCTGTTAGACGCAATAGCTGTTTCCAACACTGCGGTTGGAATAGAAGCTGACGACGGTAATGATAGCTCTAAGTCTTCCGCCTCGTCGTCCATACGCAGAGGAACTCTCGGTATACCCTGACCTGCCGTGTCGAATTTATTCCTTGCATTAATGAAAGGCAGGTTGAGAGTATTTGCGGACAAGAAGCCTGCTTTCCCTGTCCTGGAAGCAAGTTTAAAAATAGCGTCGTTCAATAATTCAAATGTTCTTGCAACATTATTGGACTGCGACGGAAACTCGGGAGCGATGTCCCTGAACCGCTCGAAAAAATCAGAGTCCAATGACGCTATAATTCTCCTGTCCGGAAGCGCAGCAGTCTGGCCCGACGGAACAACTTGAGGAAGAAAGTGCCGGGATGAAGTCTACGGCAGCTTTGTGTTGTTCCGAAAGGGATAGCTCCAATTCATCCGTATCCCTTTCACCATCCGGTCGGACCTCCCGATGTTCCCGGTCGTCCGCCCCGATGCTTCGGCGGAGCGTACCGACCCAGCGCCGTCGGATAATTCTCGATCCGACACCGTCTCTGTCGGCTGCTGGGATGCTGCGATAAGCTGTGCTATCTGCACTAGAATGTCCGACGTCGAGACCTGCGGAGGAGCGGTCTTTCGCTGCTTTGCCGAGGGCAGCTCCGCATCAGATGGCTCCCGCATACTTTTCCTATGCGAACGTCCGGAGTCCATCGGTCTCGAATCCCTGGCTGCCGGATGGTGTGACCTGGTCGCCGAATAATCCTTCATCGGCGAAGCTGGCAAGATATCGGAGGTCACGCAGCCAAGGTGCGGTCGTGTGCGCCGGCGAGAAGAGGAAGCCTTAACAGTCTCTGCGGACTGCTTATACAACGGAGCGTCCCGAGCGACGGACGTATGCTCCGCTAAAGACACATTTTGTACCACAACATCTGGTCCCAGATGTTGTTGTACGAGAGAGGGGCCTCTCTCGCTCGCGGCCCGGCTGGACCTGGACGAGCTAGGAACCGGACTAAAAGGCTTCCTCCGTTCTCGTTCACTATCCGCCGTCACTGGGTGTGCATCTATTATTTTTATAGTGCTCGCATCACCCAAAATTTCCTCTTGGACCGCATCGGACGAACCCGGCTGCCGAACCATTCGGTGAATGGACGCTACACCGGGCGAGCTAGCGGACGACATTTGTCTAATCTCCATGAGCACTTTTGCCGCTAGCTCTGTATTTAATTGTGACGACGGACGCACACTTGAAGAAGATAACATGGAAACATCACCCTGTTCTGGTTCCTCTGAAATAGAAACTGAGAGAGTAGAGTGACCTTGTGGAGAAAGAGCCGGCATCGCTCTTTCTCCAGAAACAACATATCGTGACACACGTTTCCAATGTTTCTCATCCCAATGTTCACATACAGGACAGGGATTAATGCGAGAACACTGACTACAATTTATGCAATAATCATGAAAGTCAGAGGAAGATTTCTTCCTATTACAATTTGAACAAGTTCCTTTCATTGTGAAGGAACAACAATAAGTCCTAGTTACTCGCAAAAACCCCTGACACAAAGATACATAATAACATGATCCATTAATAAATGAAAAAACAATTGCAAAACAAAATAATTTTGAAAAAATATTTTTTCAGAGAAGCCCAAGTTGCTGAAAAGTAACGTTGAGCCCCGATGGATCCGATGGCAAAGTGTGGTCAAAAATTTTAAAATTATATAAAATAATTAATGAGACACTTTCGGATAATATAAATGTATCTTATAATGAGATAAACTACCTCAAAGGCAAACAGCCCCCCTCAAAAAAGGCTGTTGCCAATGAAAACAAACAGTGTAAACACAGAAGAAAACATGACTCCAGGCACTGAAAAAACTGGCCCGGAATCAGTCCTCAATTACACTCTATCTGATGCAAAACAGAGACTCCCAGGGGAGAATCTGCAGAACATCAGATGGAAGATGCAGAACACAAACGTTATACACCCATGGGTGAAAACGTAACTATGGGGAAAATAACAGAAAACATTCTGTAACCAAGCAACTCTCCCAGGGAATTTTTAGAAATGAAACTTCTCAAAAATATGCCAAAAGCATGGGAGAATTGCAAGGGGGGACTTTAGAAGGTTAGGGGAGAGGAAACACTGAATAAGCAGTGCAACAATTAGCAAGAATGACAACAAGAGGCGTTTGCCTCGAAAATAGGCAACTTAACATAATTTTAACAAAAAATTTTAAGTACAGCCCTGATTATTTTTTGCCACTTCTTTTTTCCTCTCCTCCTTCTATCCTCCTTAGAATCACATTTTCTCCAAGAATTACGTGTCTGGCATCCTTTAAACTGAGATTTACAAGCACAAAGATCAGTGAGATGTTGACTGATGAAGGGCCAAACAGAGAATGATATTTGGCGCCAATTTCGGGACGACTGCGTCACTGCGCATGCGCAGTAGAGTCGTACTATGGAGGTCCTTTAGGACATGATTTCTTTTTGTTTTGGATGCAAATTTTGGGGATTGGGGGGCAAAATTTGTGTTTGGTCCTGGTTTTTGTGGAGTTAGCACCAGCTAAGTCTGGGTCATTGGTACAGTATAAAAATATCAATTCATTGATGCTGAAGGGTCCTAAATTATTCTTCAATGGTGATTTGTAAAACTGAGTACTTTAATATTAAATTTTTTGTTTGTTACAGTAGAACCTGTCTTGAGAGACCGCCCGTTGGGCCACACAAAAGTGGTCTCTCAAGACAGGTGGTCTCTCATAACAGGTTTCAGGTTTTCTCAAGTCAGTGAATAACCAACCACAAAATTCAGAAATGGAGAAGAATGGATTTTTGTAATTACTTTGTAGTTGTTCTTTTTTATGAAGTTTTTGTAACAAACTGAAATGGACAGTTATAAAAATTATAAAAATAAATTAGTGTTGAAAATCTTCGTTGAAGATTTTCAACACAAATTTATTTTTATAATCCTATCTGTCACATTTCAGGTATGTATGAAATTGTTTATTCAGCAATATCCTAATCTTTTCACGGGGGTCTTATAAAAACATCTCAATCTTTAATGAGTTACGTAACTGAATAGCAATTGAAAACCAATTAAGAGCTTTTAATACTTTTATTTATGTTAGTATAACCACAATGGATTTTCCAATTCCAGAACAGGTAAAAAGCTTTTGTCATGGTTTCAGTCTTTAAAGAGGCGGTCTCTAGAGACAGGTCCATTATGGCATAAAAATACAAGTTGGTACCAGGTCACAGTGGCCTATCAAGACAGGGGGTCTCTCAAGACAGGTGGTCTCCCATAGCAGGTCCATTATAGAGTAAAACCAATCGGCGCCTGGCAGACACGGTCTCTCAGGACAGGTGGTCTCCCAAGACAGAGGTCTCTCAAGACAGGTGGTCTCCCATAGCAGGTCCATTATAGAGTAAACCCAATCAGTGCCTGGCAGATGTGGTCTCTCAAGACAGGTGGTCTCTCAAGACAGGTTTTACTGTACTATTTATGATCTTATTCCAACAAACAAAATTAATGCAGATTTCTGTTATCACAGATGTTATCTTTTTCACGATTCCTCCATGACACACCAACTAAACTGGGTCACATTTCATAAATAGAATACAAAACCAAATCAAGAACATATCAACAAAAAAAACCAAAACAAATAGCATCAGATTTAATGATCTTGTATTTCTTTTCAATTTGCATCGCAGCTGCTCGTTGTTGCTCGGTGGTTCTCTCTGGCTTCCTCCACCCGTAAAACTGTCACGGTCATGATTAGCCATTGTGCATAAGTATGTGACCTTAAACACCAATAAATAAATAAGTTGCATTGCAGATTTAATATCCTTGTAAAAGAGCATCTCAGATTTAACATCCTTGTAAAAGAGCATCTCAGATTTAACATCCTTGTAAAATAGCATCTTAGATTTAACATCCTTGTAAAAGAGCATCTCAGATTTAACATCCTTGTAAAATAGCATCTCAGATTTAATGTCCTTGTAAAATAGCATCTTAGATTTAACATCCTTGTAAAAGAGCATCTCAGATTTAACATCCTTGTAAAATAGCATCTCAGATTTAATGTCCTTGTAAAATAGCATCTTAGATTTAACATCCTTGTAAAAGAGCATCTTAGATTTAACATCCTTGTAAAATAGCATCTCAGATTTAACATCCTTGTAAAATAGCATCTTAGATTTAACATCCTTGTAAAAGAGCATCTCAGATTTAACATCCTTGTAAAATAGCATCTCAGATTTAATGTCCTTGGAAAGTTAACAAATTTATAGTAATTTATATATTTTTTATACTTACCAATGACCCAGACTTAGCTGGTGCTAACTCTTGAATTCAGGGGCCAAACACAAATTTCCACCCCCCCCCCCCCCCCATCCCCAAAATTTGCATCAAAATCAAAAAAAATAGATGTCCTATGTGGTCCTCCATACGTTGGAGTACTCGGAATTACTGATTCCAGAGGAAGTATTCCCTTGCTTTTCACTATAAAGCAGGTGATACAAGGGAACACCATCCCCCCTTCCCCTTGCTCTAGGTCAAATACCCCAGAACGAAGAGGGCAGCAGGACAGAGACACTGCTGGAACAGAAAGCCTGCATAACTATAGTTGCAACTGTTTAGTGGACGACATTCTGAGCAACAGATAACAACCCAAACAAAGGGACTCAATATTTCTAAGATAAAAATTTGTGAACGTGGAAGGCTGAGACCAATATGCAGCCTTCATCAAATTGGTAATAGCAACACTATTAGCATAAGCCCACGATGTAGACAGAGCTCTTACTTCATGCGCCAAAATCTTAAGCACAGACTGCTGAGATGAAGATAATTTTTCATAAGCAGTATGGATAGTTAATTAAATCCACCTTGCAATAGAATGGACCATAATGTCCTTTCTATTAGGCAGCAAAGACAGAAAGAAATGCTTACGTCCCTTTCTGATAAACTCAGATCTACATTTGTAAATACGCATAGCTCTGACTGGACAAAGCAAAGGCCTATGACCGTCTGAAGACGGAAGAGCCTTAACAACAATAGGTTCAGGGTACTTATTAGGAGCCTGATTCTTAGCCAAAAATCCAACATTAGTAGTCAATGTAATAATATTACTCAGACGTAACCTTTGTCAATGTAAACAAAAGTGAATAAAAACTGGAAAGACTCCAGGCACTGAAAATATGGCCTGAAATCAGTAACCAATTTTAACACTATCCGATGTAAAACAGAGGCTTCCGGACAAGAAACTGCAGTACATCAGATGGTAGATGCATGACCGTAACGCCTATCCAGGCTAGGGTGAGGACGTAACCATGGGGAAAAACAGAATAAACATTCTGTTACCAAGCCAAAACTCCCAAGAAATTTCAGTAAAAAAAATGACAAAAATTATGCTAAAAGCATGGGAGAATAGCAAGGAGGGTATAAAGGAAAGGGAGAGAGGAAACTCTGAACAAACTGTGGAAATTTCATAACAAGAATGTAAACATCAGGCCCATGCCTTGAAATTAGGGAACATGAAATAATTTTGCATAAAAATTATAAGTTACAGCCCTGAACACATCCTTCCACTGTTTCTTCCTCTCATCCTCTTATTTCATCCTTAGATCCACCATTTCCTTCATGATTTTGTGTCTGGCATCATTTTAACTGAGATTATAAGCACAGATATCAGTGAGATGTTACTGATTGAAGGACCAAACAAAGAATAGGGATTTGGCTCCAATTTCGATCTTCCTTGACACTGCGCATATGCAGTGAATAAAAGTATGGAGGACCACATAGGACATCTATTTTTTGGATTTTGATGCAAATTTGGGGGATTGGGGATGGGAGGGGGGGGGGGGCAAAATTTGTGTTTGGCCCTAGATTTAAGAGTTAGCACCAGCTAAGTCTGGGTCATTGGCACAGTATAAAAATATAGCATCTTAGATTTAACATACTTGTAAAATAGCATCTCGGATTTAATGTCCTTGTAAAATAGCATTTCAAGATTTAACATCCTTGTAAAATAGCATCTCAGATTTAACAACCTTGTAAAATAACATCTCAGATATAACATCCTTGGAAAATAGCTTCTTAGATTTAACATACTCGTAAATAGCATCTCAGATATTTAACATCCTTGTAAAAGAGCATCTCAGATTTCACATCCTTGTAAAATAGCATCTCAGATTTAACATCCTTGTAAAATAGCATCTCGGATTTAATGTCCTTGTAAAATAGCATTTCAAGATTTAACATCCTTGTAAAATAGCATCTTAAATTTAACATCCTTGTAAAATATAGCATCTCAAATTTAACATCCTTGTAAAATAGCATCTCAGATTTAACATCCTTGTAAAATAGCATCTCAGATTTAACATCCTTGTAAAATAGCATCTCAGATTTAACATTTAACCTAGTATCACATCAAGGGGACAACAATAGGTTCATATCGGCTAAGAATGAGCAATTGTTGGAAAGAAAACCATAGCCAATAAATTAATGATACATATAAACACCATAAGCCTAATGAAAACAATGACAAGTACAAAGAGGTGTGGGGGGGGGGGGGGGGGCACTTAGTTGTATATCTTTTAAATGAATATAACTTAAACACCAAACCATTTACCATACCTTCAGTACAAATTTTACCTGTTGATTGACAGAAAGTGGAAGGAGGTAACAAATGGAGAGGACTACTGCATCTATAGGCCTTGAAAATCTTTTAATTTGGTTATAGTAATGCCTTGAAAAATGCAGAAAAATGTTGAGAAATGGCTTTGAATAGCCTTAATTTTTATCAGTTCTTGCTTACAGGAACCCTGTATAGAGTAAATTCCTGTTAATTAAATAAAAAATCTTGTAAGTTGATGAAGAATTATTCCAACATCCACAAAATTCCCAACATTTATAGACATTCTCAATACATCCATTAAAGCAGTTAATCTATTTATATCATGTTTGAAAGAGCTTAAGGAGCTCTGTCAGACACGATATAATAGAATAAAACCTCTGTTTATATATAACTAGAAGATGGAAAAATTAATCAATTCCCATTAACTGTAAACTCCTGCTAACACCTTAACGAATGTAACAGGCAAAAACGGCCAGCGATATTCACAAAAGCTGACATTCAATTTTCATTATTTTTTGTCTCAATAACATAGCTTATGACCCCTCAATGCAACAAGCTCACTGAGCTTAATCCAATGGGGGTATATGTTTTTGACACGAAAAATAAAGAAAAATATAGTTACTCAAGAATTTTGTTTGCATGTGTCATCTGCCTTTTGCATTACTCCTGTTAAATTAAATATTTTACTCTGGGAAAGGACATATTCAATTAATAGGGTTTTACTATGTAATCACACACTTAATATTGACCTTGAATAATGAAGTAAGTATTTGTGGTTTTCTTCAGTTTCTGTGTGCCGTTCTTAGATGACCAATCAAATTCTAATGCATTTTTCAATCGGGTATAATGACTCACCTACAAGAGAAAGATAGCTGTAAGAGATCAAAATGTATACACCCCAGCTCTTGATCATTATTAACTTTGGAATTAGTTTGTTCAGTCAGTTAATTTTAACAAGAAAATATCAACAGAGCTGATGAATGCTCCATGAATATGAGGCAAAAAGTGATTGGTACTTTATTTTTTCATGGACAAGACAAAGTTAGAATGGACAAATAAACCACCAAATGGTCTGTGACTTTGACCCTAGAGTTATAACATTGGCCTAAGTTTCACAGTGACTCATGGGAAAGGCGCGCAATCGCTCTTGCACACCATTGCTCACACAAAAATTGTCCAAGGTGCGAATAATCATTCGTCTTTATTCTTAGGTGTGTTTTCATCTTTTTGATTTGCGTCAACAGAAACATTCAATTAAGTTTTGATGTTGGGAAAATTTTAAGAATCACTCACAATTTGAAGCGTTTAAAGTACAATTCCAAACAATTTCCTTTCCGTTGTTATGAACATGATACACGACACGCCAACAGCAAGAGGGTTGTACATTGATAATTCGCCCCGAGCTCACTCCCACCACAAAGAGAACATGCATGTTCAGATAAAAAAAAAACGGTAGTCATTCTGAGATCCGAGAAACGTTTTAATAATTCCGTATTTTTTTTTTATCAAACACATGCAGAAAATGTTGCCCCGTTCCTTATTTTCTTTTATGCACATGACACCTGTCACTCCAATTCATCAGTGACATGAATTAATGTGCCCGATTTGAAATTTACGCATCCATTTTCCATGATTTTAATAATCTGCCATTTAACATCAAGAACTAATGTCAGTGGGTTACATATATTTTCACTGTCAAAATTTCCATCCGTATTCAGTTGTATTCATACATTCATATCATATGGCGCTTGTCAATGGAAACTGCGAAATAAATCAAAATCACTTGCCTCACATTTTTCACTCTCGCAAACTTTATTTGAGTTGAGCGATTTTCCACTCGCCCCCATTTTGCTTCCATTCATCACTGGTTTCATTTGAGTAATTCACTAATTGATGTCCTAATCCTATTAATATTGATTTTAACACCACTTTCAAAGTGTCATCTCTATGTTAGTACAGAGAATGACTTCCTGGTGTAGGTTTATGCAGCTACTGATTATACCATCGAACTAAAAGTTCAATCTTCATCCATGAATTAGCATTACGTGTACAGTCCCTGTAAGAGTTGTCTTCCAAATTACCCCAGTTGTTACATAAGGCCATACAAAGTTGATTGTCTGTTTCTCAGGCCATTTTTCCCCAAAAGCATGCAGGCGGGCGGTCTTTTTTTTTATCTCCCCGAGAGGTTGTTTGTGGTAATTCGATCCCCACCCAAACGCCTGGTGGACCACGCAAAATTTTGCAAATATATTGGTTATTCACCGTAGGGGTGTTGGGTTATAAATGATGTGGGGTTTGAATGTTTGTTTTTTCAGTGAAACGTGAAAATTATGACACAGGACGAAATGCCTCGTGGGTGAAACGTCTCGGGATGAAACGTCTCTGGGACAAATCAAATGTCGAAGTGCCAACTTTCACAGATTTATTTTACCAAAAAAATAAAACCTTGAATTGCAATTTTTCCCCATTATATTAAAAATTATCATAACCCATTTGAACAGGCAGTTCATCCATAAATCATATTTTTCGGAAATCTGAAAATGAAATACAAAACGAATGTTAGCATGTTTTTATTAACCAGTTCGACCGCACATACCTACCTATATGCAATTTATTTTCAACTATGACTGTTACTTTTATATCAAGCAACAGTTACTATTAGTGATCCAATTATCCTGCATCTCAAATGCATTTATTTAAATTAACTGGGAAACTCGTAACGGTTTCAAATAACAGTACACATATTCCCAATGACGGCCACTTACAATACAAATGTTACTAAAAATAAAATGCCAGGAGACTGTGTTCCATTCAACATAGCACCTGCAGACTTTCTGAGGGTTAGTGCGAATTAAACGTGGTGCGAATCGACCATTCCGCTTTGTGACTGCTTGTTGTCAGACTGAAAGACACCTTTCTTCTTGCTGTCATTATGACTTAACTTTTACAGAATAAAACACTTTCTGTTGTGAATATTGCTAAAACCCACCCACTTTATTAAAGTATGATGTAGAAAAAACTTGAAGTGTGTTTATTTAAAATTTGCGAACACATCGATATCGATTTACCGAAATGACCACAATATCTCAAATTTTTTTTAAAGATTTTTTGGTGTCATAAAAAGGTTGCATGTGCACCAAAAATGACCATGCGTGCAGGCCTGAGAAACAGAGGTTCTTTTTTATGGCCTAATGGAGTCATTGTTAATCTGCAATCAATTAAGATCTCTGTGTCTATTGATAGAGGAACTTTTTATGAGTGGGCAGAGCTAATTCATGGAGTTTTCCAGCACTGGTCTGATGAAGCTTAACACTTTTGAGATGCTTTATTAAACTATGAGGGTGTCAAAGCCCGCTCTCACTGGGCGTCGACTCGGCACATGTACATATAGCGATATTAGGTGGAAAAAACAGCTATCCAGTATTAAGAAAACAAAACTCGAACACATGGTCTCTCAGTGTGCTGCAAGACACGGGGCTGTAGAAATTGTTTTTTCTCATTTTTTGCAACTATCGATTCAAAACACCGCTGGATATTGTCGCAAAAAAAAAAAGCAAGCTTTGTTGTTGTGGTATAAAATCTACAAAGAGTTAAATGGTGAGAATTCGCCCCCCAAATGAAGTCGTCCATGGGAGAAGTCGGCCAAAAATAAAGCCAGCAACTGAGGTAGGCCCCGAAGTCAGTCTACAGAACAAATCTGCCCAGGGCTTTTTCGTAGTGCTAATATACATGTGCACGGTTAACTTACGTGACAGGCCGAATATTAGATATTGAATTTTTTTCTCATTGTGTTACAACTATTTGTTAGAAAGTTAAAAAATTTATAGTAATTTATATATTTTTTATACTTACCAATGACCCAGACATAGCTGGTGCTAACTCTTAAAATATAGGGCCAAACACAAATTTTGCCCCCCAATCCCCAAAATTTGCATCTAAAACTAAAGAAAACATGTCCTGAAAGGCCCTCCACACCTCGCCCCCACTGCGCATGCGCAGTGTCCAGGACGTTCCGAAATTGGCGCCATTTATCATTCTAATAACCAGTGCCTGGTAAGCGCTATGTACTCAGCGGGGAGGCAAGAGTTCCCAACTCCTGGGAGGGCCATCCCCGTCTGGGTCATTGGTAAGTATAAAAAATATATAAATTACTATAAATTTTTTAACATTTTTATACTGTACCAATGACCCAGACATAGCTGAATAGTAAAAAGGCTGGAGGGCCAAGGACATAGAGCAAAATGGAATACGCTCAATAAAATAAAATAGAGTCATCCCCTGTAGGGAAAAGAAGTAATAGGCCTTACATGTATCTTTCTTATTTATGATAAATTAGAAAGATACAACACCTTCCAAAAATTGAGCTTCATACATCCATGTACTCTATTAATATCCAATAATCCTTATACTAATAATTTTTAAAGTAAGCCAATAATAAAGTAAGTCTAGAGAATAGAGACTCTTATACTCCTAAAAGTGTGTGAGAATTGCATAATCATGTCCGTTGACATATGCAATATTCAAAAGCTATACTTTAAAAACTAAGACTTGAATGAATTTTATAAACTTAAACTTCTCACTAAACAACCATCCCAATAACAGCTCAGAATTACTAACTCCGGAGGAGGTATCCCCTTGTTTTCATAGTAAAAACAGGTGACCCAAGGGAACACCCTCCCCCCCCCCTTTTTCTTGCCCTGGGTCAAATAGCCCAGAGCGAAGAGGGCAGCCGACCGGAGACACTGCCGAAACAGACAGCCTACCTAGCTATAGTAGCAACTGTTAAGTGAATGACATTCTGAGCAGAAGATAATAGACCTAACAATAGAGGCCTCCAGAAATGGACTCGATATTTCTGAGATAAAATTCATGAATGGATGGCTGAGCGCAATGAGCAGCCTTCAAAAATCTATAATAGCAACACTATTAATGTAAGCCCAAGAAGTAGAAGAACTCTTACTTCAAGAGCCGAAATCTTAAGCACAACTGCTAAGCCAATGATATACCATAAGCAGTACGCTAGTTAATAGAATCGATTAACAATAAAATGGAGCGTAACGTCCTTCTACTAGACATCAAAGACAGAAGAAGCTTACGCCCTTGTAATAAACAGATATCTGTTTATAAATACATAAACTGTACCCGGAAAGAGTAAAGGCCTATGCCCATACGAAGACGGAAGGACCTTAAAATAATAGGTTCCGGATAATAGGAGCCTAACTCTTATGCAACAATCCAACCTAAATAGTAACGGAAGTATTGATTCCGAAACTATGAAAGTGAAAATCATCCATCGATAGTGCATGAAACTCACTGACTCTACAGTAAAAGAGAAACCAACAGAATTACTGTCTAAAAGGTCAGAATTTGAAAACTACTGTTTCCAGAGGCTCAAATGATTACTTAGCTAAATAAGAACCGAAGTTAAAATCCGTATAGGAATTTAAACTAAAGATTCTAAGTCTATTTATCAAAAAGTTACTAACTGACTTAGATAAAGAGACAAAAGACTCAATTGTAAACTATCGTAGAGTGCATAGGTATGAGGTAACATAAACCTATAACCTAAATAACAACAGGCTGCAGTAGATCTTGTGAAACAAGTATACTAAAAACTAGCAATGCGTAGTATGGAGGGATCAACCATATGAACATAATGATCCCTACACCACGACGGAAGAGCCTCCACTTTAGTCGCATAGAATAGCGAAGAAGAGGATCTCCTATAGTAAGAAATCGCGTCCAAAGCTCGTCCAGTACAGTGCTTACAATGCAATACGGACCACACAACGGAATACATGAAGGTTGCGACCTTGCTGGTTGTGATAAAGATGACACGATTTACCCAGTGAAAAAAGATCCTCACATAGAGGAAGATTTCACGTTAAGATCCACAGTAGACAAGAGAGTAAATTACTCATGATCTCTGTGAAGATAGAGATGCTATCAACAGAAATGTATTGTGGTTGTTTATCTTAGCAATACCTGCTAAAACAACAGCGCCGGAGGATACGCGTATCCTATCATTGCGTCCTATAGATCAATAGAGCGTTAACAGTATTAGCTCAGAGATCTGGACAAGCCAACACATACGTCTGCAATTGATTAGCAAGCTGTGTCATAATAAAACATCATTGGGCGCTCCCATAGATAGCAAATCTGATTAAATACTTGTTTGTTGAGAGTCCATTCTGACAGCAACAAGCGACCCGTAAGAGAACGGGAGTGCGATAAAACAATCAGACGACCCCGAATATGACGGACCAAAACTGAACTTGGTGTACTATAACCAACAGACGGATTCTTTCCATTAAATTGAATAACGGAAACGAAAGAGTGCCTCCCTGGTTCCGGAGATACGCCACTACTGTCGAATTAAAGGACAGGAATTTGGGCATGCATTTCTGAATAATGTTCATGCAATGACATAAAGCAAGCCTAAAAAACATTATTCCGCGGAAGTTAAACTGATAGCTAAAAGACTGCGGAACCCAAAGACCCTGGCACTTCGAATCCGTAGGGATCAGTATATATCCCAATCTATTTGACTGGCAACCGTCATAACAGCCACACTAGGGTCCGGCAACTGCGGCGGCACTCTCTGAGTCAACCACCGAATGTTTGCCCCAGTCTGAATCTCTTGTAACAGTAGATAGACAAGAGAATGTATAAACCAAGCAATTCATGGATTGCCGGAAAGTTGCCGTCGAAGAGAAGCTCCTCCGAGAACGAAGCGACTCTGAGAGAGTTCTTAACCTACTATCCACGCGTGGATGTAGCTAGGGCTGCATCACGTCTAAACACTCCAATCAGCCACTGAAGGGCGGAGTTATACGTGAACAAAATACTGCCCTCAAAAGAAATTACATTGAGAATAATATCCCGTAAATCTTTTCTTGAAGACGTAATGATAACGCCTCAGTAAGGCGGATTACGTATAATAAAGCGTCTAAGTTAAGTCTACTATACATAATGTCGTTCCCAATATTGAAATTGGAAAAGACATAAACGGCGAAAAAGAATATATGCAGTCTTTAATCACACCGTCTAGACGCATATGAACTCTCGGTTTGCCCTGCTCTGCCAAAATAAACTATATGTAAAAAAGATAAAATGGCAGAAATGAGCCACGCGGACAAGAAACTAAACTATCATGCTTAGTAGCAGGCTTGTATATATATAATATATAGCGTCGAAAAATAAAACACATGTTGTAATGACAATATTGGACTGCGTCGGTAAGTCAGGGACAAAGTCCCTGTACCGATCGAAAAATCCGAGTCCAATGACGCTATAAGTCTTTTATCCAAGATCGCAGCAATGAAGTCCGAAAAATAATCACTGGAAGAAATGCCAGAAGATATGAAAGGCATCTTCCGATACTACTAAAGGGAAAACTCGAAATCTTTCGAATCCCTTTCGCCATCCTGTCGGACCCTATAAAGCGTTCGGTCGTCCGTAGCTTGATGCAACCGCGGACCGCACCGACCCAGCGCCGTCGGATAATTCCTGATTCGACCGAGAAACCGTCAATTGCTGGGATGCTGCGAAACAACTGTGCTAACTCGGATAGCACGTCCGTCACCGAGGCCTGAGGAGCAGCGGTCTTACGATGCATTGCCGCAGGAAGCTCCGAGATCGTTACCCCGTGCATACTTCCAATATGCGAGCGAACGGAGTGTATAGGCCTCGTGTCCCTTGGCTACCGGATGGCGCGACCTATTCGCTGTGGAATCACTGAATGCCGAAACTGATCGGATACTCGAGGTCACGTAGCCAATGTGCGGTCGTGTGCCCTGCTGTGAGGATGAGGAAGCATTAAAGACAGTCTCTCGGACTGTCAATATAACGGAGCGTCCCGAGCAACGGACATATGCTCCGAATGTAAAATATCTGAACCACAACATGCGGTCCCCTATGTTGTTGGCTTCCTCCGATCTGTCCTCAATCTGCCGTCACTGGGTGAGTACTAAAGTAATTAAAGTGCTCGCATCACCCAAATCTCCTTCCTAGACCGCAACGGACGAACCCGGCAGCCGAACCATTCGATGAATGTATGCTACACCGGGTGAGCTAGCGAATGTCATTCCGTAAGCGATAGACATATTCCATGAGCACTTATTGCCGCTAACTCTTCATTAACTATGACGACAGAGGCACACTTTTGAAAGACATCTCCATAACTCTTCGAACAAGAAACCAGAAATGCTTGGATAGCAAGCATAAAATAATAATATATATAGCGTCGTTCAATAATTCGAAAGTTTGTGTGACATTATTGGATTATGTCGGAACTGAGGGACGATGTCCCTGAACCGAACCAAAAATTTCTAAGTCCACCGACGCTATCAGTTTCTTATCCGGCATCGCAGCATATGTTGTTCCGAAAGGGAAAGCTTGAAATCCACCGAATCCCTTTCGGTATCCCGTCGGACCGGATGAAACTTTCGGACGTCCGTACCCGCTTCCGCGGAGCGTCCCGACCCAGCATCGTCGGATAAAATATATGCGACAGATTCAGTTGATGCTGGGATGCTGCGATAAACTGTGCTATTAAGGAAAGCACGTCCGTTCCCGAGGCCTGTGCCGTAGCGGACTTACGATGCATTGCCGCTGGAAGCTCCGTGTACGTTGACTCCCGCACACTTCCTATGCGAACGTCCGGAGTCTGCAGGCCTCGAGTCCCCGGCTACCGACCCAGCGCTGTCGGATAATTCTCGATCCGACACCGTTTCTGTCGGCTGCTGGGATGCTGCGATAAGCTGTGCTATGTGCACAAGAATGTCCGGCGTCGAGACCTGCGGAGGCGCAGTCTATCGGTGCTTCGCCGAGGGCAGCTCCGCATCAGATGGCTCCCGCATACTTCCTATGCGAACGTCCGGAGTCCATCGGTCTCGAAACCCTGGCTGCCGGATGGTGTGACCTGGTCGCCGAAGAATCCTTGATCGGCGAAGCTGGTAATATATCGGCGGTCACGCAGCCAAGGTGCGGTCGTGTGCGCTGATGAGAAGAGGAAGCCTTAGCAGTCTCAGCGGACTGCCTATACAACGGAGCGTCCCGAGCGACGGACGTATGCTCCGCTAACAACACATTTGTACCACAACATCTGGGGCCAGATGTTGTTGAACGAGAGAGGGGCCTCTCTCGCTTGCCGTCCGGATGGACCGGAACGAGCTATGAACCGGACTAAAAGGCTTCCTCCGTTCTCCCTCCGATCCGCCGTCACTGGGTGTGCATTAAGTTAATTTTATAGTGCTCGCATCACCCCAAAATTCCTTCTAGACCGCAACGGACGAACCCGGCTGCCGAACCATTCGGTGAATGGACGCTACACCGGGCGAGCTAGCGGACGTCAAAGGCCGTCGAACCTACTAGGGTCCTCTTAGGCAATTGGCGTATTACATGAGCACTTTTCCGCTAGCCCTTCATTAATTGTGACGACGGAGGCACACTGTTGGAAGACATCACAGATACATCACCCTAATCTTGATCGTCTGAAATAGAAATTGATAAAGTAGAGTGACCCTGCGGGGAAAGGACCGGAGTGTCCAAATCCCCAACAACATACCGTGACATACGCTTCCCATATTGTCATCGAAATCATACGATACAGAACAGGAGTTAATGCGAGTACACTGACCACATATAGAATGATAATAAGGTCAGAGGAAGACTTCCTCCTAAAACAATTGATCAATATCCTTTCAATGAGAAAAGAAAACAAGTCCTGGTACTCGCACTAACCCCTGGCAATCAAATACATAATAATAATATGATCCATTAATATAGAAAAAATAATTGAAATCAAAATATTTTGAAAAAATATTTTTTCAGAACAGCCCAAGTTTCTGAAAAGTAACGTTGAGCCCCAATGGATCCCAAGCCTAAGTGTGGACAAAAATTTTAAAAATATTTTAAACAATTTATTCAACACTTACGAACAATAATAATGTATCTAGTTATGATTAAAATAACATAAAGATATTATTATATAAAATCCCCCCCTCACACAGAGGGCTGTTGTAAATGTAAACAATGAGTGTAAAAACACTAAAATAAGACTCCAGGCACCCAGGCCCGAAATCAGTTACCAAAAATACACCATCTGATGCAAAACAGAGACTTCCAGGGAAGAAACTGCAGAACATCAGATGGTAGATGCAGAACACAACGCCTAACCACCCGTAGGTGAAGACGTAAACATGGGGAAAGAACAGAATTCATTCTGTTATTAAGCTAAAACTCCCAAGAAATTTTAGTAATAATAATTACAGAAACTATGCCAAAAGCATGGGAGAATAGCAAGGGGGAACTTAAAGGACAGGGAGAGAGGAAAAACACTTGAAAAAACAGTGTAACTAAATAATCAGAATGACAACAAAATGGCTGCTGCCTTGAAAATAGGTAACTTAACATAATTTCATTAAAAAAATTTTAAGTTACAGCCCTGATAATATTCTGTCACACATTCTTTTCCTCTCCTCCTTTTCTATCCTCCTTAGAATCACCATTTCACTAATATTTATGTGTCTGGCATCATTTAAACTGAGATTTAAAAGCACAAAGATCAGTCAGATGTTAACTGATGAAGGGCCAAACTTAGAATGATAAATGGCGCCAATTTCGGAACGTCCTGGACACTGCGCATGCGCAGTGGGGGCGAGGTGTGGAGGGCCTTTCAGGACATGTTTTCTTTAGTTTTAGATGCAAATTTTGGGGATTGGGGGGCAAAATTTGTGTTTGGCCCTATATTTTAAGAGTTAGCACCAGCTATGTCTGGGTCATTGGTACAGTATAAAAATATATGTTGCAACTATTTGTTGGAATACACCACATGAACGCGGTCTTTTCCTATAAATAGATTCAAAATAACTTCACTATTTGTCGTAGTGCTAATAAAATTGTTAAATGGTAGGTCGAAAGTTAGAAACAAAATTTTCTTTAAATGTCGCATTGCAAATATAAAAGTATATAGGTAAGGCCTAAAAAAATAATCTGTTTCTCAGGCCCTCCCGCATGGTCCTTTTGGCTGCCGCATGCTCTCTTTTTATAACCAATTTAAACTTAAAAAAAATTAAAATTAAATGATTTATGTCTGACACTTTACCCAAGTTAAAAAAATTGATGAATTTGTCCCTTGAGTGCAAGAAGGCTTTGCAATGCTTTAGCACTGCAAAGCCTTCTTGCACTCAAGGGATGAAATACACCACCACCCATGCTATTCTGTAGATTATGAGGCCTAAAACTTGAACCAAGAACATGAACTTTTGATGGCTAAGAAGTAATTACTGAAATAAAAAATAAAATAAAAAACCGCTCGCCCGCATGCAATTTCACAAATAATGGCCTGAGAAACAGAAGATCTACTTTGTGTGGCCTAATTCAATTTAACCAGTTTCTGATGTTGGCAATCTGACTAGAATAAACTTTATACGAGTAATATATGATTTGTCTATAATTGTCACCAGTCAATGTTTTCATTGTGATCAAAGGCTGTTTCAGAAACAATCAGTAGCTATTGTCGGCTCTTGTTTTTCATCTTTGGAAGGGTAATTAAAGGATTAGTTCGGATTAGGAAATGTTATTGCTACCAAATTTTATTGTTGCCATGAGAACTCAATAATTGACCATGTTAAGTGTTGTGTTATATTCAGTCAGATGATATCTATATCCGACTGGTCTTCCACTACATTTTTTGTATTTTTACCAAGAACATTTTTTGGGGGTGGGGGCAGATTAACATTCTGCACCCGTCTTTTGGATATTCTTTTTATATTTTTGCCCCGCCAAGTTGAGTGGGAACATTGCCTTGTAAAGCCAAGCTTTGCCGCATTAATGGGGGCGAGTTTGCAATAGGCCAGCTCGTTTTCGTTCTCACATTGAAATCCAACATTACCAGTTGAACGCTTAGTATTTTTTACTGAGAAATGTTGTATATCATCCTCAGATTAAAGGGGATGTTGTCATTCGGAGTTGCTGTGCATCCCGCCCCAGGTCCCACTGCCTAGTCTAACCACAGATGTCTGGAGACCTGATTAATATCACATCACCCCCAACGTCACCCCCCCCCTCCCCTTATATGCCCCTCCCCTACACATGCACACTTCCAAAATAAATAACACACAGATCTGTGTATTATATGTTTCGGGGAAGGGGGTGCATATAAGATTGAGGTGTTTTGAGGTAGGGGTGATTTAGAACAGGTTTCCACACACCTGTGGTTTAATAACTCTGGCAATTTGTCCCGTTTAGTGCGCAACGAAACTACGTTGTTCTCAACCTGTTAAGTCGACGTCAGCTGTCCTTCATGCGAATACATGGAAAATTGTGTAAAGTTATTTTTCATTGCCATTATTATGTCTGCCACTGCAGAATGAAACAGGTGTGTATTTGAATAACTCTTTTTGAAAGGTTCTTCAGCCTGTTACAAATGAGATTTTTTTTTATTATTTCCATTTTTGGCGTAACTTTGCTAATATTAGTGGGATTGTAAAAATTCAAGGACGAAATAGCACCGATTTTCACTCCATATATTCAAAACGAAATATGTTTTTAAAATTTCCCTATGTTATATTAACTCTTAACCCGCTGAGTATTTTCAAGATATTTTTTCATCAAATCTAGTCATGACTAGAGCTGATGAAAAATTAATCTAAATATAACAAGAAATCATTGGTGAAAAGATCAATTCAATTTACAGGGGAAAATATGTTTAAATATGCCCAAATAGTACTTATATCAGTGCCATTGGAAACCATGAACTGGGCAGGAATATCTGCCAGCAGCATGCAAAGAGTTAAAAATAGTATTTGCCCGACTGGTTGGGAAAATGTGCTAACTGGTATCCAAAAGTTAAAAAATTTATAGTAATTTATATATTTTTTATACTTACCAATGACCCAGACACAGCTGGTGCAAACTCATTAAATTCAGTACCAAACCAAATTTTGCCACCCCCCCCCCCCCCCTAATCCCCAAAATTTGCATCAAAAACCAAAAATTAGATGTCCTGGTAGGTCCTCCATACTTTTACTGTACTGCGTATGCGCAGTGTCAAGGGGGTCTTGAAATTCCCGCCAAAATGTCATTCTTACGAGCAGTGCCTGGTAAGTGTTATGTACGCAGCAGGGAGGCAAGAGTTCCCAACCCCTGGGAGGGCCATCCCCGTCTGGATCATTGGTAAGTATAAAAAATATATAAATTACTATAAATTTTTTAACATTTTTATACTGTACCAATGACCCAGACTTAGCTGAATAGTAAACAGGCTGGAGGGACCAGGACATAAAGGAAAATCCAATAGGCTCAATTACATATAACAGAATTATCCCCTCAAGGAGACAAGGAGAGAGGATTTATATGTATCTTTCTTATTTTTATGAAAAAAGAAAGACACAAAACCATTCCGTAATTGAGCACAAATACATCAATGATCTCTATTAATATCCAGTATAACCCTTTATACTAATTATTTTTAAAGGTAAGCCAATAAATAAAGACAGTCCAGAGAAATGAGACTCTTTATACTCATTAAAAGTGTCCGAGGATTGTATATTAACGCCTGTTTGACACGTGACTTATACAAATGCTTCACACCGAGCTACACTTTAAAAATATTACATGACATGAGTAAACATTAGCTTTACACTTTAAAACCATCCCGGTACCGACTTGGAATTACTGACTCTGGGGGAAGTATTCCCTTGCTTTTCACTTTAAAGCAGGTGACCTAAGGGAACACCCGCCCCCACCCTTCCCCTTGCCCTGGGTCAAATACCCCAGAGCGAAGAGGGCAGCAGGACAGAGTCACTGCCAGAACAGAAAGCCTACATAACTATAGTTGCAACTGTTTAGTGGACGATATTCTGAGCAACAGATAACGGACCTAAACAATGTAGATCTCCAGAAATGGACTCAATATTTCTAAGATAAAAATTAGTGAAAGTGGAAGGCTGAGACCAATATGCAGCCTTCATTAAATCTGTAATAGCAACACTATAAGCATAAGCCCAAGATGTTGATAGAGCTCTTACTTCATGAGCCAAAATCTTGAGAGCAGACTGCTGAGAAGAAGATAACTTTTCATAAGCAGTACGTACAGTTAATTGAATCCATCTAGCAATAGAATGAACCATAATGACCCTTCTATTAGGCATCAAAGACAAAAAGAAACGCTTACGTCTCTTTCTAATAAATTCAGACCTACGTTTATAAATACGTATTGCTCTAACAGGACAGAGAAAGGCCTACGCCCGTCTGAGGATGGAATGGCCCTAACAACAATAGGTTCCGGATACTTATTAGGAGCCTGATTCTTAGCCAAAAATCCAACATTAGTAGTAAAATTAATAGTATTACCAACAAAATGATAGTGAGAATCATCTACCGATAAAGCATGAAGCTCACTAACTCTTCTAGCAGAAGAGAAGGCTAAGAGAAAAGCTGTCTTATATGTTAAGAATTTGAAATCCACTGTATCAAGAGGCTCAAAAGGTGCTTCTTTTAGCTCAAGAAGAACCCATGCTAAATTCCAGTTCGGAATTAATCTAAGAGTTCTAGGTCTATTTATCAAAAAATTTCTAACTAATTTAGAAAAAGAGACATTAGAACCAATCATTTATGTATCATGGTGAGCGTAGGTATCAGATAACATAGACCTATAACCCTTGATAGTAACAGGCTGCAGTTTGATCTCGTCAAACAAATAGACCAGGAAATTAGCAATGTCAGGAATGGAGGGATCATATACATCCACCAAGTGATCCCTACACCACTGGCGAAAGACCTTCCACTTTGCAGCATAATTTAGCGAAGAGGAGGTCCTCCTACAGTTAGAAATTGCGTCCACTGCTCGTCCTGTAAAACGCTTACTGTGCAAGAAGGACCGCACAACGGAAATATGTGAAGGTTGAGACCTTGCGGATTGTGGTGAAGCGTGTGCAATTTCCCCTGTGACAGAAGATCCTCCCATGGAGGAAGCTTCCGCGGCATGTCCCACAACAGACACCTGAGTAAATTTATCCACTGTTTCTGTGGTGACAGAGATGCTACCAACAGAATCTTGCAGTGGGATTGCTTTATCTTGAGCAATATCTGCTGACTTAGCGGCGCTGGAGTATACGCGTATCCTATTATCCCATCCCACGGGATCGATAGAGCGTCTACTGCAAACGCTTGAGGATCCTTACATGGGGACACGTAAGTCTGCAACTGATTGTTGAGATACGTCGCAAACAAATCTATCATTGGTCGCTCCCATTGGTAGCAAATCTGATTGAAAACCTGTTTGTTGAGAGTCCATTCTGACAGCAACAGGTGACCCTTTCGTGTAAGGGAGTCTGCTAACACATTCAGACGACCTGGAATATGACAGACTGATAGTTGAACCTGATGTTCCAGTACAAACAGAAGGATTCTTTCCGTTAGCGTGAACAACGGAATGGAATGAGTGCCTCCCTGATTCCGAATATACGCCACTACCGTTGTATTGTCGGACAAAATTTGAACGTGTGTGTTCTGAATAACGTCCATCCAATGTTCAACGCAAGCCAAATTGACATCATTTCCTTGATATTTATGTGCTTGCCTAAGAATTGAGGATCCCAAAGACTCTGGCACCTCGAATCCGATGGGCATAGTGTCGCGCCCCAACCTGTTTGACTGGCATCCGTCATGATAGTAAAACTCGGATCCGGCAATTGCAGTGGAACTCCCTGAGTTAACCACTGAATGTCTGCCCAAGTCTGAATCTCTTGTTTCACTAGGTCTGACAACAGGATGTCCGCATCAAGCAAATGAGTCTTCACTTTCCAATTCTGAGTCAGAAAGATTTGGAGAGGACGAGTGAGCAGCCGCCCCATTGGAATGAGATCCGCGGCAGCTCCGCACAGACCTATCAGTCTCATGACTTCTCTCGCTGTAACCTTCTCTGAGTTTAGACAATAGCGAGCATAACAACTGACTAATTTCACTCTGGTTAATGGCAGACGAACGAGATTGTTGTGCATCTCGAAGCTCATCCCCAGGTGGGTGAATGACTTGGACGGCACCAGATCCGACTTCTGTTCATTTACTACAAAACCGAGACATCAGAGCAATAGTAGAAGATTCTGCACATCGTTCTGAAGCATTAACTCGTTGCTGTACCTCTGAAGAAAATCGTCCAGTTAGGCCGACGTTACCGCAGATGAATGAGCTCGGAAGTAAGTCATGACCGAGTTCATTATCCAAGTGAAAGCCCAGGGCGCTAGATTCAGACCGAAGCACATTGCACAGAACTGATATACAACCCCTAGGACAGCGAACCGAAGATACTTTCTGAACGCCGGATGTACCATGATGTGAAAGTATGCATCCTTGAGATCTATGCTCGCAGCATAGTCTTTCACTCGAATGCTCGTTCTGACCGATCGAATGGTCTCCATATAAAATTTTGGAGCCACAATCAGCTTGTTTATCCAGCTTAAATCTATTACTGGACGAAATAAACCGTCTGGTTTGGGAAGCAGAAACAGATGGCTGTAGAAACCTGAAGATTCCTGGTTTTCTACGACCTCTATCATGTTCTTCAGTAAAAGAGACTGCACTTCTGTAAGAAAAGCGTCTCTTTTTAGAATATTTGACGGAAGTTGAGTCCATCTTGGACTTCGAGTTAATGGAGGCTTTCCTTTGAAGGACAGTTTCAGTCCTTCCGCAATTACCCTTCGAACCCAAGGGTCCTCCGTAATCAATTCCCAATTTTGTAAATAACTCGACAAACTTCCGCCCACAGGAACGCGACAGAGGTCTACACCATCACTTCCTGGACCTGTGAGGCTTGCGGAAGGAGAAACCATGTCCTCCCCGACCCGCACCTCGCGCCGTCGACCTAGGGGCGTCTGACCTATTATGGCCAGCGTTACGGCCCCTGCTAGAGTCGCTGCCTTGACGGTCTCGAGAATAAGGCCTACACCTCTAAAGGAACTTCCCCTGGACGTGCTCGTCCCAGAAGATCCAGGCCTACTTTTTTCTGCTGGTTCCGACTAATTAGAAGCGGACTTAAAAAGCAGAGAGTCTGAAGCTTTCTTAGTTAACTAATCGTAAATAGCAGAAAACTTGCTGTCAAAGAGAAGCTCTCCGGAGACCGGAGCGACTCTAAGAGAGATTTTCACCTTACTATCCACTCTTGTGGACGCAGCTAGGGTTCCGTCACGTCTAACCAACTCCAGATTAGCCACTGAAAGGGCGGAGTTATATGTAGAATAGGCAATTGCCCTTGACAGAACTCTCTGAGACGTTTGTACGTCCTGAAATTCTTGCCCTTCAAGGCGTAACGATAATGCTCTGGTAAGGTGATCTGCATTCGAGAATGTGTCTAAATTTGCTCTATTCAAATATATTGTAGTTTCCAAGGTAGAGCTATGAATAGACATAGACGATGGCATGGATAATTCAAGGTCTTCAGCCTGGTCGTCTAGACGCAGAGGAACTCTCTGAACGCCCTGTCCTGCCGATTCAAATCTATTCCTAGAATTAATGAAAGGCAGATTCAGGGCATTAGCCATCAGGAAAGCTGACTTGCCCGATTTACCAGCAAGTTTACTAATAGCGTCATTCAAAAGTTCAAATGTCTGTGAGACATTCCTGGACTGAGGTGGAAACTCTGGGACGGTGTCCCTAAACCGATTAAAAAATTTGGTGTCCAGTGGCGCTATAAGCCTCCTATCAGGCTGAGCAGCATCCTGGTCCGCTGGAACAACATCAGGAAGAAAATGCCGGATTAACTCGACGACGATTTTGTGTTGTTCCGAAAGGGAGAACTCCAATTCATCCATATCCCTTTTGCCATCCTGACGGACCTCCTGGATATCTCGGTCGTCCTCTCCCGATCCAGCTGCGGAACGTACCGACCCAGCATCATCAGATTCTTCCTGCTCTGATAGGGCTTCTGCCGAATGCTGGGATGCTGCTATGATTTGTGCTATCTGCGATAGCACGTCCGTTAACGAGGCCTGCGGAGCTGCAGTCTTGCGTGATTTAGCCGCAGGAAGCTCCGTGTACGTTGTCTCTTGCATACTTCTCTTATGCAAATGTCCAGATGAAGGTGGCCTCGAATCCCTGGCTACCGGATGGAGTGACCTGGCTGTCGAGGAATCTCTGGAAGGCGATGCCGGCTGGATATTGGCAGTCACGTAGCCAAGGTGAAGTCGAGTGCACTGACGTGAGGAGGAAGAAGCCCTTGATACAGCCTCTCCGGACCGTTTATACACCGGAGCGTCCCAAGGGGTGGACGTAAGCTCCGAATGAGGAATGTTTTATACAACAACATCCGGACCGCGATGTTGTACGAGAGAGATCTCTCTCGCTCGCAGCCCGTGCGGAGCTGGACAAGCTAGAAACCGAACCCAAAGGCTTCTTCCATCCTAAACCAAGATCCGTCGTCACTGGGTGTGCCTGAAGAATGTTTACAGTGCTCGCAACACCCTTAATTCTTTCCTGGGCCGCAACGGACGAACCCGGGTGCTGTAGCATTCGGTGCCAACGCCGCCGTCCCTACGGGGAGCCTCTTAGGCAATTGCCGTATATCCATGAGCACTTTTGCCGCTAGCTCTTCTCTGGATTGTGACGATGGATGCGCACTGGTAGACGACATCACGGAAACATCACCCAATTCTTGTTCCTCTGAAAAAGAGAGTTCAAAACTTGAGTGACCTTGCGCAGAAAGGACCGGCATGTTCTGCTCCCCGCTAACAATATACCGTGACACACGTGTCTAACGTTTGTCATCCCATTTGCTACATATAGAACAAGGCTTAGTGTGGGTACACTGACTACAATTAATGCAGAAATCATGAGAATCAGAGGAAGATTTCCTTCCATTACAATTTGAACAATAATCTTTCATTGTAAAAATAATCAATCACAGTACCTGCAATAAACCTTGTAAACAATGATACATAATATAAAAATCCATTATAATAAAATGAAAAAACAATTCAAAAAGAAAACATTTTTTGAAAAAATTTTTTCAGAAGAGCCCAAGTTCCCAAAGGGAACCCAGAGCCCAAATGGATCCCAAAAAAGCCAAAGTGTAGACAAAAATTTTAAATCATTCTGAAAAAATTAATGCAACACTTACGGTCAATATTAATGTATCTTAATATGAATAATCAAGGCAGAAGTCAAGGAATCACCTATCAGAAGTAACCGTTGTCAACACAAACAAACAGTGTAAACAAACCAGAAAACTGACTCCAGGCACTGAAAAACATGGCCCAGTAATCAGTGTCCAATTTAAACACTATCTGATGCTAAACAAAGCCTTCCCCTGAAGAGACTGCAGAGCATCAGATGGTAGATGCAGACCTAAACGTCTAAACACCCCTAGGGTGAGGACGTAAACATGGGGACAGAACAGAAAAAAATTCTGTAACCAAGCCAAAACATCCAAGAAATTTTTAGTAATAAAAATTACAAAAATAAGCCAAAAGCATGGGAGAATGGCAAGGGGGGAATGAAGGAAAGGGAGAGAGGAAACACTGAACAAACAATGGAACATTCATGGCAAGAATGACAACAGCAGGGCTATGCCTCGAAAATAGGTAACATGAATAAATTTTTAGAAAAAATTTTTAAGTTACAGCCCTGAACATTGGAAACCACTGTTTTTCTCCTCTCCTCATCCTAAATGCACTTCCTATCCACCATTTCTCTCATAATTATGTGTCTGGCATCATTAAAACTGAGATTTACAGCACAAATATCAGTGATGTGATACTGTTTACAGGGCCAAACAAAGAATGACATTTTGGCGGGAATTTCGAGACCTCCTTGACTCTGTGCATAGTACAGTAAAAGTATGGAGGACCTACCAGGACATCTAATTTTTGGTTTTTGATGCAAATTTTGGGGATTGGGGGAGGGGGGGGCAAAATTTGGTTTGGCCCTGAATTTAATGAATTTGCACCAGCTACAGTTAAAACTAGAAGACCTGTCATCAAATGCGCACAAATAGCACGCCGATTTGCGCGTTAATCTACGCGTTATGTCCATGGTAAGGTTATCAAATTCTGTCCATATAGCCTGTGCACATGCAATGTTTCAGACAATGGACCTCCGGGTAACCCGGAGGTCCATTGGCAGAAGCATTGCCTGTGTTTGCTGTGAGTAACTAGGAGAACCTCCCGTGCTTTGGATGCCATTCGATATGGTACTTGCGCACAATTCCTACGCGCAATTAAGCCTAGATTAGCGTGCAGTTCGTGACAGGACTTCTAGTTTTAACTGTAAGTCTGGGTCATTGGTACAGTACAAAAATATTACGGGATCAAAGAAACACCGATATGGACAAAAAGTAACAAGAACGTCTTCACAAATATTCATGCGAGATCGAAACTGCCCTCAAAAGTCATTTTGTACGATATTTTGAAATAAATTATAACTATTTTATTTTTATTTGTGTAGTTTGGGAGCGATGCATTTTTTTCCCTAATTATTAATGGCCAGTTTGCAGAGAAATGATGTTTGGAGGTTCTATTTTGGGTCGGAAGCATAACCCTGTCTCAACACTGGAAAACACTTCATGCTAATTATAACTGATAATACGTCTTATTGAAGTCACCTGGTTGGATTTTGATACCCCACCTCATAAAGCAATTATTGGGGAGTTGATTGGCAGTATTTTACAGGGAGCATACACGTACAGTTAAAACTAGAAGTCCTGTCATGAAATGCGCACAAATAGCATGTTGATATGCGCGTTAATGTACGCGTTATGGCCTAAGTAAAGCTATCAAATTCTGTACATATGGCCTGTGCACAAGCAATGTTTCAGCCAATGGACCTCCGGGTAACCCGGAGGTCCATTGGCAGAAACATTGCATGTGTTTGCTATGAGTAACCAAGAGAACCTGTCATGCTTTGGATGCCATTCGATATGGCAATTGCACGCAATTCCAACGTTCAATTAAGCCTAGATAAGCGCGCAGTTCGTGACAGGACCTCTAGTTTTAACTGTAATGATGCATGATCTTTAAACTCAGCACTCATATTAGATGAATAAGGTCTAAAAACTTTAAAAATCTGTATCTCCTGCATGGTCCTTTCTGTATCTCAGGCCCTCCTGCATTGTCCTTTCTGTGTCTCAGGCCCTCCTGCATTGTCCTTTCTGTGTCTCAGGCCCTCCTGCATTGTCCTTTCTGTATCTCAGGCCCTCCTGCATTGTCCTTTCTGTGTCTCAGGCACTCCTGCATTGTCCTTTCTGTATCTCAGGCCCTCCTGCATTGTCCTTTCTGTGTCTCAGGCCCTCCTGCATTGTCCTTTCTGTATCTCAGGCCCTCCTGCATTGTCCTTTCTGTATCTCAGGCTCTCCTGCATTGTCCTCTCTGTATCTCAGGCCCTCCTGCATTGTCCTTTCTGTGTCTCAGGCCCTCCTGCATTGTCCTTTCTGTATCTCAGGCCCTCCTGCATTGTCCTTTCTGTATCTCAGGCCCTCCTGCATTGTCCTTTCTGTATCTCAGGCTCTCCTGCATGGTCCTTTCTGTATCTCAGGCCCTCCTGCATGGTCCTTTCTGTATCTCAGCCCCTACTGCATGGTCCTTTTGGCAACAACATGCTTTTTTATAACCAATGCAAACTTGAAAAATTAAAACGGGGCAACGCCAAGCGTGGCATATCCCCCCGCAAATATCAATAACTTGGTAAACAAACATTCGACAGAACTGATTTAAGAACTTGATCGAGATATTGTGGTACTAAACTCACATACCAAAAATGAGAGCCATACCATAAACATGAACAAAGTTATTGCATAAACGAAGAATTCAAAGAGACGCACAGACACACGCACGGAGGTCTTTGCTATATCCCTTCCCTGCAGGGGGATAAAAAAATGGTTTCTGATATTTTGCCCAAGTTAATGAAATTGATAAATTTGTCCCTTGAGTTCAACAAGGCTTTGCAATAACATTGTAAAGCATTCTTGCACTCAAGGGATGAATTTATCCCTTGAGTGCAAGAAGGCTTTGCAATGCTTTAGCATTGCAAAGTCTTCTTGCACTTAAGGGATGAAATACACCACCACCCATGCTATTCTGCATATTATGAGGCCTAAAATATAAAACAAACCAAGAACATGAACTTTTGATGGTAAAGAAATAATTACAAAAAATGAAAAAAAAGAAACGCCTGCCCACATGCAGTTTTCCAAAAAATGCTGCAAGGATCACCAACCAAATGTCGAGTTGTGACAGAACAAAAGTGGGTTTAATCACTATCAACTTATCATCCAGAATCCAGTTGTTTACAATTTACTATCTGAAGGGTCACTGTGACGTTGACATTTGACCCAGTGATTCCAAAATAAATAGGGCTCATTCTTGAACCAATAACAACCTACCTATGAAGTTTCATGAACGTGGGTGGAACCATTGTCAAATTATCATCTGAAAACCAATTGTTTACTATTTATTATGTTCAAGGTAACTGTGGCCTTGACCTTTAACCTAGTGAGTCCAAAATATATAAGGGTCTTCCACTCGCCTAGGCCAACCTACCTATGAAGTTTCATGAATGTAGGTCAAACCATTATCAAGTTATCATCCGGAAACCAATTGTTTACAATTTGCTATGTTGAAGGTCACTGTGACCTTGACCTTTCACCTAGCGAGCATAAATTAGTTCTTCCTCTCACTGATGCCAACCTACCTATGAAGTTTCATGAAAGTGGGTCGAACCATTATAAAGTTATCATCCAGAAGCCAATTATTTTGATATACTATGTTCAGGGTCACTGTGACCTTGACCTTTGACATAGTGAGTCCAAAATAAATAGAGTTCTTCCTCTCAAGAAGGTCATCCTACATATGGAGTTTCATGAATGTGGGTTGAACCATAGTCAAGTTATCATCCGGAAACAACTGTTTACGATTTACTATGTTCAAGGTCACTGTGACCTTGACCTTTGACCTAGAGAATCCAAATTAGATAGGATTATTCCTCACATCGGTGCCAACCTACCTAAGTTTCATGAACGTTGGTCAAACCATTATCAAGTTATCATCCGGAAACCAATTGTTTACGGATTTACTATGTTGAAGGCCACTGCGACATTGACCTTTCACCTAGCGAGTCTAAGATAAATAGGGCTCTTCCTCTCACTGTTTCCAACCTACCTATGAAGTTTCATGAACGTGGGTCTAACCATTATCAAGTTATCATCCAGAAACCAATTGTTTTCATTTACTATGTTCAGGGTCACTACGACCTTGACCTAGCAAGTCCAAAATAAATAGGGTTCTTCCACTCAAGAAAGCCAACCTACATATGAAGTTTCATGAATGTGGGTTCCCCCAGAGTCAAGTTTTCATCCAGAAACCAATTGTTTATGAATTAGTATATTCAAGGTCACTGTGACCTTCACCATTGACCTAGTGAGTCCAAAATAAATAGGGTTCTTCGCCTCACCGAGGCCAACCTCCCTATGAAGTTTCATGAATGTGGGTCGAACCTTTATCAGGTTATCATCCAGAAACCAATTGTTTACGCCCACCCGCCATTCATCAAACTATAAGTCAAATTTGTCTTCATCACAACTTGAGAAATATAAGATCTACTTTCTGGGGGCCTAATGACTTGAATTCAAAAATCTTATACAAAACTACAAAATAACATTTCTTCATTCCTGTTTTCCAACTGGACTGGTCCTAATGAAGAATTTAGCAGTCCAAACATAATAGTTATAAGTACCAGGGTTCCCGCTATAGCGGCAGAATGGCCGTCAAACGGCCGCATTCCCCAGCCAGAACACCTTCTAGACTAAATAAAAATGAAAGTGTCAATGACACTGTAGCTCAACTTGTCAAGACAAAGACATGTACATGTATAGTATGTGACACAGCAATGACAAACATCTAGGTAATGACCTGATAACAAAGGTACATATAAAGTATTGTAACGGTCTGTACATAAATACTGACCGTTGCCTGTAACAAATGTATAGGTAAAATATTGTAAAGGTGGGTGACAGTCAGATGCTGAACTAGAAAAAATCTTTGAGTCCCAGAGTGGGTCTGACTGAACCCCAAAATATTTGTTCTCATACCACAGTGATAACAAAGGCACCCCAAAACACACTCGTTCCTGTCCCAAGGTGAAAACAAAAGTACTCAAGAAGTTTTGTGAAGATCAGTTCATAAATACGAGCTGTATAGAACTTGTGACAAAAAACTGATTGGACCTAATTTCGGTACAAAATGGCCACTGGCAGCCATCTTGAATTTTGGACCGTACCCAGAAACACTCATTCTCATCCCAAGGAGATAACAAAGGTACCCAAGAAGTTTTGTGAAGATCGGTTCATAAATACAGCCTCTACCCTGAGCCGTATTGACATGTGTGCTTACATTGTGTAAGTAGCACTGAATAAATCAAAGTTCATCTAATTTGCATAATTTCTGCACGAAAAAAAACCCCTTACAATATGTGATGTATTCCATGTTACTAAACATTCATACAAAAATTTATTAAAATCAGAACTTTCATACAGAAGTTCTATACAAAAGACTGATTGCACTAATTTTGGTACAAAATGGCTGCTGGTAGCCATCTTGAATTTTGGACCACACCCAAAAACACTCGCTCTCATCCCACGGTGATAACAAAGGTATCCAAGAAGTTTCGTAAAGATTGGTTCATAAATATGGCCTCTAGTCTGAGCTGTATAGAAGTTGTGTACAAAAAACTGATTAGACCTAATTTTGGTACAAAATGGCCACTAGCAGCCATCTTGAATTTTAGACTGCACCCAGAAACACTCGTTCTCGTCCCAAGGTGATAACAAAGGTACCCAAGACATTTCGTGAAGATCAGTTCATAAATACAGACTCTAGTCTGAGCCGTATTGACATGTGTACTTACTGTGTGTAAGTCGCACTGAAAAAATCAAAGTTTATCTAATTTGCATAATTTCTGCACAAGAAAAAAACCTGTATTATATGTGATGCATCCCATGGTACTAAACATTCACACAAAAAAATTATTCAAATCAGGGCTTTCATATGGAAGTTCTGTGCAAAAATCTGATTGCACCTAATTTTGTACAAAATGGCTGCCATCGGCCATCTTGAATTTCGGACTGGACCCCTAAACACTCGTTCTCGTCCCACGGTGATACCAAAGGTACCCAAGAAGTTTCGTAAAGATCGGTTCATAAATACGACCTCTAGCCCGAGCCGTATTGGCATTTGCACTTACAGTGCTGAAAGTAACCCCCAAAAACATCAAAATTAGTCTAATTTGCACAATTTACGTACGAGAAAAAAACCCGTATTATATGCGATGTATCCCATGGTACTAAACATTCATACAAAAAATTATTCAAATCAGAGCTTTCATATGGAAGTTCTGTACAAAAAACAGATTTCTGCATCGTCGGTACAAAATGGCAGCTGGCAGCCATCTTGAATTTCGGACCGCACCCAAAAACACTCGTTCTCGTCCCACGGTCATAACAAAGGTACCCAAGAAGTTTCGTAAAGATCGGTTCATAAATACGGCCTCTAGCCCGAGCCATAGCAGCTTGGCACTTACAGCTCTGAAAGTAACACTAAATAAATCAAAGTCAGTCTAATTTGCATAATTTACGCACGAGAAAAAAACCCGTATTATATGTGATGTATCCCATGGTACTAAACATTTATACAAAACTTTATTCAAATCAGAACTTTCATACAGAAGTTCTGTACAAAAAACTGATTTTTGCATCATCGGTACAAAATGGCCACTGGCAGCCATCTTGAATTTCGGACCACACCTAAAAACACTCGTTCCCGTCCCAGGGTCATAACAAAGGTACACAAGAAGTTTCGTAAAGATCGGTTCATAAATACGACCTCTAGCCCGAGCCATAGCCAATTGTTGACGTACGGACAGACGGACAGACGGACGACGGGCCATGACAATAGCTCAAATTTGACTTCGTCAAAGTTGAGCTAAAAATTAAATATTTATTCTGACCTGCCCATTCCCCGAGATATAATCGATTCACAGAATTTTTGAACTGACATTTCTAGACTTCGTTTGAAAATTTCTGTACACAAATTCCACAGAGAACATAAATCCGTGCGACACCATGTGTACATCATGTATTATTCGGTTACAACATCTAGAGAATTGTTGATTTCAAAGTACTTATTGTTTCAACATGAAATCAAATGAGCAGCTTTGATTAGTCATTATCACGCGACAGACTACATAGATCAAGCCTGAATTATGCTGACGCAATAACAACACTTTAGCGCAGTGATGTTCAAATTGCTTGTCCCTGGCTTATAGCAACACTGACCAGTCATAATCACAACAGTAAATTATTACAATGAGTCATAAAGAAGGGTTGTATAAAAGAAAGCTTAAACCACAAGATGCTAAGGGTTCAGCCAAAATAACAAGTTTCTTGGTCCCCCGGAGTGGAGAAAGTGAAGATGCTAGAATTAACCCTGCCAGCACTGATACAAATCGAGATATAGAAATGACATCTGTTGCACCAGGCACCTCTGATGTCGAATCTGAACATCAACAGGAAGTTGCAGAGGTGGGGACGTCAGCCGCTGCTCATGGCCAAGACAGACCTCGGCGTCGCTGGCAAGAACAATATACATGGGCCACATATAGTGCAATTAAAAATGGATGGATCTGTACCCTGTGTACTAAGTAGTGCGATACAATTCTGCGAATTTCGGAACAGCCAATCCCTTGGATTGACACGGGTGTATTATTGACTGACCATCCTAATCACCAGTTTATAAGACATGAACAGTCTTCTATCCATGCAGATTGCTTATGTACAAGCGTAGAGCTTCTTCTCAGACTATTGGCAGCGTCATACAACAGCTACAAACAGCATCAGAAACATTACGCTCCGAAAATAGGAAAAACCTTAAAGGGATTTTCAAGTGTATGGAGCTGCTTGTAAAGTGGAATTGGGCCTACAGTTAAAACTAGAAGTCCTGTCATGAAATACGCACAAACAGCACGTCGATCTGCGCGGTAATCTACGCGTTATGACCATAGTAAGGTTATCAAATTCTGTACATATGGCCTGTGAACAAGCAATGTTTCAGCCAATGGACCTCCGGGCCATTGGCACAAACATTGCCTGTGTTTGCTATGAGTAACCAAGAGAACCTGCCGTCCTTTGGATGCCATTCGATAAGGCAATTGAATGCAATCCCTATGCGCAATTAAGCCTAGATAAGCGCACAGCTCAAGACAGGACTTCTAGTTTTAACTGTACTCCACATCATTATGTGATATTAAGGATCTATTGTCTGAGTTTGGTGTAAATCTAAGAATTTGGCGGAAATGTTTCATATAAATCACACCAGTCCAATGAGCAGATGATCCGATGCATGGGATAATATTTAGAAGAATCAACATGGAATGATTGCAGAGAGGCACGTTTCATTACACTTTTGGCAGATGAATGTCCGGATCGCAGTGGTACTCAACAATTTGCAGTTGTGGGTCGATGGATTGACAAAACTGGTTTGATTGTCGAACATCTACTTTTATTAATAAACCTGAAATGTGCTGACGCAGCAAGTATGTTTGAGGAGATTCAAAATTTGCTCACAACAAACGCCATCGATTTTAAACGTATCTACAGTTAAAACTAGAAGTCCTGTCACGAATAGTGCGCTTATCTAGGCTTAATTGCGCGTTGGAATTGCGCGCAATTGCCATATCGAATGGCATCCAAAGCACGGCAGGTTCTCCTGGTTACTCATAGCAAACACATGCAATGTTTCTGCCAATGGACCTCCGGGTTACCCGGAGGTCCATTGGCTGAAACATTGCCTGTGCACAGGCCATATGTACAGAATATGATAGCTTTAATTGGGCCATAACGCGCACATTAACGCGCATATCAACATGCTATTTGTGCGCATTTCATGACAGGACTTCTAGTTTTAACTGTATTTCATTGGTCTAGACGGTACAAACGCTATGTCTGATGAGAAGGGGGGTCTGCAAAGAATGGTCAGACACGGGGCACCATTTTGTAAATATATTAACTGTCGATGCCACCGTCTTGCTTTAACATTTGTGCATCTCATGAAGACGTACGATGACCTTAAGTTTGTTGACACAACGTTAATGGCACTTTGGAGAATATTTGATAGATTGCCTAAGAAATTGGAAGTTTTTATGTCGGCACAGGAAGCAGTAGAGAAGAAGCCACTATGCCTTGTCATGCCTTCTACAACAAGGAGGCTATCCTATAGGGATTGTTGTATACGGTTCTATCAGAGATATTCGGAGATACTTGATGCGCTTGACTCCATCCATTCAGATACGAGTGATGCAGAGGTCTTGGGGTTGAAACTCCATCTCACTGATGCAAAATTTATATTCATTTGGTTATTACTTTGTGATGTGCTAGCAATCACTGGTAAACTGAATAAAACCCTTCAAATTCAAAACCTGAATTTCCCAGCAATTCCTCATCTTGTTCAGGTGGTGCAACATGACTTCGACTCCATTAAGGAGCATTTAGTTTCTGGGGAAAAGGCTAAGACAGATAGTGCACCTACTCCGCATTTGGATGAAGCTGGACAATTCATTGAAGAAGCAACAGAAAGGCGGAGAGGGGCTCGTCCTTCCAGGCAAAGACCACAGTCTGAGCAAATGCAGACATTCATTTCAAAGACTGCTGTTAATTTAGTATCAGATTTAAAACAAGAAGTTGAAAAGGCCTTTGACTCTGCCACGTTTATAAATAACTTTAGCATATTTGATGCTAGAAACCTGCCTGATAATTTGGTGGGCTATGGGGAGGTGAATCTCGGTGAAATTTTAGATTTTTACAGCAAAGAGCAGGATGATGTGTACAGGGGTGATAGTGTGAATGCAATGCCAACAGTTGATGCCAGCAGAACAAAAGCTGAATTTCAGGGATTTCTCAGGCTGATGGATGGGCTAAAGCAAAGCCACTGGGATTGCCTAACAGCTGAGGCTTCAAGAATGCTCACTGCTACCCAGTCACAGAAGAAACAAAAGGATCAAAAGTTCCCATGTCAGGAGCGTTACACCCCAAATGACTTTATGAAGAACTTGATGACTTTAAATGAACAGTTAAAATTATACCCAGAGTGCACAAAGTTACATACTTCATCATACATAATCCCTGCTGGTACACCATCTGTTGAAAGGTTATTTAGCCTGATGAACGACATTAAATCAGAATTCCGTACCAGACTCAAATCTAAAATGTTAGAATCACCCATGAGGATATCACGGAAGATAACAACCACTGGAAAATTTAAAGATGGTGAAATTATTGTTGAAAAATTTAAAAATATTACCGAACGTAAAATTGATTTTTGAAGTACTCACATTTAAACTGGCAAGTAATTCGTGAATGTAGACTGTAGTATTCAAGTATTAATGTTACTTCAATATTACAATCAAGAATTACCTGCCAGTTCAATCTCCGTATTATAATTAATATCATTTCAATACTAAAATGATGTATAATGTGCCAGTTCAGTGATAACTGTTGTGATAATATTCAACTGACGGATTACCATCATCAATATAGAAAATAAAGTTTCATAGGACAGTGGAGCCCACTTAATTGGATATCTCTTAATTATATATCCATGTTAATTGAATATAATTTTCAAACACAAAACCATTTACAATATCTTCAGTACAAATTTGATTTGTTAATTGCATATGGGTTGTAGAGTAAACTCCTGTTAACTGTATATAAATTTTTGTAATATGTCGAAAAAATTACTGTGACATGCACCAAATTCCCCTTATTTATCAACCTTTTTGGCCTCACTACATCCAATATAGGCAATTATTCTATTATATCTTGTTTGACAGAGCTCTATGACAGAGCCCACTTAACTGGATATCTCTTAATTGTATATCCCTGTTAATTGAATATAATTTTCAAACACAAAACCATTTACCATATCTTCAGTACAAATTTGATTTGTTAATTGCATATGGGTTGTAGAGTAAACTCCAGTTAATTGTACATAATTTTTTGTAATATGTCAAAAAATTACTGTGACGCACCAAATTCCCCTTATTTATCAACCTTTTTGGCCTCACTACATCCAATACAGGCAACTATTCTATTATATCTTGTTTGACAGAGCTCTATGAGTTCTGTCAAACAAGATATAATAGAATAAATGCTCAGAATCTCCAGAACACAGGAAACTGACCAAATCCCTGTTAATTGTATACTCCTGTTAATTGAATAATTTTCACTGGCAAAATGGATATTCAATTAAGAGGATTCTACTGAATCGTAATGTAGTGTCTATCATTTATATATGAGCCAATAAAGATTGTTATATTAATTATACAACATAAACTAGATCGAGTTATTTGTGTGCAAAGCACACAATGGTGTATCCCCGCATTTCCTTAGCAACACCATAGCATAGCCTTAACGTTCAAATTAATACCCAAGGAGCCTTTCGATGAAAATTGATTTTCTAATGATAAAAGTGGTTCCACTGGAACCACCTGGGGCAAAATCAAAATTCCAAAACCTTCATGCAGATCTAGAAATGTTACCTGAACACATTAGCATAGTTTAAACGTTTCAAATTAAATGCCCTAAGAGCCTTTTGATGAAAACTGATTTTCTAACAATAAAAGTGGTTCCACTGGAACCACCTGGGGCAAAATCAAAATTCCAAAACCTTCATACACATCTAGTGATGCTACATGAACACATTAGCATAGTTTATACGATTCAAATTAAATATCCTAGAAGACTTTCGTTGAAAACTGATTTTCTAACGATAAAAGTGGTTCCACTGGAACCACCAGGGGCAAAATCAAAATACCAAAACCTTCATGCACATCTAAAGATGTTATCTGAACACATTAGCATAGTTTAAATGTTTCGAATTAAATACCCTAGGAGCCTTTCGATGTAAACTGATTTTCTAACGATAAAAGTGGTTCCACTGGAACCACCGGGACCAAAATCAAAATTCCAAAACCTTCATGCACATCTAGAGATGTTACCTGAACACATTAGCATAGTTTAAGCATTTTGAATTAAATACCCTAGGAGCCTTTCGATGAAAACTGATTTTCTAATGATAAAAGTGGATCCACTGGAACCACATGGGGCCAAATCAAAATTTTGAAACCTTCATGCATATCTACAGTTGCTACCTGAACACATTAGCATAGTTTAAGCATTTCAAATTAAATACCCTAGGAGCCTTTTGATGAAAACTGATTTTCTAATGATAAAAGTGGTTCCAACCACCGGGGGCAAAATCAAAATTCCAAAACCTTCATGCATATCTAGAGTTGCTACCTGAACACATTAGCATAGTTTAAACATTTCGAATTGAATACCCTAAGAGCCTTTCAGGGTGTGACCTTGAAATGTGACCTTGACCTTGAAGGTACGAACCTGGCTATGGTGTGTGACACATCCTCCCATGGTCCTTTATAATTGTGTGAAGATTGATGACTGTGGCCCTAACAGTTTTCGAGTTATGCTTGAGACACGATTTGTGACCCTGAACATATGAAGGTCAATTGTGACCTTCATCTTGCAGATGCAGCGGAAACTATTATAGGCGACACACCTTCTGACTGTCCTTAACATTTGTAAAAAGTTTAACAATTCTACTATGATTCGTTTCGGAGTTATGGCTGAGACACGAATAATGACAGATTTTTAGTGTGACCTTCACCTTAACAGTACGAACCCGGCTATGGTGCGTGACTCATCCTCCCATGGTCCTTTATAATTGTGTGAAGTTTGATGACTATGGCCCTAGCAGTTTTTGAGTTATTGGCTTGGACACACACACACACACACACACACACACACACACACACACACACAGTCTTGTCTACCCTACATACCGAGGTACCCCATTGTTTGTCTTTTGTGTTGACTAACGGTTTCTACCTCGTTTTGCCGGTACAGTTCTGGGAAAACAACCGAGGTAAAGGGTTTCTTTTGTCTTTTGTACCTCGGTAAGGCGAAACACGCAAACTCTTTTGTCTAGTTACCTCGTCAAGTTGGTAAGACAAATGCACACACACACACGGACGGACACACGCACACATCAATCACTATATGTCACCCGACTTAAGTCGGGGGGCATAAAAACAGATTCATACATGTGAATATTGATTTATTTAACATTTAATCTCTTATTAATCTGACAATCAAGATACAAATAAAATATACCCAAAGTAGCTTGGTGTACTAAATGTTCACCACTCGTGGTGAAGTGGTGTTAACTGCATGCCAAAGGCTCACGGTTAACACCACTTCACCACGAGTGGTGAACATTTGGTACACTAAGCTACTGTGGGTATATTCTTTTTTGTAAAGTGTCAATGAATGAACCACCAGGATGAACATCCATTAGCTGATACTTTTATCTAATTGTTTGTAATAGATTTAAAACCTTTTTATCTGATTGTAAATTCTACTCTGTTGGCACTTCAGTGTTAATCTTCTTTCCTCTGCACCTGATGGAATCATCTTTCACCTACCTAATACAGGTGGGCATGTGTTAATTATGTGCTTTGTGTTACCAGACAATAGTAGTAAACAAACACTCTAAGCATATATATCATGGAATAACAGTGAGCTTACTTTTTTAACCACCACTGTTTCATTTTCAGATTTTTGTTTCTTAGCTGAAGGCTCATCATTTTCATCTGGCTCTTTGGATCTGGGTTTTGGAATTTCTCTGAAATACAAAGTAGCAAATACATGTAGAAAAAGGAGAGAGAAAAAACTGTTCCAGTCGATAAAAAAAATTCTTCAAACCAGCTGAGTGAATTTCTGCTTATACAGGCCTCGCACCCATAATTTTGATTTTACCAGTGTAAAAAAATGTGCTCGTGAATAGAATCGAGTCGGGACTCAGAACTGTATTGAGAGGACATTATATTGTACAGCACTGGTTCCATTTCAGCATCACATTTAGAACACTGCACAAACGAATTGTTTTATTCCCATTTCCGAAAGCACAAGACATGCTGTCTTGAGACCAAAATAACAATAAAAAGAGTTACCCTTTCCACTTTTCTTAAATGGTCTTTCAAAGATTTAATTGGTCATGAAATCCACGCAGAAGCTGGGAATGTTTATATAAATAGAGTTTGGTGTAAGATATGCATGAAAAACAATTACCGGCTGCGGAAATTTGTATATGGGCAAGCAGCAATCCAACTTGACAAATTCTCTAGTGTCGATGGTACTCGGTTCATATCGAAATATATGATCGAGATTTGGGCAGCAAAAGTTAACAGACAGCTGTTTCTGCTGAATTTGAGAATGAAAGTGTCCAGAGCCCAGGTTTGAAGTTATCAGAAGGTTCATGTAGTGGAGGGGTAAAGGTGTTTAACAGTTGAAAGTGACAGACAGACTTTTAAACTTCCAATCTCAAGAAGCTTATAGGATGCTCATTCAAAGTCCTATGTCTTTGCTATAAATGGTTGCTGCCTTCCAACATTCAGGCCAATGGTCCAGATACAAAAGTTGGTTAGTGTTAAATTACACAGTGGACATGACAACAGTGACCCAGCACAAGTGCTTATCGATGTTCTCAGCCAAGCATTGAGATGCAAACTCAGTAATGATTTGAAGAATGCTGAATTTTTTAGTGTGTTATCTGATGGTTCACAAGCGCAAACAACTGGGCATGAAAAGGAACTGGTTGGTATATTGCACGATAGCGCATCAGTGTGAATCTAGATTTTTCTGAATCGGCTTGCAGGATATTGAGGAATATGGAGATAGTTTTGATGACCATCTGAAAGAATGATTGATGACTTGTTTATGAAACTTGAGATACCACCAGAATGGTTCAAATTGACATTTATAGCAGCTACAGCAGATGGCATATTGGTGGATACCGGTCAGCATGGTGGCTTACTGACTAGGCTTAGTGCTGACAGACCTTGGTTGATAAAAATTCATTGTATTATGCATCGACTGGAACTCACAATAAAAGATTTGCTTCTCTCTCATAAGGCAAATCTGTGAAAGATTTGCACATAGTGCTCTTTAACCTAATGAAAAAATCAGGAAAATTCAAAAGAAATATGAGGCAATATGGAGAGGACATAGTTGGCATTCGCACACTTACAGTTCTGGAAATCGCAGGCACATGCTTCATTAGTTGTTTGGATAGAGGCTTGGAACATCTGAAGAACAATTACATCATAATTTGTCAAGCCTGTGAGAACATGATAGAATCAGGGTCTGCCAAAAATATTGCACCAAAGCTAAAAGGTATCCTAAAGAAATTAAAAAATTCACAGTTTCTGTTCACATGTATTCTAATGAAGCAGATAACCAAACTGCTTTCCAAAGCTTCTCTCAAATTTGAGAAAGAGAAGCTGTTGATATCTTATGTTCAGCCAATAGTAGATAAGCTGACTGATAGTCTAAATGAAACATGAGGGATGTTACATCCCAACGCTCACCTACATTCGCGCTTGATAATGTCGTTCCAATGTAACATGCCTAATATTTAGTTAATATAAATCATTAACTAGGCATCAAATGATTAATGTGGTTTATCTTATACCTGTTGAAGATATAGCCCATGTGTTATAGATTATCTATAACACATACCCCTATGTCATATAGATTGGAGAACGGACTATAGTCTTTTTCTATATTATAATATAATGATGACATTCGCAAAATTGTTTATAAATCATGTCAAATCTGGTGAAATTGATTATCAAACATATTTTTGTCATAAATCATAAGAATTGAGGCGTAAGTATATTTTCTGTAATTGTTTTCCCAGTTACAGGGCCACTTTCTAAGAGGAACTATACTCTATCATTCACTTGAATTTGTAGCCTTGTTACGCACCAACAGCTTTTCCGGGCACATCACATGTATTCATGCCCAACAAGAGAAAGCAGTCGACTCCACTCCAGATGAGTTGACATTTTGACACGAAATCATCCCCAAAACCCTTTTAAAAATGCAGAAAAGAACAAAATGGTCGGTATAAGATAAATACAACAATACCATAGTGTGTTTTGATATGTTTGATATCTCAACTCATTGAAAGTGAGTTTTTATCGCTCGGCAAGCCTCGCGAAAAAAACTCACTTTCAACTCGTTAAGATATCAAACATATCAAAACACACTATGGTATTATCGTATATTTATGTGATGACTTTGGAAAGTCTATATTTCTGCATTTATTATATATCAATTCAACATAGAAGCATTGGATATAAAAGCATTTATTTCTTTTAGAAATGTTTATGATTAAGAATATGAATCGTGAGGCCAGATATTAAATCATAAATAAGAATTAGGAAAGGCTTTCATAAATCACTGAAATTGTAATTGAAGTACATTCATTGGTTAAAGAGGAGTTGCGGAAAAACATTCATTCAAGAAAGTGACTATAAGTCCCAACAAAAATACATCACATCAACAACTAAAATAAGCCTTAATGTTACTAGTAACAAGTATGAGAAAGTAATAAATAAAAAAAAAAGTTGAAAAAAAATTTTTTTAAAGAAAGTGAATATAAGTCCCAAAAATCTCCCTCAAATATGCATGTAATAAGGGCGCAACGTTACCACAATGTAGTTCAGTAACCCATGCGTACAAAATCAATTGCCTGGAAAGACACATAGAAACAGAACTCACCTTAACACCTCACCTTAACACAAACTTTTAGAACTTAAAATTGAGTAAGTCAGACAAAAACGTGAACATTGTGACTGAAAAAAAAAAGAAATCAGTTAAATTTCTGCATACAGTAGGGTTAATACCTATAGTTGTTATTGAAATGAGAAAATAAACAGTAATGAGAGGTGAAGGCACCACAATCTGCACAAAAGCTGACTTTAACACAAATTCTTACAACACCTAAACGCTAATTCTTACAAGTTTTGGCAGAAAATCAGCCTCAAATTCCTCAAATATGCATGTAATGAGGGTTAAATAATACTGCAATGGAGTTCAGTAACCCAAGCGTAGAATATTAATCACCTGGAAAGACACATAGAAACACAACTCACTTAAACACAAAGTTTACAAAGTTTTACAACTTAAAATTTACTAAGTCCGAGAAAAACATGAAAATTTTGACTGAAAAAAAAGAAAATTTCCGTTAAATTTCTGCATACAGTAGGGTTAATACCTACAGTTGTTATTGAAATATGCAAATCAACAGTAATGAGAAGTTAAAGCAGCACAATCTGCACAAAAGCTGACTTTAACGCAAATTCTTACAACACCTAAACGCAAATTCTTACAACTTTTGGCATAAAATTTTAGGTGAAATTTGGAAAAAAGTCATAGAATCAGGGTTAAATACTGTTCTGATAGTCCCCTACAACCTACATATGCAATATCAAAGGCCTGAGCCCACTGTTCTTTGAGAACTCAGCTTAACACCTCACCTTAACACAAACTTTTAGAACTTAAAATTTACAAAGTCCGAGAAAAACATGAAAATTTTGACTGAAAAAAAAGAAAATTTCCGTTAAATTTCTGAATACAGTCGGGTTAATACCTACAGTTGTTATTGAAATATGAAAATCAACAGTAATGAGAAGTTAAAGCACCACAATCTGCACAAAAGCAGACTTTAACGCAAATTCTTACAACACCTAAACGCTAATTCTTACAAGTTTTGGCAGAAAATCAGCCTCAAATTCCTCAAATATGCATGTAATGAGGGTTAAATATTACTGCAATGGAGTTCAGTAACCCAAGTGTAGAATATTAATCGCCTGGAAAAACACATAGAAACACAACTCACTTAAACACAAAGTTTACAAAGTTTTACAACTTAAAATTTACACAATCTGCACAAAAGCTGACTTTAACGCAAATTCTTACAACACCTAAACGCAAATTCTTACAACAACTTTTGGCATAAAATTTTAGGTGAAATTTGGAAAAAAGTCATAGAATCAGGGTAAAATACTGTTCTGATAGTCCCCTACAACCTACATATGCAATATCAAAGGCCTGAGCCCACTGATCTTTGAGAACTCAGCTTAACACCTCACCTTAACACAAACTTTTAGAACTTAAAATTTACTAAGTCCGAGAAAAACATGAAAATTTTGACTGAAATACAAGAAAATTTCCGTTAAATTTCTGAATACAGTCGGGTTAATACCTACAGTTGTTATTGAAATATGAAAATCAACAGTAATGAGAAGTTAAAGCACCACAATCTGCACAAAAGCTGACTTTAACGCAAATTCTTACAACACCTAAACGCTAATTCTTACAACAAGTTTTGGCAGAAAATCAGCCTCAAATTCCTCAAATATGCATGTAATGAGGGTTAAATATTACTGCAATGGAGTTCAGTAACCCAAGTGTAGAATATTAATCGCCTGGAAAGACACATAGAAACACAACTCACTTAAACACAAAGCTTACAAAGTTTTACAACTTAAAATTTACACAATCTGCACAAAAGCTGACTTTAACGCAAATTCTTACAACACCTAAACGCAAATTCTTACAACAACTTTTGGCATAAAATTTTAGGTGAAATTTGGAAAAAAGTCATAGAATCAGGGTTAAATACTGTTCTGATAGTCCCCTACAACCTACATATGCAATATCAAAGGCCTGAGCCCACTGATCTTTGAGAACTCAGCTTAACACCTCACCTTAACACAAACTTTTAGAACTTAAAATTGACTAAGTCCGAGAAAAACATGAAAATTTTGACTGAAAAAAAAGAAAATTTCTGTTAAATTTCTGCATACAGTAGGGTTAATGCCTACAGTTGTTATTGAAATATGAAAATCAACAGTAATGAGAAGTTAAAGCAGCACAATCTGCACAAAAGCTGACTTTAACACAAATTCTTACAACACCTAAACGCAAATTCTTACAACTTTTGGCAGAAAATTTTAGGTGAAATTTGGAAAAAAGTCGTAGTATCAGGGTTAAATACTGTTCTGATAGTCCCCTACAACCTACATATGCAATATCAAAGGCCTGAGCCCACTGATGTTTGAGAAATTAACCTTAACATTAAATCTTACAATATTGGACACGTCGGACACCGACACTGATGCCCGAGGTTATGACAATAGCTCACCACATCTTACAGATGTAGGTGAGCTAAAAATGATAATGACAATATTTCATTGCCCTCTATGAAAGCACTAGAGGACTCTGGATTTCCTATACAGTAAAACCTGTCTTGACAGACCACCCGTCTTGAGAGACCACATCTGCCAGGCACTGATTGGTTTTACTCTATAATGGACCTGCTATGGGAGACCACCTGTCTTGAGAGACCACTGTGACCTAGTACCAACTTGTATTTTTATGCCATAATGGACCTGTCTTGAGAAACCGCCCCTTTAAAGACTGAAACCATGACAAAAACTTTTTAACTGTCCTGGAATTGGAAAATCCAATGTGGTTATGCTAACATAATTAAAACTATTAAAAGCTCTTAATTGGGTTTCAATTGCTATTCAGTTACATAACTCATTAAAGATTGAGATGTTTTTATAAGACCCCTGTGAAAAGATTAGGATATTGCTGAATAAACAATTTCATACATACCTGAAATGTGACAGATAGGATTATAAAAATAAATTTGTGTTGAAAATCTTTTTGTAACAAATTGAAATGGACTGTTATAAAAATTATAAAAGTAAATTAGTGTTGAAAATCTTCAAAGAAGTCCATTTCAATTTGTTACAAAAACTTCATAAAAAAGATCAACTACAAAGTAATTACAAAAATCCATTTTTCTTCATTTCTGAATTTTGTGGTTGGCTTTTCAATGCCTCGAGAAAACCTGAAACCTGTTATGAGAGACCACCTGTCTTGAGAGACCATTTTTGTGTGGCCCCAAGGGTGGTCTCTCAAGACAGGTTCTACAGTATCTGAAAATGAATTGAGAGTCAAAGTCACAAAGTGTGGAGATGGGAAAATAAAAGCCAATAAACGTGAATTCATTGAACAAAAGAATGCATAAGTATGATGTCAATACTCAGAAAGTTGGTGACAACATCCAGAAACTGAAAAATTCTCTTATATACATTCAATGCTGAAATGTATCAAAAAACGTTTTTCATTGTTCTGCAATAAAGCACAGTCTCAGAATCCAGTCATTTGTAATATGTGTGTTCTCGATCAGGCTAACTGGCTCGGAAATGAACTTCACATGCAAAAAATTAACACTATTTTTCAACATTTCTAGTTACCTTTGGTCAACTCTGGATTTCATCATAAATCGTAGAAAAGTGAGTGGAAAAATTTCATAAGCATGATGCCAAAACGTTGTTTTTCTGCACTAAAGGAGCCAATTCTCTAATGCGTGTAGAATTGCAGAACTGATTTTCACTCCCAGGCCCCAGTAATTCTATGTTGAGTCTGGCATCAGTCACCTGGCTGCTTTATTGACTGATTGAAGGTTGAGTTTGTCTCATAAGATGACAGAGAACTTACTGTTGTTAAAAATAAATCATGACCTCTGGACAGCTCAGAAATTTGAGGCATTGATTGATGACTCGTTTTCTTTCTACACAGTTATGCCGATCTAAAACTGTTTAGAAATTATGTTGTTTTTGACTTTCAGAATTCAGATTAAATATAAAAAAAAATTATTTTTTGAACAAGTCTTTAACTCTTTACTCAACGCATGTCATCCTCTGTGTATCTGAAATTCAATATTTAACTGCATCTTTATTTCAACAGATGGCTTGGCTTTATTACTGATGATTGCTAATTACAAGCACTGAATTTCAACCAGCTGTCACGTTTTACAATTCTGGAGAAATAGCAACAGACTTCCATACTTCAGTTGTAATTTTTCTCGGTGATTTTGCTGTGCTAACCCAACTGCTATTATTTCACAATAACACAATATATCTGACATACAATACTGTCGCTGTGGCTGGTCATACAGTTAAAACTAGAAGTCCTGTCATGAATAGTGTGCTTATCTAGGCTTAATTGCGTGTTGGAATTTCATCGCAATTGCCATATCGAATGGCATCCAAAGCACAGCAGGTTCTCTTGGTTACTCATAGCAAACACATGCAATGCTTCTGCCAATGGACCTCCAGGTTACCCGGAGGTCCATTGGCTGAAACATTGCTTGTGCACAGGCCATATGTACAGAATTTGATAGCTTTACTTGGGTCATAACGCATACATTAACGCACATATCAACGTGCTATTTGTGCGCATTTCATGACAGGACTTCTAGTTTTAACTGTAATCCATGCTTGGGCAGTGATGTCCACGCAAGCATTTACCAAGTAATAAAAATCATAATCAGCAAAAGTTTAATTAGTAAAGAACCGGATTGTACGGGTGCTTCATTAAATAAATTTTCGAATGATTATTTCTATTAGTGTTTGGAATCTAAGTATTGCCCTTCGGTGAAAAGTGGCCAGTCTGCAGAGGTCGTACTGTATGGGAAAAAAAAACTGCCAATAGGATCACCGATGCAATGTCGAGTTGTGACAGCACAAAAGTGGGTTTAATCATTATCAACTTATTGTCCGGAAACCAGTTGTTTACAATTTACTACAGTTAAAACTAGAAGTCCTCTCACGAATAGTGCGCTTATCTAGGCTTAATTGCGCGTTGGAATTGCGCACAACTGCCATATCGAATGGCATCCAAAGCACAGCAGGTTCTCCTGGTTACTCATAGCAAACACATGCAATGTTTCTGCCAATGAACCTCCGGGTTACCCGGAGGTCCATTGGCTCAGACATTGCTTGTACACAGGCCATATGTAAAGAATTTGATAGATTTACAATGGCCATAGCGCGTACATTAACACGCAGATCAACGTGCTATTTGTGCGCATTTCATGACAGGACTTCTAGTTTTAACTGTATGTGAAGAGTCATTGTGACCTAGACCTCTGACCTAGTGATTCCAAAATAAAAGAGCTCTTTCTTGCACCAATGCCAACCTTCCCTATGAAGTTTCATGAATGTGGGTCAAACCATTATCAAGTTATTATCAGGAAACCAAGTGTTTATGATTTACTATGTTGAATGTTGCTGTGACCTTGACCTTTCACCTAGTGAGTCCAAAATAAATAGGGTTCTTCCTCTCGCTGATGCCAACCTATCTCTGAAGTGTCATAAATTTACGTGGGTCAAACTGTTACCAAGTTATCATCCAGAAACCAATTGTTTTGATTTACTATGTTCAGGGTCACTGTGACCTTGACCTTTGACCTAGTGAGTCCAAAATAAATAAACTTCTTCCTCTCATGAAGGCCAACTTAAATATGAAGTTTCATGAATGTGGGTTAAACCATAGGCAAGTTATCATCCGGAAACCAATTGCTTACAATTTACTATGTTCAAGATCACTGTGACCTTGACCTTTGACCAAGCAACCTCAACTAACAATTAATTCTATATTCAGCTTTCACACAAATGCACATTTTGTTTTTACAGAACACCAACTGTCTCTTAAAATTTGTCTTTCATTTATATATAGTGATCTTTCCGAATTCGCAATTCTCTTGCAACACTTTCGATACACTGTCAGTTCAGTATTCTGTGCGGAACATTCTTTCTTTCCGACCATGCCTGTCTCTCCCGTAGGTGCTCTAATAAAACGGCTGGATTTAGTAGTACATTAAAATTTCTCAAAATGAAAACATGATTACTTCTTGATGTTTAATGATCTTGAATTGACTTGTATGATCTCATCAATCTTCAAAAACAAAAATCATGCAATACGCGTATATAAAGACTTCCTGTATTGTCACAAAATAAATGAATAAAAGGAGAAAAAAAAGGATGAACGAAAATCATGCCCTCTTCTGTGTACCGGAATTTTAATATTTAATTGTGTCCTTATTTCAGTAGAAGGTATGACCTCATTACTAATAACTGCTAATTACAAGAGCACTGAATTTCAATCAGTCATTGCCCATTACAGTTCTGCAGAAATTGTGATGAACTACAGTTAAAACTAGAAGTCCTGCACATTGATCTGCACGTTAATCTACGCGTTATAACCATAATAAGGCATAATAAGGCTATCAAATTATGTACATATGGCCTGTGCACAAGCAACGTTTCAGCCAATGGACCTCCGGGTAACCCGGAGGTCCATTGGCCGAAACATTGCCTGTGTTTGCTATGAGTAACCAGGAGAACCTGCCATGCTTCGGGTGCCACTTGATATGGCAATTGCGCGCAATTCCTGTGCGCAATTAAGCCTAGATAAGCACACATTTCATGACAGGAATTTTGGTTTTAACTGCACCATGCTTCAGATGTGATTTTCTGGTGACTTGCTGTGCTAACCTAATACAAGATTCTTTCAAAATAGCACAGAATATGTGACAGGACTTCTTGTTTCAACTGCAGAAATTACACATTGATTGGGAAGATTCATTACATAGACTGTTAAAGACCTGATTGCACACATAAAAACACTCTGATTCAATTATATAATTCCCTACAGTTGAAACTAGAAGTCCTGTCACAATTAGCATGAAAAATGCTAGTTAATTAGCTAATGTGCTGCTTACTGCTGAAGAATGAAGTAGTTTGAAATACACAAGCGTGTTTGCACTGTGCAATGCAAAATATATACAGATTATTACCACTATGTGGATGTACAAAATATGTATCCAAGTCGTGCTCCAGGTTCTAAGGGCAGATCACGACGAGTCGAAGATGAGTCGTGATCTACCCTTAGAACCCGGAGCGAGACTCGGATACATATTTTGTACATCCACATAATGGTAATAATCATTTTATCTTACAATATATTGGGGATAAATCAACAATGTAGATGAATATATAATGAACTATTTATTCGTACGGATGAACAGAAAGAAGAAAAAAAAATGGAACTCATGTGAATGGAACGTGCTTGTATCCGACCCCCTGATACAAACATCTGCATCAGGGGGTCAAATAAACAACAATTGCGGAGTTAATACAGACAAAATACATGTTGATTGTAAGATAAAATGTGCTTTTAGCGAAGTGGGTAGTGAAATCCCAAACTGAACCGATCAAACAGACAGAAAATATCAAGAAAACAGTATGTGGAGGTGGATTACTACTAAATTGCCGTAGGGCAGATTTTTCACTCAGCAGAGTATTTTTTTGTTTTTAAAAATTTGATTAGCAGTTTCTGTACTGTTATGAACAATTATAAATATTTTTTGTGTGGAGAATATATGGCTCTGCAATTAAGTAATGCACAGTCTTCATTCCGTATATGGTGTTAAATTTTAATATCTATTTACGTCATTACATATATATGTATCACCGTAGAGTTTCGAAATGATGTTAATGATCTCTATTGGGGGTGCGGTGGCATTGCTGTAACTGGTTCTCGTCAGATAACCAAAGTTAAGCAACATCGAGCCCAGTTAATCATTGGATGGGTGACCATCTGAGCGATGAATTCAGACTCCCATGTTGTGTCCTTGGGCAAGGTACTTAACCCCGATTGTCCACATGGGGGCACGATGACGCGGTGTACTAAGGCGTTCTGCACGTCGATGGTGCGCATGTCTTCAACCAATGTAACCCTGCCTGTGCTGAAGTGCGAAGTTGCGATGTTGGAGAGCTGGCAGTTGCTAGTCGTTGCTCAGTGGTTCTCTCTGGGTATTTCGGCTTCCTCCACCCGTAAAACTGTCACAGTCATGATTAGCCATTGTGCATAAGTATGTGACCTTAAACACCAATAAATAAATAATGATCTCTATTTACAAGTATAGAATTGTACAGAGTTGGGCAAGCTGTTTTTCTACAGGAATTGAGTTATGCTAATGATAGACAGGGATAAAAGTGCACTTATTAAGCACACTATTACTTCAAAATAGTGCACAAAACTTGGGCTGTCACTTTTTTTTAATTTAGGATTTGATTAAACATCACAAATAATCGAAAATAATCGATTAATCATACCCAGATGACATCCCTCTCCCTCTTTTTGAAGTTAAAAATGAAGTTCGACTCAGTTGACCCACCTCAAGTAAACAATGAAAACGATTCTCCTTTAGGTACATTCAAAGCTCTGATGTTCTGAAATTTTAAACCACCAGTGTAATAATCAAGACCGGTTGGCAACTGCTGACTGGTCTTGATTATTACACTGAGGGCTCAAAAGTTCAGAACATCAAAACTTTGAATGCACTTAAAAAAAATGTTTTTAACGGCTTATTGGGGTTTAACGTCAATGTTCTTGACCTTTTACCTTTAGAAACAATAGTTTTTTCATCCAATTTTTTTTTAATTATTAAACATCTAAAATGGGTAAAATTGACCGATTCTTCGACAATGAAAAATACTAATTGATTTCGGCATGATCAATCGAAAATCAATTAATCATGACAGCCCTACACAATATAGTCACAGGACATCTAGTTTAACCCTTTACCCAATGCAGACGATATCAAAATTTATTATTTTAAACATCATTTTTTAAATTTTTTCAAAAAATGTCAACAAAACCATATCATGTGAACCCTGGGTGCGCAGTGGCTCAGTTGGTAGAGGTGTAGGCTGCAAACAGAGAGATCCTCGGTTCGAATCCCACCTGCGGCAACCGCGTTGTGTCCTTGGGCAAGACACTTCACCCCCATTGCCCAAGTGGGGGGACAGTGACGTTGTGTACTTAGGCGTACTGCACGTTGATGATGCACCTGTCTTCAACCAATGCTAACCCTGCTTGTGTGGAGTTTGTATGTTGGGGCGCTGACAGTTGGTCGCCGTTGCTCGATGGTTCTCTCCGGCTTCCTCTACCCGTAAAACTGTCAACAGTCATGGTTAGCCATTGTGCAGAAATATGTGACCTTAAACACCAATAAATAAATAAATAAATAAATAAATCATGTGAACCCTCTTTGGAACGAGCTCGATGAGCTCATTCCAAAGAGGGGTCACATGATATAGTTTGGTTGAAATGTTTTGAAAAAAGTCAAAAAATTTATAGTAATTTATATATTTTTTATACTTACCAATGACCCAGACATAGCTGGTGCTAATTCTCAAAAATCTAGAGCCAAACACAAATTTTGCCCCCCAATCCCCAAAATTTGCATCTAAAACCGAAAATAACATGTTCTAAATGGTCCTCCATACTTTTCCTCCACTGCGCATGTGCAGTGTCAAGGAGGTCTCGAAATTGGCACCAATTATCATTCTTACAAGCAGTGCCTGGTCAGCACTATGAACTCAGTGGGGAGGTACGAGTTCCCAACTCCTGGGAGGGCCATCCCCATCTGGGTCATTGGTAAGTATAAAAAATATATAAATTACTATAAATTTTTTAACATTTGTATACTGTACCAATGAGCCAGACATAGCTGAATAGAAAAAAGGCTGGAGGGCCTAGGACAGAGGAAAATCCAATAAGCTCACCTAAGTATAATAGAGTTATCCCCTCGAGGAGAAAAGGAGGATTAGGCTTTACATGTATCTTTCTTATTTATAACAAATTAGAAAGACACAACACCCTTCATAATTGAGCATAATAACATCCATCTTCTCTATTAACATCCAGTATAACCCTTTATACTAATTATTTTTAAAGTAAGCCAATAAATAAAGTCCAGAGAATTGAGACTCTTTATACTCATTAAAAGTGTCCGAGGATTGTATATTAACGCCCGTTTGACACGTGACATATACAAATGCTTCACACCGAGCTACACTTTAAAAATATGACATGAATGAATTAAAACATTAGCTGTACACTTTAAAACCATCCCAGTTCCGACTCAGAATCACTGACTCCGGAGGAGATATCCCCTTGCTTTTCACTATAAAGCAGGTGACCTAAGGGAACACCCTCCCCCCCCCCTTCCCCTTGCCCTGGGTCAAATAGCCCAGAGTGAAGAGGGCAGCGGACAGAGTCACTGCCGGAACAGAAAGCCTGCATAACTATAGTTGTAACTGTTTAGTGGACGACATTCTGAGTAACAAATAACGGACCTAAACAATGCAGGTCTCCAGAAATGGACTCAATATTTCTGAGATAAAAATTCGTGAATGTGGATGGCTGAGACCAATATGCAGCCTTCATTAAATCTGTAATAGCAACACTATTTGCGTAAGCCCAAGATGTAGAAAGAGCTCTTACTTCATGAGCCGAAATCTTAAGCACAGACTGCTGAGTTGAAGATAGATTATCATAAGCAGTACGGATAGTTAATTGAATCCATCTAGCAATAGAATGGACCATAATGTCCTTTCTATTAGGCATCAGAGACAGAAAGAAGCGTTTTCGTCCCTTTCTGATAAACTGAGATCTTCGTTTATAAATACGTAAAGCTCTAACCGGACAGAGTAAAGGCCTATGCCCGTCTGAAGACGGAATGGCCTTAATAACAATAGGTTCCGGATATTTATTAGGAGCCTGATTCTTAGCCAAAAATCCAACATTAATAGTAAAGGTAATAGTGTTCCCGACACTACGATAGTGAGAATCATCCACAGATAGTGCATGAAGCTCACTGACTCTTCTAGCAGAAGAGAAAGCCAAGAGAAATGCTGTCTTATAAGATAAGAATTTGAAGTCCACTGTCTCAAGAGGCTCAAATGGCTTTTCTTTTAGTTTAAGAAGAACCCAAGCTAAATTCCATTTAGGAATTAATCTAAGGGTTCTAGGTCTATTTATCGAGAAGTTTCTAACTAATTTAGATAAAGAAACATTAGATCCAATTTGTAAACTATCATGGTGTGCATAGGTATCAGATAACATAGACCTATAACCTTTAATAGTAACAGGCTGCAGTTTGATCTCATCAAACAAGTATACTAGAAAGTTTGCAATGTCTGGAATGGAGGGATCAAAAATATCAACATGATGATCAATGATCCCTACACCAACGACAAAAGACCTTCCACTTAGCCGCATAGTTTAGCGAAGAGGAGGTCCTCCTACAGTTAGAAATTGCGTCCACTGCTCGTCCTGTAAAATGCTTGCCGTGCAAAAAGGACCGCACAACGGAAATACGTGAAGGTTGAGACCTTGCGGGTTGTGATGTAGTTGACGCGATTTCCCCTGCGAAAGAAGGTCCTCTCGTGGAGGAAGCTTTCGCGGTATGTCCCACAGCAGACACCTGAGTAGATTTATCCTCAGTCTCTGTGGAGACAGAGATGCTACCAACAGAATTTTGCATTGAGATTGTTTTATCTTGAGCAATATCTGCTGAATCAACGGCGCTGGAGGATACGCATATCCTATCATTCCATCCCACGAGATCGATAGAGCGTCTACTGCATATGCTCGAGGATCCGGACATGGTGACACATACGTCTGCAACTGATTGTTGAGCTGTGTCGCAAATAAGTCTATCATTGGCCGCTCCCATTGGTAGCAAATCTGATTGAATACCTGTTTGTTGAGAGTCCATTCTGACGGCAACAAGCGACTCTTCCGTGAAAGGGAGTCTGCTAATACATTCAGGCGACCCGGAATATGACGGACCGAAAGTAGAACTTGGTGTTCTAATACAAACAGAAGGATTCTTTCCGTTAAATTGAATAACGGAACGGAATGAGTGCCTCCCTGGTTCCGAATATACGCTACTACTGTCGTATTGTCAGACAGGATTTGGACATGTGCTTTCTGAATAATGTTCATCCAATGACATAGTGCAAGCCAAATTGACATCATTTCTTTGATGTTTAAGTGCTTGCCTAGAAACTGCGGATCCCAAAGACCCTGGTACTTGAATCCTTTGGGATCAATGTTGCATCCCAACCTGTTTGACTGGCATCCGTCATAAAAGTAAAACTCGGATCCGGCAACTGCAGTGGAACTCCATGAGTCAACCACTGAATGTTTGCCCAAGTCTGAATCTCTTGTTTCACTTGATTTGACAAGAGAATGTCTATATCGAGCGAATGAATCTTTACTCTCCAATTCTGAGTCAAGAAAATTTGGAGAGGACGAGTGCGTAACCGCCCCATCGGAATGAGATCCGCAGTGGCTCCGCACAGACCTATCAGTCTCATGAATTCTACCGCTGTGACTTTGTCTGAGTGAAGACAATAGCGAGCGTAACAACTGATTAATTTCGCTCTGGTTAACGGCAGACGAACGAGAATGTTGTGCATCTCGAAGCTCATTTGCAAGTGGGTGAATGACTTGGACGACCCCAGATCCGACTTCTCCTCGTTTATTATAAAACCGTGACGCCGGAGTAATAAAAGCAGATTCTGCACATCGTTCTGAAGTGTTAACTCATTGCCGTACCTCTGAAGAATGTCGTCCAGGTAGGCCGACGTTACCGCAGACGAATGAGCTCAGAAATGCATCATTACCGAGTTCATTATTCAAGTGAAAGCCCAGGGTGCTAGGTTCAAACCGAAGCACAACGCTCGGAACTGATATACAACTCCTAGGACTGCGAAGCGTAGATACTTTCTGAATGTCGGATGTACCATGACGTGAAAGTACGCATCCTCGAGATCTATGCTTGTAGCATAGTCGTTCACCTGAATACTCGCTCTGACTGATCAAATTGTCTGCATATAGTACTTCGGAGCGACGATCAGCTTGTTTATCCAGCTCAAATCTATGACTGGACGGATTGAGCCATCTGGTTTCGGAACCAGATACAGATGGCTGTAGAAACCCGGTGATTCCTGGTCTTCTATGACTTCTACCGCGTTCTTCTCCAGAAGAGACTGTACTTCAGATAGAAGAGCGTCTCTTTTCTGCGGATTTGACGGAAGCTGAGTCCATTTTGGACTTCGAGTTAATTGAGGCTTTCGTTTGAAGGATATTTTTAGTCTTTCCGAAATGACGCCCAATTGTTTATAAAACTCGACAATCTTCCGCCTACCGGAACACAATAGAGGTTCATACCATCACCTCCTGGACCTGCGAGGCTTGCGGAAGGAGAAACTACGTCCTCCACGACCCGCACCTCGCCCCGTCGACCTAGGGACGTCCGACCGGTTATCTCGGCCAGTATAACGTCCTCTACGTGAGTCGCTGCCTTGACGGTCTCTAGAATAAGACCTAGAGGACGCATAGGAACCTCTATAGAAACTTCCCTTGGGCGTACTTGTCCCAGAAATGCCTGTCTTACTCTTTTCTGCTGTATCTGACTTTTTAGAAGCGGATTTGAATAGCAGACAATCCGAAGCTTTCTTAGTTATCATATCATAAATTGCTGAAAGCTTGCCGTCAAAGAGAAGCTCTCCGGAGACGGAAGCGACTCTGAGAGAGTTTTTCACCTTACCATCCACGCGCGTGGATGTAGCTAGGGCCGCGTCACGTCTAACCAACTCCAGGTTTGCCACTGAAAGGGCGGAGTTATTCGTAGAATAAGCTATGGCCCTCGAAAGAACTCTTAAGGAGGATTGTATATCCTGGAATTCTTTCCCTTGAAGACGTAATGATAACGCTTTAGTAAGGTGATCTGCGTAAGATAAGGCATCTAAGTTAACTCTATTAGACATTATTGTCGTTTCCAACGTCGTGGTTGGAATTGACATAGACGACGGAATAGACAATTCTAGATCTTCAGCCTGGTCGTCTAGACGCAGAGGAACTCTCGGTATGCCCTGTCCTGCCGTTTCAAATTTGTTCCTTGAATTGATGAGAGGTAGATGTAGAGCATTTGCGAACAAGAAACCATACTTGCTCGTTTTGGTAGCAAATTTATATATAGCGTCATTCAATAGTTCAAATGTTCATGTGACACTATTGGACTGTGTTGGAAACTCAGGGACGATGTCCCTAAACCGATCAAAAAATTATGTGTCCAGTGACGCTATCAGTCTCTTATCCGGCATCACAGCATTCTGATCCGACGGAACAACCTCTGGAAGATAAAAATCTATGGCAGCTTTATGTTGTTACGAAAGGGAAAGCTCTAGATCCTCTGAATCCCTTTTGCCATCCTGTCGGACCATATGAAGTTCTCGGTCGTCCGTACCTGATGCTTCAGCGGAGCGTACCGACCCAGCGTCGTCAGATAATTCCTGATCCGACAGAGATTCTGTCGTCTGCTGGGATGCTGCGATAAGTTGTGCTATTTGTGATAGCACGTCCGTCACTGAGGCCTGTGGAGCAGTGGTCTTACGTTGCTTTGCCGCTGGAAGCTCCCTGGACGTTGACCCCAGCATACTTCTTTTGTGCGAATGACCGGAGTCTACAGGCCTTGTGTCCCTGGCTACCGGATGGCGTGACCTGGTCGCCGTGGAATCCCTAATCGGCGAAGCTGGCTGGATATCCGTGGTCACGTAGCCAAGGTGCGGTCGTGTGCACTGCCGTGAGGATGAGGAAGCCATATTGACAGTCTCTCCAGACTGTTTATATAACGGAGCGTCCTGAGTGGCGGACGTATGCTCCGAATACGAAACGTTTTGTACCACAACATCTGCTCCCAGATGTTGTTGTATGAGAGAGGGACCTCTCTCGCTTGCAGCCCGGATGGACCTGGACAAGCTAGGAACCGGACTAATAGGCTTCCTCCATTCTATCCTCTGATCCGTCGCCACTGAGTGTGCACTTTGTGTTATTATAGTGCTCACATCACCCAAATCTCCTTCCTGGACAGCAACTGATGAACCCGGCTGCCGAGCCATTCGATGAATGGTCGCTACACCGGGCGAGCTAGCGCACGCCAATGCCGTCGATCCTACTAGGGACCTCTTAGGCAATTGACGTATTTCCATGAGCACTTTTGCCGCTAGCTCTTCATTTAACTGTGACGACGGAGGCACACTTTTGGAAGACATCATGGAAACATCACCCTGTTCTTGTTCCTCTGAAAAAGAGATTGAAAAACTAGAGTGACCCCGCGGAGAAAGGACCGGCATGGCCTTATCCCCGCTAACAACGTACCGTGACACACGTTTCCAATGTTTGTCATCCCAATTGACACACACTGAGCAGGAGTTAGTTCAAGTACACTGACTACAATTAATACAATGATTATGAAAGTCAGAGGAATATTTCCTCTTATTACAATTTGAACAATATCCTTTCATTGTGAAAAGACCACAAACAGTCCTAGTACTCGCACCAACCCCTGAAAACAAAGATACATAATAACATGATCCATTAACATATAGAAAAAATAAATGAAATCAAAAAAAATTTTGGGAAAAAATATTTTTTCAGAAAAGCCCAAGTTTCTGAAAGTAACGTTGAGCCCCAGTGGATCCCCAAAAAGCCTAAGTGTGGACAAAATTTTTTAAAATATTTCAAAAAAATTAATGCAACACTTACGTATAATAATAATATATCTTGTTATGATTAAACTAATACAAAGACAAGAAATCAATCTCAACAGAAACCGTTGTCAATGTAAACAAGAAGTGTATGAAAACCGGAAACATGACTCCAGGCACTGATAAACATGTCCCGAAATCAGTTACCAATTACAACACTATCTGATGCAAAACAGAGACTTCCAGGGAAGAAACTGCAGAACATCAGATGGTAGATGCAGAAGACAATGCCTAAACACCCATGGGTGAGGACGTAAACATGGGGAAAAAAACAGAATTCATTCTGTTACCATGCTAAACACCCAAGAAATTTTAGTAATAATATTACAGAAAATATGCCAAAAGCTTGGGAGAATAGCAAGGGGGGACTAAAGGAAAGGGAGAGAGGAAACACTGATCAATCAGTGTAACTTTATAGCAAGAATGACAACAACAGGCCCATGTCTTGAAATTAGGGAACATAACATAATTTCATAAAAAAAATTTCAAGTTACAGCCCTGATTATTTCCTGCCACTAATTTTTCCTCTCCTCCTTGTATTTCCTCTTTAGATCCACCATTTCTCTAATATTTATGTGTCTGGCATCATTTAAACTGAGATTTACAAGCACAAATATCAGCCAGATGTGAACTGATGAAGGGCCAAACAAAGAATGATAATTGGCGCAAATTTCGAGACCTCCTTGACACTGTGCATGCTCAGTGGAGGAAACGTATGGAGGACCATTTAGGACATGTTATTTTTGGTTTTAGATGCAAATTTTGGGGATTGGGGGGCAAAATTTGTGTTTGGCCCTAGATTTTTTAGATTTAGCACCAGCTATGTCAGGGTCATTGGTACAGTATAAAAATATATTTTTTCAGCAGCCGAATTAGCATATTACGTGGGAGGATGCGGGCGATTCACTGGGTAAAGGGTTAAACTATAAGACTATGTTAGTACTGTTGATACAACTTACTGGGCATATTCATGTAAATGTAAATCTGTAAACATATATCCAAACTGTCCAAACACATCTCCAGCAAAGAATTGGATTTTCTGTTTTTCACATATGTCACTGATTCTATACAATACTGATTGTTCACATCTTGTTGCACAAATGACATTAAATCTGTGAAAATATTCATCATTTTTATCGGAGACTTTCTCTCGATCCACTTCAACCTCTACCATTGGGTTAAGTAACTGGGTTCTATCAAGTGAGCTTTCAGCTCTCTGAAAATACAAACAAAAGACCTCTTCACATTAGGCACAAAACTGTTTCATTTGACAATCCTTCCCCAAAACCTGAAGTCGTGAGCAAAATTTTAATGATGAATAACATTCAAGTTTTCTGAACAGCTTGATTCAGACTAAGTTTAAGGGCTGAGTAGCAAATTCTAAAATAAAAAACACAAAAGTGGTCTTTTTCTCAATCAGCTTACGAACTAGCCATGACACATTTACAGCTACAGTTGACACTAAAAATCCTGCCACAATTAACACAGAACATGTGCATTAATTAATGCGCTACTTACTGCAGTAAACAGAGAGTTATGACTTGATTGGACTGGTTATGTGAAATAATTCATGAGAGATGAGGACGTTGTACAAACACGAGTGTGCGAATGCACATGAGTGTTTTACAAAATAGTCCCTCACCTCGAATGAATTATTTCACGTAACCAGTCCAGTCAAGGGATTAGTCTGTTTATTACTTTTCATTATTAACAATAATTATATTATTTAACCCTTTACCTAATGTAACGGCCAAACCGGCCAGCGTTATTCTAAAAAAATCGCCAATTAATTTTCATTATTTTTTCATTTTTTTGTCTCTAAAACATATAGGTTTTGACCCCTCATTGGAACGAGCTCAATGAGCTTTTTCCAATGAGGGGTCATAACCTATGTTTTTGAGACAAAAAATGAAAAAAATAGTTATTCAAAAATTTTTTTTTGCAAGTGTCGTCTGCGTTTCATGTGGCACGATATTTTCATTAGCAATCGTTCGTAATTTTTTAGATGAAGAAGAGAAGTGAATACTTATAATATGGATGATTTGGGTCATACAAACCTTTTTATGTTAAACAAACTGACGTAGTCTATGTATTCGTTGATGTCAATGCAATTAAAGCTTGGATTTCCCTTGGCCTACCCGGCTTCACGAGTATCCTTGAGATTATTTTTACATAATTACAGTTTAAACTTTCATAAATGTACAGCTCTCAATCTTTAAAGTCAAGGGGCGAGGGGGGGGGGGGGGGCAAAGGGGGGGGAGGGGAGCCTTCCTTTCGTGTTCGATAACGATGATATCAAGCATGAATTGGGGTGATGTAAAATGAAATAGAAATATTTGTTAAAGCATCAAAATGGCGTCCTTATATGTGTGAAATGAGCTGTTTAAATTTTATTTTAAACAAGCACACCCCCTAGCGGGGCAACATATGCCCGTCAAAATTGGAACATGCATAAGTTTCTCTGGGGTAAAGTTTGAAGTTTCTGTTCACACGACTATGTCTGTCCCCTCCCCCCCCCCTCCAATAATTGCCCATTCCCCTGCCCTGTCTGGGGTAAAGGGTTTCAAATTGTATGCTCGTGTGCACACATTTCATATTGTTTTTGTGAAATTTTAGTATGCAGAATGGAAATGCAAAGAATTTTTAGGTGTAGAAGATTCTCCTTGTCGTTTAAAATGGTAGCGTCGATTGATTGACAGGTTAACTTCATTGATAACAATTGACGATAGGTGGCGTCAAGGAAAAGGACATTTTGAGGATTATAACAGCTTTTAACGGCAAGGATTCTCGTCGGTTAAAAATAAAATGGAGTTATCTGCTCCTGTCACATGCACAACAACAATTGAAGATCAACATGGGTGCAAAGTTTGAACAATGTAGCATGTAAAATGTTGAAGGAAAAGGCGACACAATATTGTAATGTTTTAAGTACTAAAAGGGGCATAACTCTGGAAATACAAAATGGAATTACCTGCTCTTGTCACATGCACAACAGCAAATGGAGATCGCCATGTGTGCAAAGTATGAACAATATAGCATGTAAAATGTTGAAAGCATAGGCGACACAATTCTGTGATGTTTCAATTACTAAAAGGGTGCATAACTCTGAAAATTCAAAGTGCAGTTACCTGCTCTTGACACATGCACAACAACAATTGGTGACAAACATGTGTGCAAAGTTTGAACAATGTAGCATGTAAAATGTAGGAGTAGGCGACACAATACTGTAATGTTTTAAGTACTGAAAGGGGGACATAACTCTGGAAATACAAAACACAGTTACCTGCTCTTGTCACATACACAATAGCAATTGGTGATCAACATGTGTGCAAAGTTTGAACAATGTAGCATGTAAAATTTTGAAGGAGTAGGCGACACAATACTGTAATGTTAATTAAGTATTAAAAGGGGCATAACATTGGAAATACAAAATGGAGTCACCTGCGCTTGTCACATGCACAACTGCGATTACTGATCAACACGTTTGTAAAGTTTGAACAATATAGCATGTAAACTCTTGGAGGAGTAGGCGATACAAAAATTGTTTACGGACGGAGAGAGAGACAGACAGACAGACAACACCATAACATAATACGTCCGTCAAAAAATGACGGGCGTATAAGAAGGAAACAGAAATTTCTGAGCTCCGCTATTAAGTTACATCTGATCAGACCGAGAGATCAGTTTGGATATGCAAAATACCGTATTTCCAAATCACAGGTTAAACGCTCCATGTGTGATATTATATATTTTGGACACAGGCCTCTAAAAATTGCACGAACGGCCGTTTCGTTCGAGCTCCGTTCGAGCAAAGTTCCCTTCAGTTAACCTTTTTCCCGTTCGTGCAAAAATTGGCATTCAAATGACTGAGAACCGCGACCGAAGTGAGAGTCAAATAACCCGGGTGAGGGAAACTATAATAGCTCCAAACGTAAATGAAAGGAAACACTAAAAATCATAGAAATCGGATATAAAAAGACTGCTAAAAGTTAAAAAATTTATAGTAATTTATATATTTTTTATACTTACCAATGACCCAGACGGGGATGGCCCTCCCAGGAGTTGGGAACTCTTGCCTCCCCGCAATATATATGTATATAAATTACTATAAATTTTTTAACATTTTTATACTGTACCAATGACCCAGACATAGCTGAATAGTAAAAAGGCTGGAGGGCCAAGGACATAGAGCAAAATGGAATACGCTCAATAAAATAAAATAGAGTCATCCCCTGTAGGGAAAAAGAAGTAATAGGCCTTACATGTATCTTTCTTATTTATGATAAATTAGAAAGATACAACACCTTCCAAAATTGAGCTTCATACATCCATGTACTCTATTAATATCCAATATAATCCTTATACTAATAATTTTTAAAGTAAGCCAATAAATAAAGTAAGTCTAGAGAATAGAGACTCTTATACTCCTAAAAGTGTCTGAGGATTGCATAATCATGTCCGTTGACATATGCAATATTCAAAAGCTATACTTTAAAAACTAAGACTTGAATGAATTTTAAAAACCTAAACTTCTCACTAAACAACCATCCCAATAACAGCTCAGAATTACTAACTCCGGAGGAGGTATCCCCCTGTTTTCATAGTAAAACAGGTGACCCAAGGGAACACCCTCCCCCCCCCCCCCCTTTTTCTTGCCCTGGGTCAAATAGCCCAGAGCGAAGAGGGCAGCCGAACGGAGACACTGCCGAAACAGACAGCCTACCTAGCTATAGTAGCAACTGTTAAGTGAATGACATTCTGAGCAGTAGATAATAGACCTAACAATAGAGGCCTCCAGAAATGGACTCGATATTTCTAAGATAAAATTCATGAATGTGGATGGCTGAGCGCAATGAGCGGCCTTCAAAAATCTATAATAGCGACACTATTAATGTAAGCCCAAGAAGTAGAAGAACTCTTACTTCATGAGCCGAAATCTTAAGCACAACTGCTAAGTCAATGATATACCATAAGCAGTACCGATAGTTAATAGAATCCATTAACAATAAAATGGAGCGTAACGTCCTTCTACTAGACATCAAAGACAGAAGAAGCTTACGCCCTTTGTAATAAATAGATATCTGTTTATAAATACATAAACTGTACCCGGAAAGAGTAAAGGCCTATGCCCATACGAAGACGGAAGGACCTTAAAATAATAGGTTCCGGATAATAGGAGCCTAACTCTTATGCAACAATCCAACCTAAATAGTAACGGAAGTATTGATTCCGAAACTATTAAAGTGAAAATCATCCATCGATAGTGCATGAAACTCACTGACTCTACAGTAAAAGAGAAACCAACAGAATTACTGTCTAAAAGGTCAGAATTTGAAAAATACTGTTTCCAGAGGCTCAAATGATTACTTAGCTAAATAAGAACCGAAGTTAAAATCCGTATAGGAATTTAATCTAAAGATTCTAAGTCTATTTATCAAAAAGTTACTAACTGAGTTAGATAAAGAGACAAAAGACTCAATTGTAAACTATCGTAGAGTGCATAGGTATGAGGTAACATAAACCTATAACCTAAATAATAACAGGCTGCAGTAGATCTTGTGAAACAAGTATACTAAAAAATAGCAGTGAGTAGTATGGAGGGATCAACAATATGAACATAATGATCCCTACACCACGACGGAAGAGCCTCCACTTTAGCCGCATAGAATAGCGAAGAAGAGGATCTCCTATAGTAAGAAATCGCGTCCAAAGCTCGTCCAGTACAGTGCTTACAATGCAATACAGACCACACAACGGAATACATGAAGGTTGCGACCTTGCTGGTTGTGATAAAGATGACACGATTTACCCAGTGAAAAAGATCCTCACATAGAGGAAGATTTCACGTTAAGACCCACAGTAGACAAGAGAGTAAATTACTCAAGATCTCTGTGAAGATAGAGATGCTATCAACAGAAATGTATTGTGGTTGTTTATCTTAGCAATACCTGCTAAAACAACAGCGCCGGAGGATACGCGTATCCTATCATTCCGTCCAATAGATCAATAGAGCGTTAACAATATTAGCTCAGAGATCTGGACAAGCCAACACATACGTCTGCAATTGATTAGCAAGCTGTGTCATAAATAAATCATCATTGGGCGCTCCCATAGATAGCAAATCTGATTGAATACTTGTTTGTTGAGAGTCCATTCTGACAGCAACAAGCGACCCGTAAGAGAACGGGAGTCCGATAAAACAATCAGACGACTCGGAATATGACGGACCAAAACTGAACTTGGTGTACTATAACCAACAGACGGATTCTTTCCATTAAATTGAATAACGGAAACGAAAGAGTGCCTCCCTGGTTCCGGAGATACGCCACTACTGTCGAATTAAAGGACAGGAATTTGGGCATGCGTTTCTGAATAATGTTCATGCAATGACATAAAGCAAGCCTAAAAAACATTATTCCGCGGAAGTTAAACTGATTGCTAAAAGACTGCGGAACCCAAAGACCCTGGCACTTCGAATCCGTAGGGATCAGTATTATATCCCAATCTGTTTGACTGGCAACCGTCATAACAGCCACACTCGGGTCCGGCAACTGCGGCGGCACTCTCTGAGTCAACCACCGAATGTTTGCCCCAGTCTGAATCTCTTGTAACACTAGATAGACAAGAGAACGTATAAATCGAGCAATTCATGGATTGCCGAAAAGTTGCCGTCGAAGAGAAACTCCTCCGAGAACGAAGCGACTCTGAGAGAGTTCTTAACCTTACTATCCACGCGTGTGGATGTAGCTAGGGCTGCGTCATGTCTAACTAACTCCAATCAGCCACTGAAGGGCGGAGTTATACGTGAAAAAACTACTGCCCTCAAAAGAAATTACATTGAGAATAATATCCCGTAAATCTTTTCTTGAAGACGCAATGATAACGCCTCAGTAAGGCGGATTACGTATAATAAAGCGTCTAAGTTAAGTCTACTATACATAATGTCGTTCCCAACATTGAAATTGGAAAAGACATAAACGGCGAAAAAGAATATATGCAGTCTTTAATCACACCGTCTAGACGCATATGAACTCTCGGTATGCCCTGCTCTGCCAAAATAAACTATTTGTATAAATGATAAAATGGCAGAAATGAGCAACGCGGACAAGAAACTAAACTATCATGCTTAGTAGCAGGCTTGTATATATATATATATATAGCGTCGAAAAATAAAACACATGTTGTAATGACAATATTGGACTGCGTCGGTAAGTCAGGGACAATGTCCCTGAACCGATCGAAAAATCCGAGTCCAATGACGCTATAAGTCTCAGCGGACTGCCTGTACAACGGAGCGTCCCGAGCGACGGACGTATGCTCCGCTTGCGACACATTTTGTACCACAACATCTGGGACCAGATGTTGTTGAACGAGAGAGGGGCCTCTCTTGCTTGCCGTCCGGATGGACCGGAACGAGCTATGAACCGGACTAAAAGGCTTCCTGCGTTCTCCCTCCGATCCGCCGTCACTGGGTGTGCATTAAGTTAATTTATAGTGCTCGCATCACCCCAAAATTCCTTCTAGACCGCAACGGACGAACCCGGCTGCCGAACCATTCGGTGAATGGATGCTACACCGGGCGAGCTAGCGGACGTCAAAGGCCGTCGAACCTACTAGGGTCCTCTTAGGCAATTGGCGTATTTACATGAGCACTTTTCCGCTAGCCCTTCATTAATTGTGACGACGGAGGCACACTGTTGGAAGACATCACAGATACATCACCCTAATCTTGATCGTCTGAAATAGAAATTGATAAAGTAGAGTGACCCTGCGGGGAAAGGACCGGAGTGTCCAAATCCCCAACAACATACCGTGACATACGCTTCCCATATTGTCATCGAAATCATACGATACAGAACAGGAGTTAATGCGAGTACACTGACCACATATAGAATGATAATAAAGTCAGAGGAAGACTTCCTCTTAAAACAATTGATCAATATCCTTTCAATGTGAAAAGAAAACAAGTCGTGGTACTCGCACTAACCCCTGGCAATCAAAATACATAATAATAATATGATCCATTAATATAGAAAAAATAATTGAAATCAAAATATTTTGAAAAAATATTTTTTCAGAACAGCCCAAGTTTCTGAAAAGTAACGTTGAGCCCCAATGGATCCCAAGCCTAAGTGTGGACAAAAATTTTTAAAATATTTTAAACAATTTATTCAACACTTACGAACAATAATAATGTATCTAGTTATGATTAAAATAACATAAAGATATTATTTTTTAGAAATCCCCCCCTCACACAGAGGGCTGTTGTAAATGTAAACAATGAGTGTAAAAACACTAAAATAAGACTCCAGGCACCCAGGCCCGAAATCAGTTACCAAAAATACACTATCTGATGCAAAACAGAGACTTCCAGGGAAGAAACTGCAGAACATCAGATGGTAGATGCAGAACACAACGCCTAACCACCCGTAGGTGAAGACGTAAACATGGGGAAAGAACAGAATTCATTCTGTTATTCAGCTAAAACTCCCAAGAAATTTTAGTAATAATAATTACAGAAACTATGCCAAAAGCATGGGAGAATAGCAAGGGGGAACTTAAAGGACAGGGAGAGAGGAAAACACTTAAAAAACAGTGTAACTAAATAATCAGAATGACAACAAAATGGCTGCTGCCTTGAAAATAGGTAACTTAACATAATTTCATTAAAAAATTTTAAGTTACAGCCCTGATAATATTCTGTCACACATTCTTTTCCTCTCCTCCTTCTCTATCCTCCTTAGAATCACCATTTCACTAATATTTATGTGTCTGGCATCATTTAAACTGAGATTTATAAGCACAAAGATCAGTCAGATGTTAACTGATGAAGGGCCAAACTTAGAATGATTAATGGCGCCAATTTCGGAACGTCCTTGACACTGCGCATGCGCAGTAGGGGCGAAGTGTGGAGGGCCTTTCAGGACATGTTTTCTTTAGTTTTAGATGCAAATTTTGGGGATTGGGGGGCAAAATTTGTGTTTGGCCCTATATTTTAAGAGTTAGCACCAGCTATGTCTGGGTCATTGGTACAGTATAAAAATATAACATTCCATATCGTTTCTCTGAAACAGGAAGTAACGCTTTGCCGGTGTTAGTAAGATAATGCACGGCTTTGAAAATGCACAGACGGTAGGCTGAAATCAGATACAGGCACTGTAAAATTTACTATGAATCGGGGGAAAGGGGCCTACCAACCGTTTGTGAACAGCTGTGGTTGACAGCAATGCATTTTTTGACTTTGACTCCGTACTGCAGAGCTAATTTATGCAGAGCTAATAAATTAACTCCCTTGATGCGCAACATGAATACTCAATGATGATTGGTAAATGAGCACCGACGTTTAGGAAAGCACCTAAACATTTTCCAAACAACATGAGTGATAACCAGTGGATTCGCACTGAATCAATTCACACTGCAAAGTCCACTGCCAAATATTCGGCCTTATAGTTACTTAATAAAAATAAGTGACAGTTCACACAGAAGTAATTTCCCAACTTGAGTGAATTGTGAATTTCTGGGGGAGAAAGTGATTCGGCAATGCCGATTGTCGTAGCATTTTGCGACTGGTCAAATGACGTGACTGTGAGGGTGGGAACGGGTCAACTCGGCCTCGGGTCATGTCGCCCCGGGTCAAGTCGCCCCCAGTTAAAAAAAATGTAACTCTAGTTATATCAGCAATTTTTTTTTATTTTAATACTATACGGTAATCTATTATTTGCAACAGTATTACGAAGTCCTGTCTTTGTGATTCATTTGTTTGCTGTTTTATATCTGGATTTACCAGGGGCAGGGGTTTACATCTGAATTCAACCTATCTCGATCTTACCTTCACATGCACTGGATGTGTCATTCTTTTATCAACGTGATGGTGAGTGGATAACAAACAGGGTTCACACAAATCTTTTTTAATAATTATGGTACAGCTACTATAGGACTGAAACTAAGTCTCAATAAAGTACCGGCTTGAGAGTAAAAACAAAAGCAGCTTGACATAATTTTATCTTATAATAAATACATACATCGAAAGTATCAACATTACAACAAAGTACAACTGTACCCAAAACAAAATATACAAATAAATACAATCATTATCAGGCAGTCATCAAACTTCCTTGTTCAGTCTATCAATAATTCAATATGTATCGACACTGACAGCTTTGTTAAACACCTTGTCTGAAAAAATGAAAATGGGTTAAGCAAACATTTCCGGTTAAGAAATTTTTTTTGGCTTAACCCTTTTTCCGGTTAAGCAAATTTTCAATTTTTAAAGGCCTGGGACACAATTTAAAATATCTATTATAAGTTTTTAAATATGAACTGTAAACTGTACTAAACAAATTTAGGTTACATGCCTGTGCAGCTGTCACGGTTGACCAATCATGACCAAACGGGGAAGCTCTCATCTAGACATTATATTAAGTCATCCTACCAAGATACAATGAAATCCCTTTATGAATACAGCCGGTAGACTGTGCTAATGGTTTTCAGGTTTCAGGTTCTCACAGCCGTCACAGTTGACCGATTGCATCCATAAGGGGACTTTCTCATCAAGACATGACCCTGAACATGCATATGAAATTTTGTGATAATCGAACAAGAACTACAGGGTGTACCCTGTGCCAAAGAAAATGTGAACAGACTCGCAGACTTCCACATACACGTGATGGCAATAGCTTATCTTGACTTTGTCAAGTTAAGCTAATAATGAAAGTGTCAATGACACTGTAGCTCAACTTGTCAAGACATGTACATGTATAGTACAGTTAAAACTAGAAGTCTTGTCACGAAATGCGCACAAATAGCACGTTGATAAGCGCGTTAATGTACGCGTTATGACCCAAGTAAGGCTATCAAATTCTGTTCATAAGGCCTGTGCACAAGCAATGTTTCAGCCAATGGACCTCCGGGTGTTTGCTATGAGTAACCAAGAGAACCTGCCATGCTTTGGATGCCATTCGATATGGCAATTGCACGCAATTCCAACGCGCAATTAAGCCTAGATAAGCGCACTACTCGTGACAGGACTTCTAGTGCAATGACAAACATCTAGGTAATGACTTGATAACAAAGGTACATATAAAGTATTGTAATGGTCTGTACATAAATACTGACCGTAACCTGTAACAAATGTATAGGTAAAGTATTGTAAAGGTGGGTGACAGTCAGATGCAAAACTAGAAAAAAAATCTTTGAGTCCCAGAGTGGGTCTGACTGAACCCCAAAATATTTGTTCTCAATAGCACAGTGATAACAAAGGCACCCCAAAACACACTCATTCCTGTCCCAAGATGAAAACAAAGGTACCCAAGAAGTTTCGTGAAGATCAGTTCATAAATACGAGCTTTATAGAAGTTGTGACAAAAAACTGATTGGACCTAATTTCGGTACAAAATGGCCACTGGCAGCCATCTTGAATTTTAGACCGCACTCAGAAACACTCGTTCTCATCCCAAGGTGATAACAAAGATCAGTTGATAAATACAGCCTCTAGCCCGAGCCGTACTGACATCTGCACTTACAGTGTATAAGTAGCACTAAATAAATCAAAATTCATCTAATTTGCATAATTTCCGGCACGAGAAAAAAACCCATACTGTATGTGATGTATTCCATTTTACTAAACATTCATACAAAAATTTATTCAGATCAGAACTTTCATACAGAAGTTCTGTACAAAAGACTGATTGCACTAATTTTGGTACAAAATGGCTGCTGGTGGCCATCTTGAATTTCGGACCACACCCAAAAACACCCGTTCTCATCCCACGGTGATAATAAAGGTATCCAAGAAGTTTTGTAAAGATCGGTTCATAAATGCGGCCTCTAGCCTGAGCCGTACAGAAGTTGTGTACAAAAAACTGATTAGACCTAATTTTGGTACAAAATGGCCACTGGCAGCCATCTTGAATTTTGGACCGCACTCAAAAACATTAGTTCTCGCCCTAAGGTGATAACAGAGGTACCCAAGAAGTTTTGTGAAGAAGGTTGATAAATACAGCCTCTAGCCCGAGCCGTAACGACATGTGTACTTATTGTGTGTAAGTAGCACTGAAAAAATCAAAGTTCATCTAATTTGCATAATTTCTGCACGAGAAAAAAACCTGTATTATATTTGATGTATCCCATGGTACTAAACATTCACACAAAAAATTATTCAAATCAGCGCTTTCATATGGAAGTTCTGTGCAAAAATCTGATTGCACCTAATTTTGTACAAAATGGCTGTCAGCGGCCATCTTGAATTTCAGACCAGACCCTAAAACACTCATTCTCGTCCCACGGTGATAACAAAGGTACCCAAGTAGTTTTGTAAAGATCAGTTCATAAATACGGCCTCTAGCCCAAGCCGTATTGGCATTTGCACTTACAGTGCTGAAAGTAACACTAAATACATGAAAGTTAGTCTAATTTGCATAATTTACGCACAAGAAAAAAACCTGTATTATATGTGATGTATTCCATGTTACTAAGTTTATTCATATCGGATCTTTCATATTGAAGTTCTGTACAAAAAACTGATTGCACCTAATTTCGGTACAAAATGAATTTTGGACCAGACCCCAAAACACTTGTTCTCATCCCACGGTGATAGCAAAGATATCCAAGAAGTTTCGTAAAGATTGGTTCATAAATATGGCCTCTAGCCTGAGCCGTATTGGCATTTGCACTTACAGTGCTGAAAGTAACACTAAATACATCAAAGTTAGTCTAATTTGCATATTTTACGCACAACAAAAAAATCTGTATTATATGTGATGTATCCCATGATACTAAACATTCATACAAAAAATTTTCAAATCGGAGCTTTCATATGAAAGTTCTGCGCAAAAATCTGATTGCACCTAATTTTGTACAAAATAGCTGTCAGCGGCCAACTTGAATTTCGGACCGGACCCCAAAGCACTCGTTCTCGTCCCACGGTGATAACAAAGGCACCCAAGAAGTTTCAAAAAGATTGGTTCATAAACACGGCCTCTGGCCCAAGCTGTATTGAATTGCTGACTGACAGACGGACAAGTGGCCATGGCATAAGCTCAAATTTGACTTACGTCAAAGTTGAGCTAATAAAAATCATAATCAGCAAAATTTTTATTTGTAAAGAAGCGGATTGTACCGGGTGCTTCATTAACTAAATTTTTGAATGATTCTTCCTATTAGTGTTTGGAATCTAATATTATTGCCCTTCGGTGAAAAGTGGCCAGTCTACAGTGTACTTATCATCCAGAAACCAGTTGTTTACAATTTACTACTGTTAAAACTAGAAGTTCTGTCATGAAATGCGCACAAATAGCACGTTGATATGCGCGTTATGGCCCAAGTAAAGCTATCAAATTATGTACATATGGCCTGTGCACAAGCAATGTTTCAGCCAATGGACCTCCGGGTAACCCGGAGGTCCATTGGCAGAAACATTGCATGTGTTTGCTATGAGTAACCAAGAGAACCTGCCGTGCTTTGGATGCCATTCAATATGGCAATTGCGCACAATTCCAACGCGTAATTACGCCTAGATAATTATATATAAGCGCACTATTTGTGACAGGACTTCTAGTTTTAACTGTATGTGAAGAGTCACTGAGACCTTGACCATTGACCTAGTGATGCCAACCTACCTATGAAGATTCATGACAGTGGGTTGAACCATTAAAAAGTTATCATCCAGAAACCAATTGTTTTGATTTACTATGTTCAGGGTCACTGTGACCTTCACCTTTGACCTGGAGAGTCCAAAATACATAGGGTTCTTCCTTTCATGAAGACCAACCTACATATTAAGTTTCATGAATTTGAGTTCAACCATAGTTAAGTTGTCATCCGGAAACCAATTATTTATGATTTAGTACGTTCAACCTACATATTAAGTTTCATGAACGTGGGTCGAACCATTATCAAGTTATCATCCGGAAACCAATTGTTTACGCCCGCCTGCCCAACCACCATTCACCAAACTATAAGTCGAGATTGGCTTTGTCACAACTCGACTAATAAAACTGTTGACTGTTGAGGGCAAGAAAAATTCAACTTACATTTTTACCAATGTCAGACCTGGAAACCAGAAACTGGTAGCTGGCATCTTCTTCACAAACCTTAAAATATACAAGAAACAAAAGTATAAAATAAGTGATTATTCTCCAGGTTTATTTTTTAGAAGGCATTTAAATGGAAAAATTTGCAGGTTTCTCATGTACAGTGTACAGCCTACAATAAAGTGGAAACCTGGTCACGCTAATAACATGCTGTTTGGGCGATATTTGCGTCACATTCGTATCTGAATATCGCGATATTTTTATAGGAATAATGCATCATTTGGTCGTTATTTGGCCGGTCGAACGTGCTAAGATGACGAAGCCTCAAAGAACAAGTTACAAACAGTACAATGGTACATATTTAAAGATAAAACATGATTAATTATTAACGGTAATCATTTCAGTTAAAGAAAGCACAAAGAATTAATGAAGTCATATCTGTGCTAAACAGTAAACAAACATAAACACTCAATTGTTAGAAGTCCTGTCACGAAATGCGCACAAATAGCACGTCGATCTACGCGTTATCACCATAGTAAGGCTACTAAATTCTGTACATATGGCCTGTGCACAAGCAACGTTTCAGCCAATGGACCTTTGGGTCCATTGGCAGAAACATTGCCTGTGTTTTCTAAGAGTAACCAGGAGAATCAGCCGTGCTTTGGATGCCATTCGATATGGCAATTGCGTGCAATTCCTATGCGCAATTAAGCCTAGATAAGCGCACAGTTCGTGACAGGACTTCTAGTTTTAACTGTACAGGTGGCCTGTGCACAAGCAATATTTCAGCCAATGGACCTCCGGGGAACCCGGAGGTCCATTGCCAGAAACATTGCCTGCGTTTGCTGTGAGTAACCAGGAGAATCTGCCGTGCTTTGGATGCCATTCGATGTGGCAATTGCGTGCAATTCCTATGCGCAGTTAAACCTAGATAAGCGCACTGTTCATGACAGGACTTCTAGTTTTAACTGTAAGTACTTTATATTTTGTTAAAATTTATGATAGATATTTTAAAATGTGTCTAAAATATATCACACACATATTAATAATACAGTAGAATCCTCTTAATTGAATATCCATTTTGCCAGAGAAAATTATTCAATTAACAGGAGTATACAATTAACAGGGATTTGGTCAGTTTCCTGTGTTCTGGAGGTAAACTGAGCATTTATTCAATTATATCTTGTTTGACAGAGCTCATAGAGCTCTGTCAAACAAGATATAATAGAATAAATGCCTGTATTGGATGTAGTGAGGCCAAAAAGGTTGATAAATAAGGGGAATTTGGTGCGTGTCACAGTAATTTTTTCGATATATTACAAACATTTATATACAATTAACAGGAGTTCACTCTACAACCCATATGCAATTAACAGATCAAATTTATACCAAAGGTATGATAAATGGTTTTGTGTTTGAAAATTATATTCAATTAACAGGGATATACAATTAAGAGATATCCAGTTAAGAGGGCTCCACTGTACAACTAAACTAATTGTGCTTTCACGAATATTTCTATTTCATTTTACATCACACCAATTCATGCTTGATATCGTCGTTATCAAACGCGAAAGGAAGAGTGCCCCCTCTTCCTCTGAGTTTAAAGACTGAGAGCTTTGTATTTATAAAAGTTTAAACTGTAATTACAATGTATGTGAACATACTCTCAAGGATACTTGTGAAGCCGGGTAGGCCAAGGCAAATCCAACCTTTACAGTTAAAACTAGAAGTCCTGTCATGAACTGTGCGCTTATCTAGGCTTAATTGCGCATGGGAATTGCGCGCATTTGCCATATCGAATCGCATCCAAGGCACGACGGGTTATTCTGGTTACTCATAGCAAACACTGGCAATGCTTCTGCCAATGGACCTCCGGGTAACCCGGAGGTCCATTGGCTGAAACATTGCTTGTGCACAGGTCATGTGGACAGAATTTGATAACCTTACTATGGTCATAACGCATATATTAACGCTCAAATCGATGTGCTAGTTGTGCGCATTTCATGACAGGACTTCTAGTTTTACAGTTAAAACTAGAAGTCCTGTCACGAATTGTGCGCTTATCTAGGCTTAATTGCACGTAGGAATTGCGTGCAATTGCTATACCGAATAACATCCAAAGCACGGCAGGTTCTCCTGGTTACTCACATCGAACGCAGGCAATGTTTCTGTCACTGGACCTCCGGGTTACCCGGAGGTCCATTGGCTGAAACATTGCTTGTGTATCGGCCATATGTACAGAATTTGATAGCCTTACTATGGTCATAACGCTTAGATCAACGCGCAGATCGACGTGTTATTTGTGTGCATTTCATGACAGGACTTCTAGTTTTAACTATAACTGTAATTGCACCGACATCAACGAATACAGTTAAAACTAGAAGTCCTGTCCTGAAATGTGCACAAATAGCACGTCAATTTGTGTGTTAATCTACGCGTTATGACAATGGTAAGGCTATCAAATTCTGCACATGTGGCCTGTGCACAAGCAAAGTTTCAGCCAATGCACCTCTGGGTAACCCGGAGGTCCATTGGCAGGAACATTGCTTGTGTTTGCCATGGGTAACAAGGAGAACCTGCCATGCTTTGGGTGCCATTCGATATGACAATTGCGCACAATTCCTACGCGCAATTAAGCCTAGATAAGCGCACAGTTCGCGACAGGACTTCTAGTTTTAACAGCACATCGTCTACGTCAGTTCATTTAACATAAAAAAAACTTTGCATGACTGAAATCATCCATATTATTATAAGTATTTGATGCTCTTCTTTTCATCCAAAAAAGTAGGAATGATAGTTATGAAAGCATCATGCCATGCGAGAGTTTGTCTTGCGATATTCACCACAACATTGAAAATATTGCATTAATGCTAGACCTGCACGATAAACCGATATATACCGGTATTCAAAACAATATCGATTGAATACCGGTATAATTACAAAAATATCGGTTTATCGTCATTATTATTTACCGACAATTTAATTTTCAAGATGTCTTGAGTTTTTTTAACTGTAGCTCCGAATGAATAATATTATCGCTTTACCCAAGGAATCATCTGCATGTGACCACGTAATATACAATTTCAGCAGTTGAAAAAATAATTTTAAAAAATTCCAACAAAAAAATATCATGTGACCCCTCATTGGAACGAGCTCGTTGAGCTGGTTCCAATGAGAGGTCACATGATATTGTTTTGTAGAAATTTTTGAAAAAATTTGATAAACTAATATTTAAAATAATAAATTTTGATATCGTCTGTGTTGGGTAAAGGTTTTTCGAACCGCATCATCAAGGCATGCCGATTTGTTCCGACTGTGATGCCTGAAGTCTCGATTGTGGTACTTATATTCAGATATCTGAACAGTTTTCGATATACCGGTATTCCGTGGTATTTTTTTTAACACCAATACCGGTATTCTGTTTTGAATATCGTGCAGCATTAATTAATGCTACAGAAATATCACCAAAATAAGACACTAATATGGCATCCTTAACAAAAGAATATCGCCTAACGGTATACTTTGGTATAGGTCTGTAAAAGATTATTATTACCCTTACAGTTAAAACTAGAAGTCCTGTCATGAAAGGCGCACAAATAGCACGTTGACATGCACGTTAATGTACTCGTTATCGCCCAAGTAAAGCTATCAAATTCTGTACATATGGCCTGTGCACAAGCAATGTTTCAGCCAATGGACCTCCGGGTAACCCGGAGGTCCATTGGCAGAAACATTGCATGTGTTTGCTGTGAGTAACCAAGAGAACCTGCCATGCTTTGGATGCCATTCGATATGGCAATTGCGCGCAATCCCAACGCGCAATTAAGCCTACATAAGCGCACTATTCGTGACAGGACTTCTAGTTTTAACTGTAAGTGATGTGTGTGTGTGGGGGGCGGGGGTGTGGTCTTAACCTCGGGGAATGATATTTGACCTGCAATTAAAACTAGAAGTCTCGTCACGAACTGTGTGCTTACAGTTAAAACTAGAAGTCCTGTCATGAAATGCGCGCAAATAGCACGTTGATATGCGCGTTAATGTACGCGTTATGGCCCAAGTAAAGCTATCAAATTCTGTACATATGGCCTGTGCACAAGCAATGTTTCAGCCAATGGACCTCCGGATAACCCGGAGGTCCATTGGCAGAAACATTGCATGTGTTTGCTATGAGTAACCAAGAGAACCTACCGTGCTTTGGATGCCATTCGATATGTCAATTGCGCGCAGTTCCAACGCGCAATTAAGCCTAGATAAGCGCACTTTTCGTGACAGGACTTCTAGTTTTAACTGTATCTAGGCTTAATTGCGCATAGGAATTGTGCGCAACTGCCATATCGAATGGCATCCAAAGCACGACAAGTCCTCCTGGTTACTCATAGCAAACACAGGTAATGTTTCTGGCAATGGACTTCCGGATTACCTGGAGGTCCATTGGCTGAAACATTGCTTGTGCACAGGCTATATGTACAGTATTTGATAGCCTTACTATGGTCATAACGCGCAGATCAACATGCTATTTGTGCGCATTTCATGACAGGACTTCTAGTTTTAACTGTAGACACAAGGCTTGCAGAATGTCTGGGGCAAAAGTCTTCTCTCAAGGGTGAATTACCCATCCAAACCCTACCTCACTCAAGGCTTACATGTCGGTGTGGGGGGTGGGTCTTACCCTGGAGGAATTATATTAGACCGAGTCAACGAGAGTGATTTTACCCATGCCAAACCTACCTAACACAAGGCTTACATGTTGGGGGGTCTGGAGGAATGATATTGGACAAAGGGACACTCACCCATCCTAACCCTACCTCACTTAATGACGCTTTTTTTTCACATCATCAAAATCAAACATCTGTTTGTGCAATAAAAAGTGTCTGTTCTACCAATTGATCATGATGAAAAATGATATACGATGTTTCTGAGGCAAAAATTGAAAACATTTTGTGTACATATATATAGCACTGGATGGTTTTGTCATTTACAGTTGAAACTAGAAGTCCTGTCACGAATAGTGCGCTTATCTAGGCTTAATTGCGTGTTGGAATTGCCATATCGAATGGCATCCAAAGCACGGCAGGTTCTCTTGGTTACTCATAGCAAACACATGCAATGTTTCTGCCAATGGACCTCCGGGTTACCCGGAGGTCCATTGGCTGAAACATTGCCTGTGCACAGGCCATATGAACAAAATTTGATAGCTTTACTTGGGTCATAACGCGTACATTAACGCGCATATCAACGTGCTATTTGTGCGCATTTCGTACAGGACTTCTAGTTTTAACTGTACCTTGTGTAAAGGGTAAATGCTGCAAATCACCAATGTTTTGACAATTTAGAGTTTTCAAACAAATTTATCATAAACCCTTTCCGACTGCTGGTTGCTTTCTGTTTTTGTAGTTACATGTATGGGGGTTTTGTTCCAGGTACTCCTGGAAGAAAGATCAATTGGCAATGCTATAAAGGTGGGCATTTTAATTTTGTGTTAATTAATGGATAGATTGTTGGAAGCCTATAATCAGTCTTTATTCTAAAGTGCAGATGCTGTAACTTAAAGGCTCCATGTATTCTGTGGGTGTGCTTTATAGGGCTGTCGCGACTATCATTTTTTGTAATCGACTAATCGTGACCAGTAATCGACGGTTAGTCGATTAATAGTCGCTTCCCATGATTTTTTAGCAAATCATTCTTCTGTTCGTAAAACTCAGAAAATGACAATGGCACCAGTGTGTTCAGACGAAGTGGGGTTGTGGGAACAACAAATCGGTCCCGACTGAAGCTACATGTAGTCCAATCTTGGACCCACAGTCCGTAATATAATTTTTGGGGTTGGTACGTCCTGTAGGACGTACCAACCCCAAAAATAATATTACTGACTGCGGGTCCAAGTTTGAACTAGATTGAAGCCGATGAATTAAAATGAATTTACCAAAGAACGTTCCTGCATATGTTTCCTTTCTGCAATAAATTTCTCGAAATTTTGAACATTGAGATCTATGCATTCCCTCGTCAGTTGTTAAAATTGGATCTTAGTCTGAAGTTCCGAACTTTGAGAAGTGATCTGACGTTCTGACTTTTGTCAAAATTTTGTCACTTCCGCGATTTGGGTTTTCCAATGGGTGCATTCGTGTGTACAAGACTGGAGAAATTCAGAAGAATCTATTCTTCTCGAGTAACTGTGAGTGTTCTTTCTTACACAGTCAGTGACAGTCGTACAGTCTTCCGGATATGAATGTTAACTATGGTTAGATATTTAAAGTTATTCACCTTCATTGATCATTCACCTCACAAAACAATTCAATTTAGCCCCGACGTGTAGTAGACGTGTACTACCTTGAAAATGAACGACGATCGACTAAAAATAAAAAACGCCGACTACTTCAATGGTCGATGGTTAGTCGACTAATCGAATAATCGCGACAGCCCTAGTGCTTTATATTATCTTTGAAGTAAAATTATTGAGCCTGTGTGGATTCGTCTTGTCACAATTTATGGGAGAGTGCCTAGGGCTGCACGATATTCAGATTTCAATACCGGTAACGATATTTTAAAAAATATTGCGATATACCGGTATATCGTCAAGTTCAAAACATGTAGGATTCTCACCCAAATTGTCCCAGTATCTTTTTGACATTCGAAGTCAAATAATTACGTTTTAAAAGCACTGAAATAATAAGCCTAGTAACTTGTCTTAATTCATTCTTGTATAAATATTTGGAAATAAACTTCATGATGGCACAACAAATATCGTTTATTTTGAGTCGATAATTTCAAATAAATATATACTATTTGATCCGTCGCTTTACAAAACAAAAACGCTTAACCTGCGTTTTGTGGGTTACAATACAGTGTTTTCGTGCAAACAGCCCCTCTAGTGGTTGACACCCAACCTTTAATGGAGGATAAAAGTTCCTGGAATTATCCGAATGGTGGAAAATGAACCGAGCTTGTAAGTGTGAATAAAATTTTTAAAGTGCATGTTTTGGAAAAGATATAAAATATTGGTGACTATTGTCTTCTGAAATGTGTGAGAGAAGATTAAAATTGGGTGGGGGTAGGTAAAAATATGTCTATTTCATTCAGTGCGAAACTGGACGGGAGTATAGGAAGCTCCAAATTTGAAGGCAAAATTCACGTGGCGACCTATATATTTTTTTCAGTATCTTTTTTTCATGAGATGATAAACTAAATGGATAGATGGTTGATTTGCCCAAATCAGCTTGTTGAGTTGGGGAGAGGAGGAAAGATAAGTACTGTCGTCAATGGAAAAAAAACACTGTATTGTAACCTAAAGCAGTATTTCTTGTGATTTCTGTCGAGTGATATTTTAAAAAATAGTTTTGGATGTTGGCTCTACCGGTGTTATTACTTTGATAACTGAAGCCAAGTCGGTTTGTACTTGGATGGAAATTTTTGAGGAACGGTAATTTTGAAGATGTAGAATGCCCATTTTTCATGAAATAAAGCCTATTTTAGAGGGCCCATATGCATAAAATGCTGGCCAAATGATGAGTGAATCTTAGGTGGAGAAAAGATGGTACAATTTGGTTATTTTGTTGTGTTTGTATTTAATCAGAGGCAGGCCAATACGAAATGGCAGTATTAATTGAGCTATATGTTGTTGTCTGTGCAAAATAAGCAAGTTTTAACCCACCATGGTCAAACTTGGAATGGAGCATATTTTCAAACTGAAAAACATTCAGTCAAGTTTGTTATTGATTTCCACTTGCTAACTAACCCCCATCCCCAAATATAGCCAGTAGAAGTATCATTTTATTCTATTCCAGAATTTAACCCCCTCTGTCTATATATGCTTGCAGAAAATATGATTTGTTACATTCTGCAGTGTGAGAAACAGTCAATGAACAGGGTTGTTTCTTTATTTTGGCAGCTGTGATGGTCAAATTAATGAGAAATATCCTGTTTCAGCCTGTGATTTGATTCAAATTTTGTTTTTATGAGATGCATAGGAGGTTTTTACTCCATGAGAGCAATTTGGGTGTGGCACTACTTGATTTTTCTATGTTGAAATTACTATTTTCACTTATTTTTTAACAGAACTGTAGCTACTTTATTACCCTTGAGTGCTGGACACCCTGGGCGACTTTCTAATCTTATTTTAGAGAAAAACTCTGCTTTGAAGTGTTTTTTGTGCCCATGAGTGCAAAAACTACCTTTTGAGCAATTTCTAGATGCACAAAATCACTACCTATACTGTATGCAACTGCTCCTCTCATATTGCCAGCATTCACTGGGCTCAACATTTCTATTCTCACAATCAAACTTGTAGCTCTAAGGGGTTAATCTGTAATAGTTTGGTCCATTATATGTGCTTTGTTATTCACAAGGTGAGGCCTTCACAAGAATGTAGATATCTGTCTTATAAATGGCATTTTATGTGCTTCCTCTGTCCTTGGTGTTTCATTTATCATTTTTCTTACCAAGTACTGGTACAACCACCTTAAAAACTTGCATCCTGTTCATGTAGAAGGTAATATGTCATTCATTGTTATAGACAAATAAAGAGAGATACCCAGTAGTTTAAAGGACTCTTGCATTAGGGAGATTTCAGTTAAAATAAGTTGTTGGACCTGGCTGGAATGAGCTACTATGCTGATCCCATCCATGTTCAGCAACTTATTTTTTTTTTGATAATGTCAAACAAGTGGAGATAGAGTGGATTTGGCATGTGGCTAAATGCACTATGCTGGCTTGATACTTGAGAATGTGGGTCAAATGAAGAAAAGTTGTGATATTGTACAGAATTGAGAGAGTCCAAACTGAATTGTGGTTTTATTTTGGAAAATTCTCTTTTCACCCTCCCCCCCCCCCCCCCCCCCCCCCCCCCCCCCCCACAGTTTAATCTATCCTGATCAATTTAATTTGGAAATATGACTCCCATGAGTACCACTGGATGCCTCATATGGTTCGTACTCACACATTTTTTGTATAACATGTAGGCTCAGCTCAATGTGCGGAGAGCACACCAGTTCTTAATCTGGTCTCAGTACAAAACCAGGAGAAATTTCCACTTTCATCTCATTTTGGCAGTGTCTGTATTGCCCAAATGTAGGATATATTATTTTTTCAAGTATCTTGTTAACTCTGTGCACTGTATATGTGGGAAACAGGTGGGGATTCTGACACTAGAACTGAAGTGTGTGGACTCAAATGGGTTGAATGTAGGCTTTTCTGCTTAACTGGTTGCCGGGGTAGGGGTCATATAGCCAGAACTGCTTGTTCATTTGTTTCTTTCTTCATTCAGGTCATATGATTATCTCATGTTAGAGTGTGCTTCTGCCAAATGGTGTACTTCTACTGTAAATTGTACTTTATCCAAACACCTTTATCAAACAAAAGTACATTTTTTTCATTTTTATTTTGAGAATAATGGAAGGGTTAATGTTTTTGGCTTTCATTACTTTGAGAATAACTTTTTTACTTTGATAGTTTATATAGCTACTCTCTTGGTATACTAATGCAAAATGATGACAGTTTGAGGACAACAAATTCATTAAACTTGTTGTTTGGAATCAGTTTAAAGGGCAAAATGAAAAAAGTGACACATGACTTTTTTTCACTCAACCAGTTGGGATGGGTTAATTGTAATGCTGATAGATTAGGCAAAGAGCATTGAAATTTGAAAAAAAAAAATTTAATATATTAGACAGTATTTTTTCCTTAATTTAAACCCATAATTACATATATTTTTATTGACTTTGTAGAAAGTTTAGGTTACAATACAGTGTTTTCGTGCAAACAGCGCCTCTAGTGGTTGACACCCAACCTTTAATGGAGGATAAAAGTTCCTGGAATTATCCGATTGGTGGAAAATGAACCGAGCTTGTAAGTGTGAATAAAATTTTTAAAGTGCATGTTTTGGAAAAGATATAAAATATTGGTGACTATTGTCTTCTGAAATGTGTGAGAGAAGATTAAAATTAGGTGGGAGTAGGTAAAAATATGTCTATTTCATTCAGTGTGAAACTGGACGGGAGTATAGGAAGCTCCAAATTTAAAGGAAAAATTCATGTGGCGACCTATATTTTTTTTTCAGTATCTTTTTTTCATGAGATGATAAACTAAATGGATAGATGGTTGTTTTTGCCCAAATCAGCTTGATGAGTTGGGGAGAGGAGGAAAGATTAGTACCGTCGTCAATGGAAAAAAAACACTGTATTGTAACCTGTGGAATACATGTGAATAGATCACCACTAGAGGGCGTTTGTCATGTACTGGTTAAGCAGGATGCCGCTAGAGGGCTAGGAGTTTGAACACTTTTCCACAAATGAAAGCAGTCAGTTTTGTCAAGCGGTATCACAAACAGTTGAAACGCACATGCTCGATAGGCACGTTTTGATGTACCAATGAACCACCTCGTGCAGTGGGTGAATGCTGGCGATGTATAAATACTATTTCAATATTAAATCACTCTTAACAAAGTGAAAATAAACAATATTATTCCCTTTATATTTTTATTAGTGTTTTGATGACTATCTGTCTATCTTTTAAGATGTGGCATACAAGTCAGATCAAAACATTCACCTACTTTTCAAAACATTAACACGTGCGAACTGGTGTTGACAAAAATTAAAATTTTTTAGTAAATTTTGTTTCTTAACATACCTACCACAATTGTTTACAATTGGCTGTAACATAAGTGCAAGCCCTACTTCGGAACTAACTCAAGCTTTTAGAATCTTTTCCAAACGAGTTGGAAAAGTACTAGAGTGCAAAAGCACGAAAAAGATCGAAAAAAGGGTGGAGCGAGACCAGCGCTCGAAATTACAGGTACTCTCTCTGCACACCTCTTGCGTTTACCGAGCGCATGCGCAACAACCGTGACGTCAATTCCGTATTTCCGCCAACGAGAAGTTTGTGATTTAGCAGGGAGGCATCGATATCAAAGATATCCCCAAGGAGGGTGGGCCTCCGGTAAACAATTGTGGTAGGTATGTTAAGAAACAAAATTTACTAAAAAATTTTAATTTCTTTTCAACCTACTCACAATTGTTTACAATTGGCTGAATAAACAATAGGAGGAGGTGAATCACATAACCAATACCAACAAGAGTAGCAGAACGAAAGCAAGGATGGCAGAGAACAAAAACTAAAACCTGTAATGAAGAAAGAGAGAAGGCACCTGAAAAGAACAAGGCTGAGAGAAGCGCAACCTCGACAAAAACAATTTAACGAGGGTGCACCACAGCCTGAGCAGCAACGAGAGGGCCTAAAGAATAAAGGTCCTCAGATTGCTGCTGAAGGTGGCGGAGATAAAAGGAGGAGAAGGTAGAAGCATTCCTCCAGTAAGCTGCATTCATAACATCACGGAGCGAAACAGAATTGGAGAACGCCCAGGATGTAGAAATGGCACGAACCTCGTGAGCATTAAGCCGGTTCAAAACAAGATCCGATGCAGACAAGCGAGAATAAGCCAGCTTGATTGCAAGACAGATCCACCTGGAAATAGAATGGGAAGAGATAGACTGCCGCTTAGGAATGAGAGACAGAAAGAATCTCTTCCGATCCCTCCTAATGAACTGAGTGCGAGTAATGTAAGTCTTGACCGCACGAACAGGACAAAGAAGAGGCCTCCGTCCATCTACAGCAGGGAGAGCCCGAATGCAGATGGGAGGAGGTACCGAATCGGGGAGTTGATTCTTAGCCAGAAAAGAGCAATCAGTAGTGAATGTGACACTGTTAGCCTCATTTCGGAAGAAGGCAGAATCAACAGATAGCGCATGAAGCTCACTGACTCGACGAGCAGAAGCAAACGCTAGAAGAAAAGCCGTCTTATAGGTGAGAAAACGCATGTCGGTCTCAGATAAAGGCTCGAAAGGCGCCCCCTCCAAACAGTGCAACACCCATGCCAAGTTCCACTTGGGTGTAAGACGCAAAACTCGAGGCCTCTTCAAAGAAAAGTGCCGAATAAGTTTGGAGAGGAAAAGATTACGACCGATACACCGCTTTCCCACATAAGAGAAAGTATCAGACAGCATAGACCGATAGCCCTTAATCGTAATAGGCTGGAGGCCCTTGGAGTCAAAAAGAAAAACCAGAAAATCCGCAATTTGAGCGATAGACGGATCACGGTAATTCACATTGTGATCTGAACACCAGCGGCAGAAAACCTTCCACTTGGCGGCATAAGTCATTCCAGTGGAAGGTCGCCGCGATGCAGAAATGCACTCCACTGATCGTCTCGAAAAACCTCTACGTCGGAGACTGGACCTGATAAAAGACAGGCGTGAAGGGACAGGCTCGCCAGGTTGTTGTGATACTTCCTGGGACGACCCTGTGAAAGAAGATCGCGACGTAGAGGTAGACGAATCGGTCGATCGGCCAATAGAGGCCGCAGCAGATTGATCCACACCCTCTGTGGAGACAGGGGTGTGATCAGAATGATCCTGCAACTGCAAGCACGAATCTTCGCTAAAACTTGAGGAAGAATCGGTGCAGGAGGAAAGGCATAGCCGACCCAGCCTGTCCAGTCCAGAGACAGAGCGTCTACTGCAAATGCCAGAGGATCTGGACAAGGGGAGACAAAAGTCTCTACCTGATGATTCCAGCGAGTAGCGAAAAGGTCGACCTGAGGACGACCCCACTGCTCGCAAATCGCCTGAAACACCGACCGATGTAGCATCCATTCGGTTGGAAGGACACTGTCGCGTCGGGACAGGGAGTCTGCTAGGACGTTGAGACGCCCGGGAATGTGTCGAATGGACACCCGAGCGTTCACATCCCGCGCCAACAGAAGAAGATCCCGAGACAGCCGATACATAGGAATCGAATGAGTGCCTCCCTGATTCCGTATGTAGGCCACTACTGTCGAATTGTCCGAAAGAAGTAGGACAACATGGTCCGACAGATGAGGGATCCAAAGCCGAAAACTCAACAGAAGAGCAAGGAGCTCCTTCTGGTTGATATGAAGGCCCACCTGCTCGCTGTCCCACTCTCCGTGAGTAGACAGACCGAGAGGGTCCAACGTCGCACCCCAGCCCCGATCGCTGGCATCCGCAGTAAGGATGCAATCGGCCAAAGGAAGATCCAACGGAACACCCTATGTCAGCCAGGGAATATCTGCCCAAGGGCGGAGGTGACAAAGCAGAGACCGAGGAATAGTGAGTTCCAGGTCCAGCGGATCTACATTCGGACGCCAATGATCCAACAGGAAGTGCTGGAGAGGTCGGACAAACAAGCGACCGAGCGGAATGAGATCGGTCACCGAACCGCAAGGGCCCAGCATCCGAAGGAAAGTCCTGGCCGAGACCGAAGAAGATTGAAGCAGGTCCCGAGTCAAGGCGGAAAGAATCGTCGCCCGAGCCTGGGGAACCGACACTACATTGACGGAAATGACGGAATCGCTGAGAAGGAAGAAGATCCGACTTCTCGCGATTGACTCTGAAACCCAGCGACGCTAGCAGGCAAAGAAACTGCCGGACATCGAACTCCAGAACAGCAGCATCGTGGTGCCGTTGGAGGATGTCGTCTAGGTAGGCGGACGAAGTCACCGCCGACTGAGTGCGATGGAAAGCAAGCACATGTGACATCAGTCGGGTGAAGGCCCAAGGAGCCAGGTTCAAACCGAACGGGAGAGCTCTGAATTGAAAAACTCGATCCCGAAACGAGAACCGAAGGTATTTCCGTGACGCCAGATGAATGGGTACATGGAAGTAGGCATCCTTCAGGTCGATACTGGCCGCAAAATCGCCCTGATGAACTGAACGTCGAACCGACCGGAAAGTCTCCATACTGAAACGAGGAGCAATTATGTACTCGTTCAGGGTACTCAGATCGATGACAGGACGAAATTGGCCGTTTTTCTTCGGCACCAAGAAAAGTCTCGAGCAAAACCCCGGTGAAAGGGTGTTCCTGACCACCTCGATCGCCCCTTTGGTGAGGAGATTGTCGATCTCCTGCACCAGAAGGTCCCGACGCAGAGAATCTGAAGGGACCTGAGTCGGAAGGGGCACCCGAGATAAACTGGGGTGCCGATGGAAGGACAGTCGCAGACCGGAATGAATGACGTCGAGGACCCAAGAGTCCGACGTTATCTCTGTCCAACGGTCGTAAAACAGCGACAGCCTTCCTCCGACTGGAGGCGAATCGAGGTGAGAACCTTCACTTGCGGCCTCGACGAGGCCCCCGAGAGGAGAAACCACCTCGGGAAGTGACAGAGTCCTGAGACTTTCCAGCCTGAGGCTGCCAGCGGGCCTGGCCACGTCGGCGCTTCTTATGAGCAGAAGGAGCAGACGGAGCCGAAGGCGTAGCCGACGTCGCCGACGAGGCAGACGCAGCAGCACGCTTGGCGGGCCTGGAACGACCCCCACCCGCAGCAGCAGGTGGGTCAAGCTGTCTCAGCAAAAGCTGGTCCTTCGAATGACGAAGAACTTCGCCACGAACAGCTTCCACGGAACCATGGAACAACTGAGGTCCTACCAAAGAGGCAGACCTCAGAACAGCACGTTGCTCAGAAGGAAGGGATGGTAAAGAATCCAAAACCGCATCCCGGCGTGCCAGCTCCAAATTGGCCGTGTTACAGGCGTGAGCGTGAGTCAAGTTCATAAGAGCCTGTGACAAAACGCGAAAAGGCGCCTGAGCGTCATCAAACTCCCCTGGTGGAAAATATTCAGCCAGAGCAGCGACAACATGGTCCGCGAGAGATAACATACCCAGCATCTCTCGGGACAGGCCCACCATAGACTCAACTACCGACATCGGGAGAACTGCCGACTTAGGCTTAGTCAACCCGAGGGAAGAAGAATCCTCATCCACAGTAGTCATCCCTTGGAAGACTGGTGGAGAGATGGAATCGTAAACACGAAACCGCGATGGAGGCAGAAAGGCATCAGCTCTAGAAAAGAAGGAACCCTTGAGGGCCTTAGAATGCATTTTGGCGTCTAAGCCCTGGAAGGACTCAACCACCTGAGCCGATTGCAGAGGACGCAAAGCCCCGGAGCTAGAAGGCTCAACAGGGTTACGCCGCTCCACAGTGGACCGCGGCCGGACGGTCACAGAAGGCTGGTCGGAAGGTAGAACGTCCGGCAATAAGCCAAAGACGAAATCCAAAGCCTGCCCCAAGACTGACGAGGGGGGACCATCACCTTCAAGATACTCGTCATCCTCCGTAGCAGAGGAGACGTAGCCCAACTCGGGCTGACCAGCAGAAACCTCCTGTGAATACTGTGCAGTATCCAAGGGGCCAGGCGAGACATCTCGGCGACCGACCAAAGGAGGTTGTGCCTCAGGAGGCACAGGGAGGCCAACTTGAGGGTTGCCAGAAAGCAACCGGGTGAGCGCCAAAACAGCCTGGCGCAGGTCACCCTGAGAATCCGTCGCAGCAGAATCGCCCGACGGAGTGTCCTCCCAATGGACCCTTCTGGTAGAAGAACCCAAATCCTCAGAAGAGACCGACGGCGAACGTCGATCGGCAGACAGAATAGGAGCACGGTGAGAAGACACCGGAGGATAGTCCCGATTGTGACGCCCAGGAGCCATCACTGGCCTCTGCGAAACAGAAGGCCCTGCCTGCAAATCCTCGAAAGGGACCGACGACGCACGTCGATCGGTAGCTGGACCTAGGACACGGTGAGAAGACACCGGAGGATTGTCCCAAGAATGACAGGAACCTGTCATTGACCTCTGCGCAGCAGACGGCCCCAACTGCCTATCCTCTGAGACCGACGGCAAGCATCGATCGACACCCAGACTCGGAACACAGTGAGGAATCACCGGAGGAAGGTTCCGAGAGTGACAGCTAACAGGGGCTGTCACTGACCGCTGCCGAACAGCAGGCCCTGGATGCCAACGTCCCAACACCATCCCGCTAGCCGGCACACTAGCAGGCGAAGGTGGAACAATAAACGATTCACTCGAGGGACGAGGAATCGTTGCCGAAGCGACCGGCCGGCTCAACCGACTAGGAGCAAACCTAGCCAGATGAGACGGAGCAGACAGCAAACCCGCACAGCCTCGCCGCGAGGCTGGGGGAGGCTGAGAACACACAGACACACCAGCAGATACTGCCTCGGTCCCCCGAGACTGTAGACCATCCCCAGAGGAGATGGAAGAGCCACCATCAGACAGAATAGGATCTGGAGTAGCAACCCCCTCAACAACGGTCGACGGTGTAGGAGGCAGATCGGAGAGGGTTACCGAGCTGACCTCGGAAAAGCTCTCAACGAAAACAGACGCCTCAATAGTGACATCCGAAGACAAAGAGACCGCGGTCTCCTCATCAGGTATCACAGAACAAACACCGTCAACAGTTGCAGAGGAGCTCGCCACAGAAGTCAGATCCGAATCCTGTGTGACAGAGTCACCACGTGCACCAGCAGAAATGTCTGCAACGGCACGGCTACCCTTACCCCGAGAACGAGGGGTTCTAGCTCTTGAAAGAACCACCTTGTTAACAGAAGCCCAAAATTTAGAGGACCAAACCCCACAGATACCACATGATTGGGCCTGAGTGCAATTGTTGCAAGTGACACATGTGGTATGGGAATCGTCCACATGTTTCACCTGCAAACAAGAGGTACAAGGAATAGTCTTAGGCATGATATAAATACAACAATCAAGCTTCCCGCCGACGGAAAACAGAACGAAGGTCGTGTTCACACGTGGGGGAAAGGCAAGATAAAGTGTGAAAAGAACAGCAATAATAATACAAATTAACATTAAATGAGAGTAATAATTTGGTAGCTTGAAAAAGGATACAATCCAGTAGCACACTAAAGACGATTAATAAGTTGTTCACGAAGAATTAATATCATAAACAGCACAAGTCACAAAAATTTCCGACCATGAACAATGGCGGAAAATAAAGGAATTGACGTCACGGTTGTTGCGCATGCGCTCGGTAAACGCAAGAGGTGTGCAGAGAGAGTACCTGTAATTTCGAGCGCTGGTCTCGCTCAACCCTTTTTTCGATCTTTTTCGTGCTTTTGCACTCTAGTACTTTTCCAACTCGTTTGGAAAAGATTCTAAAAGCTTGAGTTAGTTCCGAAGTAGGGCTTGCACTTATGTTACAGCCAATTGTAAACAATTGTGAGTAGGTTGAAAAGAAATGAATATTCATTACCGTAGCGCTTGGAATTGTGGGTTCATTAATACGTATGCGATCTGTTCATATTGAAAAGCACATTCCAAGTGTGCCGGTAATAAAATAAACTTTGAAAATATTACTGCAGCGCTTGGAATTGCAAGGACAAGTGCAATGAAGTGGGAGGAACTATTAGTATTAAACCAGAAATTTCCCGGTCCAACAAAAGCCATTATTAATGGAAGTACGGTAATCATTCTTCACGGTTTACGTTCGAAGCCATACTGTTTGGAGAAAATCTGTACATACCTGTGTCATCGGAGAAACAAAAATAAAAAAGCTTATGGGAGAATATTTTACTAGTACCAGGACAGGAAGTGTATTGATAAAAAACCAAACAAACTTCTTTCACAGTTTCTGTTTATATACACTTTTTTCAGTCAGCTGTGAGATTAAATAGATTTTTTACGGAAAATGTCTGTCACTAAAAAACGCGGCTCGAAATGAATATCGTCACACACGATATACCGGTATTAAACAAAATGGACGATATTTAACCGGTTAAGATTTCAATACCGGTATTACCGGTATATCGAAATACCGTGCAGCCCTAAGAGTACCTATGTACAAATTTATATACAAGTGTATACACTCTCCCATGAATTGTGAAAAGTAAAAGACAAGGAAGGAAATTCTCACCAAATACAAATCAGCACTCTACAATTTAAAAAAAAACACCGACAAAATCGAAATGGGGTTATCTTGGCTCGAAAAGAGTTAGGTAATCTTAAATTTCCAATTTTTGCATTCCTTGACTACAGTTAAAACTAGAAGACCTGTCATGAAATGCGCACAAAAAGCACGTTGATCTGCGCGTTAATGTACGCGCTATGGCCATAGTAAAGCTATCAAATTCTTTACATATGGCCTGTGCACAAGCAATGTTTCAGCCAATGAACCTCCGGGTAACCCGGAGGTCCATTGGCAGAAACATTGCATGTGTTTGCTATGAGTAACCAGGAGAACCTGCCGTGCTTTGGATGCCATTCAATATGGCAATTGTGTGCAATTAAGCATAGATAAGTGCACTATTCGTGACAGGACTTCTAGTTTTAACTGTAGATTCGTTCGACATGTCAGCCTGAACAAATGTAATGAGCTATACCTCTGCGTGGTCAAGAAGCATTAGTGACTTTACACCAGACAAAACAATATTTTTGGCAACCTCGGCACCCAGTCCTCCAAGTCCAATTAACAGCACACTTGAAGACCTCAATCTGTTAAAATGAAAAAAAGAGACATATTTAACTAAAATACAAATAATTCATCAATGACACTTTTTACTACATTTGATCATGATCACAAAACCAGAGAGAGAACTCTGATTGGATCAGGACTGTTGGAGAAAGAACTTTGATTGGATCTGGACTGGGACGAAGAGAGAACTTTGATTGGATCTCAACTGGGTCAGACAGAGAACTTTGATTGGATCTCAACTGGGTCAGACAGAGAACTTTGATTGCATCATGACTGGGTCGGATGTGAACTTTGATTGGATCATGACTGGGTCGGAAGTGAACTTTGATTGGATCATGACTGGGTCGGAAGTGAACTCTGATTGCATCATGACTGGGTCGGATGTGAACTTTGATTGGATCACGACTGGGTCGGAAGTGAACTTTGATTGCATCATGACTGGGTCGGAAGTGAACTTTGATTGGATCATGACTGGGCTGGACAGTGAACTTTGATTGGAGCATGACTGGGTCAGAGAGAGAACTTTTATTGGATCATGACTGGGTCAGATAGAGAACTTTGTCACAACAGGGCAAGACCGAGAACTTTGAAGGGATCACGACTGGGTTGGACAGAGAACTTTGATTGGATCATGACTGGGTCTGACAGAGAACTTTGTTTGGATCATGACTGGGTTGGACAGTGAACTCTGATTGGATCATAACTGGGTTGGACAGTGAACTCTGATTGGATCATAACTGGGTCGGACAGAGAACTTTGATTGGATCATGACTGGATCGGACAGTGAACTTTGATTTGATCAGGAATGGGCCTGATAAAGAACTTTGTCATGAATGGGTGAGACAGAGAACTTTGATTAGATAAAAACTGTGTTGGAGAGAGAACTTTGAAGGGATCACGACTGGGTCGACAGAGAACTTTGAAGGGATCATGACTGGGTCGGACAGAGAACTTTGAAGGGATCACGACTGGGTCGGACAGAGAACTTTGAAGGGATCACGACTGGGTCGACAGAGAACTTTGATTGGATCATGACTGGGTCAGACAGAGAACTTTGATTGGATCACGATTGGGCTGGACAGAGAACTTTTATTGGATCATGACTGGGTCAGACAGTGAACTCTGATTGGATCAGGACTGGGTCAGAGAGAGAACTTTGACTGGATCCCAAATGAGTCAGACAGAGAACTTTGATTGGATCTAACTGGGTCAGACAGAGAACTTTGATTGGATCATGACTGGGTTGGAAGTGAACTTTGATTGGAGCATGGCTGGGTGAGCGAGAGAACTTTGATTGGAACATGACTGTGCCAGATAGAGAACTTTTGTCACAACTGGGTGAGACAGAGAACTTTGATTGGATCATGACTGGGTCGGACAGAGAACTTTGATTGGATCATGACTGGGTCAGACAGAGAAGTTTGATTGAATCTAACTGGGTGAGACAGAGAACTTTGATTGGATCTAACTGGGTCAGACAGAGAACTTTGATTTGGATCATGACTGGGTTGGAAGTGAACTTTGATTGGAGCATGGCTGGGTGAGAGAGAGAACTTTGATTGGAACATGACTGGACCAGATAGAGAACTTTTGTCACAACTGGGTGAGACAGAGAACTTTGATTGGGTATAAATTTAAAAAAAAGGTTCCGCATTTTTCGGGCTTCGGGCCTCTGTTGCCGTCACAGTTGACCAAAAGGGGACGTTCTCATCTAGACATATATGAAGTCAACCTATCAACTCACAATGAAATCCCTCCATAAATATGACATTCAGAATGTGCTAAAGGTTTTCGGGCTTCGGGCCCCTGTTGTCGTCACAGTTGCCCAAAAGGGGGCGTTCTCATCTAGACATTATATTATGAAGTTAACCTATCAAGTTACAATGAAATCCTTCCATAAATATGACAGGTAGACTGTGCTAAAGGTTTTCAGGCTTCGGTCTTGGGCAGCCATCATGGTTGAATGATCGCAACCAAAAGGGGACATTCTCATCTGGGCATCATGTGGATTGATCCTACAAAGCTACAATAAAATCCCTTCATAAATATGACCTGTGGACTGTGCTGAAGGTTTTCGGGCTTCGGGCACCTGTAGCCGTCACAGTTGCCCAATCACATCCAAAAGGGGTCTTTCTCATGTAGACATTATATGAAGTCAACCTATCAAGTTACAATGAAATACCTCCATAAATATGACCTGTAGACTGTGCTAAAGGTTTTCAGGTTTTTTGGCTCGGGCAGTCGTGACGGTTGATAGATCACGCCCAAATGGGGAAATTCTCATGTAGACGTCATACAGAGTCACTGTATCAAGTTACAATGAAATCTGTCCATATAAAACATGACCTGCAGACTGTGCTAAAAGTTTTTGGGTTTCGGGCTTGGGCAGCCATCACGGTTGACAGATCATGCCCAAACGGGGACTTTATCATCTAGGCATTATACAGAGGCATTCTATGAAGTTGCAATGAAATCCGTTCATAAATACATCAGCCAGCAAAATGGTTGTGCAAGGCAATACATCATGAGCTCCTGGTCCTCCGCTATCCACCATGTCTTCACACAGAAGATATATTTCGAATGTGTAATGTTACTGATCTGTGCTGTAATTCAAAAGGGCTGCCACTACTATCTACAACGCTAACTGTGATATTGCAGGCCTATAGGACCTGGGACAAGGCTTTTGTATTGCAAATGAGAGAAAGCTTCTGCTCTGCCACTGGCACATTTTTCATTTGCCACGGGTAGACAGATGAACAAAGAGCACACGGTGGGCCGCAAGGCTAGGTAACTCACCCCCATCATCCTCCCTCCGCCAGGGGATTTGGTTGTTATAAATCCTAATGTGTATGCCAACTTTCCCTGTTTCAGAGACTTATCTGTCTTGAGTCGCAGATGACCTGATCGTTTGTGAAGATCCAATATAATATACAGTTAAAACTAGAAGTCCTGTCACGAAATGCGCACAAATAGCACGTTGATATGCGCGTTAATGTACGCGTTATGACCCAAGTAAGGCTATCAAATTCTGTTCATATGGCCTGTGCACAAGCAATGTTTCAGCCAATGGACCTCCGGGTTACCGGAGGTCCATTGGCAGAAACATTGCATGTGTTTGCTATGAGTAACCAAGAGAACCTGCCGTGCTTTGGATGCCATTTGATATGGCAATTGCGCGCAATTCCAATGCGCAATTAAGCCTAGATAAGCGCACTACTCGTGACAGGACTTCTAGTTTCAACTGTAGCCCCAACTTGACTAAACACCTCGTCATTTAGCTTGCATACATTATAATAGCCATCTGGGATTGAAATCATTTTTCGCTCGTCATCATTCTCAGATACAATGTGAATAGTATTGTTGCATTTCCGCGAGCTAATGTTGTGCCAAAGAGGGTAGTATGTTACTTCAGCAAGCGCACACTCATATTGCTCTCCAGCTGGGATAGTGTCACGTACATTTATAGGTTTATAATAAGAAAAGACTCCTCCAATACAGGTCAAATTAGCCTGAGGCAACTGAAAACCAGAAACATTTATGAGAGTTTATAACCATAATATTGTCTTCAAGGATTTTTATTACTAGTAACAAGACCATCATTGTATATATATTTCCCCTCCTTGTGAGACCAGCGCAAATCGGATGCTAATCTATTTGGTGCCCAGACTACATACATGTACCTCTTGTTGATTTGTGTAACAAGAGTGAGGATCATGCCACCCGGAAGATCCCTTTCTTCCATAAGTTGGTAGGTGTCTATGGGCAGGTCTCTCCATTTCAAAGCTTTGCTTTTCTTGAAATCCTATTTTGTTGGCCAGCTCATGTCTGTGACTATTGCTTTGTGTACTTGTTGGATACTTAACACATGATAAATCTTCAATTGTGCATATTAGAGGTCCACACTATGTCGGTATACCCAAGAATGGATAGCAAGATTGCAACAAAGTTGGCTTCAATCTACTACAGCCCCAAGGGGTACTGGAAGGGACTTGCGGCCATTAAAAACCTTGCTTCCGCTACCAAGGTCTCTGAAGATGTGGCTCGGGCATGGCTCAAGAAGCAGGCCATCTCGCAGATATACCTGCCCCCTCTGCGACAAATTCCGCAACTCACATTTGACGTGTCCGTACCGAATGAAGTCAACCAGGCCGACCTGCTCTTTCTGCCACATGGTTGGGCGGCCCACAAAATGTACATGTACAAATACGCACTCACTGTCGTTGACGTAGCCTCCAGCTATAAAGAGACAGAGTCCCTAGCCACGAAAGAAGGCCAAAGAAGTCGCGGGTGCCCTTGAAAGGATTTACAGGTGGAGCCCCCTCAGATGGCCGCAACTGTTACAGGTCAACCCCAGCCACGAGTTCATGGGCACAGTGAACTAGCTGCTGGCCAAACACAGGACAGAAGTGCGGCGTGGCCGTGTGGTTGTCCACCGGGACCAGGGAATTGAGAGTGTTTCAACTGCACCCTGGCAGCACGACTCTTTGGGCACCGATGCGCTCAAGAGATGCGACTTCCACATGGCAAATGATCAACCGAGTGGGTGGCTCGACTGCCCACCGTCACTGTGGTTCTGAATGGTGAGGTGACTCACCTAACCGGAAAGAAGCCCTCTGATGCCATCAAGACTAAGACTGTAGCATGAAAGCCCTCCTCTGTGGTTGCAGGTTGTCCTGTTGGCCTCTGAGAGCAGAAGCTCCTCTCTGACAGGGGTGTTCGCTACCTCTACCAACCAGGTGAACTGAGGGTCGTCGCCGTCGTGCAACTGACCCTGTGTGGTCCCTCCATGTCTACCAGCTTGGACGCTCGGTCACCAACCTCGGCGAACATGTGCTTTATTATTTGTTGGATGGGCCACCATGTGGGTTTGTTCGAGAGGAGCTCCTCGTGGTGCCCCTAACACCCAGTTGCCGCCTGAAGGAGTTCTTACTCATCTGTAACTGCAGCACTCCCTCTTTTTCTGTTGCACTCTATAGACAAGTCAGTCGTATGTTACTCTACAGTGTCCCCTGCTATTGTCCAGCCAGTCGACAGAGAAGTGCTGTGTGTCTTTTGGGGTATATACCCATATCAGCTCGATGTTGCATGTCGTGTAGCAATGATCTGCGAATTACGCTCGCTCCCACCACTTAGTACTGGGAGAAGCCCCGAAACCACTACCTGTGCATTCTTGGCATTCAGTTGAGTTATTAAGTCCTTGTAAGTCTCAATAAGCTGAACTGATTTTCTCTCCCTGATGTTGTTGGTCCCCACGTGTACAACAACCACTGGGTCTGGGCCTGACCCCTTTACTAATCTACCCACTCTGTCCCTTAAGTCCTCCACCCTAGCCCCCGGAAAGCACAAATTGGTCATGTTGACACTGTCGAGCCCACACACCACCCTATCTAACCCCTGCACTATACTACTTCCTGCAACCACCAACTGCCTCTTTCCTGTCCTACTACCCCTGTTACCACTGGACCGGCTCGCAGTCTTGCACTCCACCACACTAACCTCCAAGCCTACAGTAAAAAACTAGAAGTCCTGTCACGTAATGCGCGCTTATCTAGGCTTAATTGCGCGCAATTGCCATATCAAATTGGCATCCAAAGCATGGCAGGTTCTCCTGGTTACTCATAGCAAACACAGGCAATTTTACCCAGAGGTCCATTGGCTGAAACATTGCTTGTGCACAGGCGATATGTACATAATTTGATAGTCTTACAATGGTCATAACGCGCAGATCAACGTGCTATTTGTCCACAGTTCAGGAATCAGGACAGGATTTCTAGTTTTAACTGTACCTCCACCTCTTCAGACCCCACCTGATCCTCAGATTTCTCAAAATTACCTAACACACTGAATCTATTTTGGACACTGCACTCCAATTTTTGCCCACTCCCACTACAAGCCTCCTTGTCCTCGTTTACCACCTTTCTAATCTTCCCTCTGACTCCGGCCCTGACAGACGCCACCTGGTCGTTATCTCCCTCACTATCCGATTCTAAACGAATATGCCTTTTGGCCCCCCGACTCGCACTACTAGCCTGGGGATTTGACACTCTAGCCTCTACATGTACTTCTCCCCTACCCTCCACCCGACACTCCTTCCTATTCCCAAAAGACCCACTATCCACGTCAAAAGTCTGCTTCCTACTAACCACCACCTTCCAACCCCCATCGAATGCCACCCTAACTGGGGTAACACCAGATTTCCTGCCTTCCCCAGTTCCCCCTCACCTCCTGCACCTCTTCCTCCAACTTTACATAGGCCTCTAACAGCTGCATTAACTCTACAAAGATAGCGCACCTCCCCAGCTCCCCCAGCCCACGCCCATCCACATACACCATAACACAGCGCATACACACATCCGCATACATACTACAGTTAAAACTAGAAGTCCTGTCACGAATAGTGCGCTTATCTAGGCTTAATTGCGCGTTGGAATTGCGCGCAATTGCCATATCGAATGGCATCCAAAGCACGGCAGGTTCTCCTGGTTGCTCATAGCAAACACATGCAATGTTTCTGCCAATGGACCTCCGGGTTACCCGAAGGTCCATTGGCTGAAACATTGCCTGTGCACAGGCCATATGTACAGAATATGATAGTTTTAATTGGGTCATAATGCGCACATTAACGCGCATATCAACGTGCTATTTGTGCGCATTTCATAACAGTACTTCTAGTTTTAACTGTAGCCTCCCCTGTGCTGGCCCCAACCACTGTCCCCACCTGTACCCCTATACTAACCGTCTCTACACTGCCAGTCTGAACCTCCCGCGTCAAGAAATACTTACCGTCCATAGCAACCATAGCCAAAATTAAAATGAGAAACTTAAATTTTGAAAAAGCAGTCGAAAAAATAGACAAAACAAAACACTGAACATGATCCGCGCGAAGATAGGGAACACGCCACTTATACCCAACAGAGAAACTAAACTAAACACTAATATAACTATTTTTTTATTACAAATCACATCAACACTAAATCAACACTTAAACAATATATATATCCACACAAACACCTGGAAGAAAAAATTAAGGTAACTTTTGACAACTGAAATGACAATACTCCCTGTTGGTTTCCGAGATGGACACTGTGACCTCAGCCTGAATGTGTTTGATTGCATGCATTCTTTGACTACGCTTGTTAGGATTCTGTACATCTTCCCGAAGAGCCAGGAACCACCCAGTTTCTCTAGCCTGCCAAAGTCTTTTTATAAATTCTTCTGCGCGAGCAGTGGAGATCAATTTAATCAAGTCAATTTTTCGGAGCTTTGAATACCTCCTAAACCCCAATTGTTTCACTTCAGCACGTAGATCATTCATAGTTGTCATGTTGTGTATTGAGTATATCTATATGTTATCATTCCTCTAACAGGAAATTTCAAAAGTGTTATCTATCGCAGCCAGACGCCAAAACTCATCCTTAATTTTAGATTGCCTTTGTCGCCATTTAGCCAGCCGTGCGTATCCCACGCCAGTTTTTACAAAGGGCTAGTGCTGTCTTGACACTGTTACCACAGCCTTTGCAGGACAGTAGGCCTCCACCCTTCTTTAGACGAGCATTGTGGACCCTACAAAAGGTCCCACGACACGACCGCCCACAAACATCAGTAGACCCTAGAAGCAGCCACTCACAAGCATTCATTTTATTAGTCCTCATGTATATGTCATGTATACGTATGTGTTTCTGAATCTCTAAATATATTACATGTATAAGCAGCAGTGAGGGGTGCATATATATTTGAGACTTAACAAAACAAGAGAGCCCGGGCTGGTGAGGGTTATGGGCCGTCCCATAGGCTCTCGCCGTTCATGGGCTCGAGTGGATTTTTTTCAAGCTTTCGAAATTGGTATGCTGGCCCTCCCTGCTGCTGGGGGTCTTTAATTGAAATTTAATTATTATTTAACGCTTGCCTTACATACAGTTAAAAATAGAAGTCCTGTCACGGACTGTGTGCTTATCTAGACTTAATTGCACAGGAATTTCACGCAGTTGCCATATCGAATGGCATCCAAAGCATGGCAGGTTTACCTACATGTAGTTACTCATAGCAAGTACAGGCAATGTTTCTGGCAATGGACCTCCGGGTTGCCTGGAGGTTCATTGGCTGAAACACTGCTTGTGCTCCGGTCATATGTACAGAATTTGATATCCTTACTACTAGTATGGTCATAACACGTAGATTAACATGCAGATCGACATGCTACTTGTGCACATTTCATGACAGGACTTCTAGTTTTAACTGTACCTGTAAATGGAAGACTACAATCACTTTTAGGTATAGCCAAAACAAATTTCCGAACTACATGATTTTTTTTTCTTTGCCTCAATGAGAAAATAAGTTTAGAAATAATAATTAAATCTGAATGATTTGAGCAGTGGGGGGTGTACCTGTTCCATATTTAATTACAGATAAAGGCCTAATAATGTGGATGAATCTTATTGAATGCAACAGAGGAGATAGGATTCTCAAATGGTCTGAGCAATATTCGGAGGTGGGGCAGGAGCATGGCCTGTCATACAGTTAAAACTAGAAGACCTGTCATGAAATGCGCACAAATAGCACGTTGATTTGCGCGTTAATGTACACGTTATGGCCGAAGTAGAGCTATCAAATTCTGTACATATGGCCTGTGCACAAGCAATGTTTCTGCCAATGGACCTCCGGGTAACCCGGAGGTCCATTGGCAGAAACATTGCATGTGTTTGCTATGAGTAACCAAGAGAACCTGCCATGCTTTGGATGCCATTCGATATGGCAATTGCGCACAATTCCAACGTGCAATTAAGCCTAGATAAGCGCACTATGTGTGACGGGACTTCTAGTTTTAACTGTAGGGTGGTAGGTCTGGAAGGAGTGTGCCCTTCCCCCAGTAGTGTTCTGGGAACCCTCCCCCGAGATGATTTTGAAAAAACTAACGCTCTGAGAATGAACCTGGAATATAATTTGCTTCCAACTGGAGGTAATTTTCTGTGATGTTATGGCTCTTTTTAAAGAATTTTTTTCCTAATTCTTGATCAACAGCAATCATTTTTTTATTGATGGTGACATGCGTAATGGGGGGGGTACGTTCTTGACACCGAACACTATCCGTGTTTTGTCTCCATCTGGGTGTAATGTCAAAACAGAGGAAATGAGGTACAGTACGTGGAGAGTGGATTGTAACTAAATCACCCGTGGAGTGGAGTTATCACCCAAACTATAACTTTCAAATTTTGTATATATCGACTAAAAACACAAGCTTGTTATGCTTGCAACAAATTTGCAATTATTGCTTGGGTGGAGTCTCCACTCCGTGGGTGATTTAGTCATAATACACTCTCCATGTACTGTACATATATGAATTGGGGGGGGGGGGGGAGATTTTGAGGCCCCTTTCCCACAGCTCCCCCACTGACTGAATGTGAATTCCAATTCCACACAGGCCATCTCTTTCAGAGAATCTTCTTTTGTGCGATTTCTGGTTTACTTCTAATCATACAGTTAAAACTAGAAGTCCTGTCATGAAATGCGCACAAATAGCACGTCGGATAGCGCGTTAAGTTACGCGTTACGACCATAGTAAGGCTATCAAATTCTGTACATTTTCAGTGTGCACAAGCAAAGTTTCAGCCAATGGACCTCCAGGTAACCCGGAGGTCCATTTGCAGAAACGTTGCCTGTGTTTGCTATGAGTAACCAGGAGAACCTGCCGTGCTTTGGACGCCATTCGATATAGCAATTGCGCGCAATTCCTACGCGCAATTAAGCCTAGATAAGCGCACAATTCATGACAGGACTTCTAGTTTTAACTGTACAACAGACCAAAACAAACATGCTGGCATATGTACAGTTAAAACTAGAAGTCCTGTCATGAAATGTGCACAAATAGGACATCCATTTGCGCGTTAATCTACGCGTTATGACTGCAGTAAGGTTATCAAATTCTGTACATATGGCCTGCGCAGGAGCAATGTTTCTGCCAATGGACCTCCAGGTAACCCAGAGGACCATTGACAGAAACATTGCCTGTGTTTGATACACTACTGCGCAAGCGACCATTACATGAACATCCTAGGTCCGAGGTGAGACAAAAGTATTAAACCCGCCCGATATTATGCGAACAATGAATGCAATAATTAAATTGGACAAGACATTTGGAGTGAAAGGGATTAACTCCAGAGAGCGTAATCTCGGCATTAATTGTGACATAGATTAGACCAAATAAACTACTGCATGTTGATGTCACAGAACATCAGAATGATAACCAGCAGTCATCAATAATTTTCCGAATCATATTTATGTACATGTACGTTTGTGTTGGAATGTTGCAATTTGTCGGAATTCAAAAAAAAAATTATTTCTGATTAAAAACGTAAATATTTTATGAGTCTTGGTAAATGTCATTTCGTCGAGTTGAGAATGTTGAGTTATACATATTTCGACCACAAAATTGTAAGAGTCGTGCAAAATACGACAAGAAGTACATCCTTTTCATTCAGGTGCCCTAGAAATTAATTACAGCTGTAATCTGTTTGCCCATGAATCACGGCGATTTTAATATCGTGTCGGACATTGACCCGAAAAACAATCGCCCATATTAGTCGGCGACTTCTCTTAGATCTTGAGTGAAGATATCGTGGACCTGGGATATTCATGTAATGGTCGCTTGCGCAGTAGTGTATGAGTAACCAGGAGAACCTGCCATGCTTTAGATGCCATTCGATATGGGAATTGCGCGAAATTCCTATGCGCAATTAAGCCTAGATTAGCACACAGATTGTGACAGGACTTCTAGTTTTTAACTGTATTGGGGGACTTTTTGTGAAGGGGCATATTGTATGAAGGATAGCTGTGAAAGTCAATTTTCTCCTGGAATTCTTTGGGTTTTTTTTAAAATAATTTTACGTTGGCATGAATTCAAGAGGGGAGGAAGGGGGGGGGGGGGGGGGAATTCCACTCTATTAACAACACACATCTTCACATGCATGGAAATGTCTGGTTTTAGCAGTGGAAACTGAGGGACTTATACATTCATCTGGATGTATGGGCTTTACATTTACCGTCTAGTTTGATGTCCACTTTTCAACAAAATTCCATGACTGAGTTACAGTAGGTCTCAACCAATCAGAAAAGCTTAGATTTTTGCATACTTTTTTCATAAGATGCGCGTAATTTTTACACAAAATCAATCCCTTTTAAACCTGGCTTGAATTCCATGACTTTTCCAAAACTTTAACCCTTCTAGCCCATTTTCCAAAACTTTTCAATGCACTTGAATTTTCTTTCAAAATTCCATGACTTTTCCAGGATTCCATAACCCGTACGAACCCGGTCATTGAAACCCCCGTCGCTTTCAATTTAATCGATACATTAACTGAGATGACATTAAGACTATCTAAAAAAAATGCTTGACTTTGTTGAGATCATCAGTAATCTATTGGCATGGCTTTTAATCCCCAACATGTAACCAGGAGAACCTGCCATGCTTTAGATGCCATTCGATATGGGAATTGCGCGAAATTCCTATGCGCAATTAAGCCTAGATTAGCACACAGTTTGTGACAGGACTTCTAGTTTTAACTGTATTGGGGGACTTTTTGTGAAGGGGCATATTGTATGAAGGGTAGCTGTGAAAGTCAATTTTCTCCTGGAATTCTTTGGGTTTTTTTAAAAATAATTTTACGTTGGCATGAATTCAAGAGGGGAGGAAGGGGGGGGGGGGGGGGGGGAATTCCACTCTATTTACAACACACATCTTCACATGCATGGAAATGTCTGGTTTTAGCAGTGGAAACTGAGGGACTTATACATTCATCTGGATGTATAGGCTTTACATTTACCGTCTAGTTTGATGTCTACTTTTCAACAAAATTCCATGACTGAGTTACAGTAGGTCTCAACCAATCAGAAAAGCTTAGATTTTTGCATAATTTTTTCATAAGACGCGCGTAATTTTTACACAAAATCAATCCCTTTTAAACCTGTCTTGAATTCCATGACTTTTCCAAAACTTTAACCCTTCTAGCCCATTTTCCAAAACTTTTCAATGCACTTGAATTTTCTTTCAAAATTCCATGACTTTTCCAGGATTCCATAACCCGTACGAACCCGGTCATTGAAACCCCCGTCGCTTTCAATTTAATCGATACATTAACTGAGATGACATTAAGACTATCTAAAAAAAATGCTTGACTTTGTTGAGATCATCAGTAATCTATTGGCATGGCTTTTAATCCCCAACATGTCCCTGGAACGTATTAACACCGTAGACTGGTGTACAAGATGCCCATGCCGTATATATTTTTTTCTTTCCATGGTAACTTACCATGGACAAATTGTTTTATTTTCATATGCTTGTTCGTGCCCACTATGGGCCAAGATAATCTCTATCACTCGCCATTATCGCCGAAGCGGCAGATAAGCTCAAACCATCAAAAAACTGTTCTTTTCATAACCTGATTGCTAATCCCCATCACTCGATTTCACAGGGACTGTAGTTGTTGCTGAGCTGTGCCGCCACGTATTTAATCCGTTATGCTTGCAGTCACTCATGCGGTGACGGTCGTTTTGGTGGTAATCCTCCATCCACGTACTGTACATCTCAACCTTCATTTTGACGTATAATTTGTCTATATTTAATTTGTATTTAAGGAATATGAGAGCTTGAAATTTCAAACTGACCAAAATTCGATAACCTATATAGCACCTCAATTTCAAATGCATAGGCCTATACAAAAACAAAAAAATAACTGAACATGGCAAAAAATAAACAAATAATTGTCAAAAAGTTGAAGTGAAATAATTTATTTGGGAAGCCATTCGGCCTCGAATTGCACACGAAAATTATTGGGGCCGAATCACACAAGATCGAAAAGCAATTGTGCCCTACATCCCAGGCGCCGGTTCCATCTGATTCAGTGATTGTGGTGATTTGATTGTGGTGAAACATACATGTATGCGCATTGACAGTGTGGGCAGTGTTACCATTAGCTTTTGTTACCTTCTCTGAGCATCCAGTCCCCACAATCTTATTTGTCGGTCATAAAGTGCCGCTTCGTCCTCTGTTATATTTGCTTGCTCGGTCATGCTGACAATAAACAAATTCTCCGAATTCAAATTACCGGGGCTGCAGTCAATTGAGGAAATCGAGTATGGAAATTGTCCTGGGGGAAATATGGTTCACTGCACTGTTTCTGAATCTGAATGTGTACTGTGTACACCGCGTAGTCGCGTATTATAAAACAGACCGCGTAATCGCGTATTATAACACAGGTCACATCTTGTTTGAATACCGGTCACATCTTCTAGAGAGAATCGTACCCTAGACGTTCGAGCCTTGTACGATTTGGTTTGGCGCACATTCTGCCCATCGTTGGACAAGCAAAGCCACAAGCCAACAACATCATCGCCCTGAAAGTTTTTACTACAAACTGTGAACGAGTTGAAGATTTTCGTAATCCATCCACCCATCCTTACCTACTCTCTCGCTTTCTATCTCTCCCTATTTTGGTATCCAGTGACCTCGACCCATGACGATCTCGTCCCAAAGTGACCTCGACCCGATTTGGTGACTTCGACCCACTTTTTGGTGATCTCGACCAAGAGTGACTTCGACCCACTTTTAGTGATCTCGGCCCACTATTTTTCCCGTACAGAAGTGTAGTAATGGCCAGGGGTGATCTCGACCCACTTTGGATACTCGTGGAAATGCCGGGTGGAAGCTGTCTTTTTTTTATATAAAAGTCAAATAGTTCATCATGTTTATTCCAAAAAATCATTTAAAACAGACATCGGCACTAACATATCAATTGCATGTCAATGTGTTCAATGGGTCTAAAGAAATACCTACTGAGTATCTAATCACGGACTACTCTTTTGATTTAATTAGTTTAATCATGTTTTGATTTTCGAATTGTATGGTTCATTCATTGATGAATAAAAACAACAACTGGTACCGGTTTCACACTTTCACACTTTCAACCTGTAGATCAAAACCAGCGAGTGGCTTATGTGTTCTTAACTGACAGTTTCCACCCTGCATTTCCGCGAGTATCCAAAGTGGGTCGAGATCACCCCTGGCCATTACCACATTTCTGGACGGGAAAAAATAGTGGGTAGAGATCACTAAAAGTGGGTCGAAGTCACCCTGGGCCGAGATCACCAAAAGTGGGTCGAAGTCACCAAATCGGGTCGAGGTCACTTTTGGGACGAGATCGTCATGGGTCGAGGTCATTGGCATTCCCTATTTTTTAAGGAGTTTCGAAAATGAACTCGATACTGCTCAGAAAACAGTTGACAATACATTGAAGTGTATCTGTTAGTTGCACAATTTTTTACACAATTATCGTCAAAAAATATGCTTTCACTTTTGATTTGATTGCTGACTTCTAGACATCTAATACCCACGGCAACTCGTACTGGTCAAGTCGTATCCAAAATTGGACGGCTCGTACCCATTTTCGGCTGGACAACTCGTACCCATGTTTGGGCAATTCGTACCCACCCATGGACAGCTCGTACCTATCAACATTTTTCTAATCATTACTGTTTTGACAGCTTTTTTAATCTTGGAACACACTCTTCTGTAGTGAAAACTCAGTGTCGGTACATGTCGCATGTGTTTTGATAATGATTTGTGTGTAGTCTACTTTGTTGTGATAGTGAAATCGAAATTGTTTTGATTGCTGTTTATTTCGCTGTCCTTTGTTGCGGAGTCCGGTCGCTTGCGCTTAGTCGGCCCGGTACTTCCAAATTGAATTAGAGGGATTACCGACCGACCTCCCCCCCCCCCCCCCCCCCCCCATATACAAGAAACAGCCATAAGAGGCTGGAGTACCCCGGGATCTAGGCGGGGATCCTCTCTAAGATCGGCAAGACTACGTAAAATAGGTCTGAGGCCGTGCAGCATTGCGAGGCCCCTCCCCCTAGGAAGAGGTGTGCCTGAAAACGAATGCCTCTTAGTACCACACAACGACCTCGGAGAATGTTTTCTCACCGTGTGAGATCGTGTGGAAATGGCCTTTGTCGCTAATAAAATAAAAACATCCGCTGAATATTGGGTTTGGTTTTTAGGCGGACATCTTTACACATCGAAAACCGGGACAGCTCTTCCTTCGTTTTCCACGCCCGCTTAGAGCTTTTTTCCCTGTCCCTATCACTTTTCTCCATTAGAAATATAAAAAATTTAAAAAGAAATAAAAAGAAAGAAAAGGACAGGTTGAATTCTAATGAAACACCAACCTGGCATTTTGTTATTTTTTGTTAGAGTTTAGTTTTCGAAACTTTTTTTGTACAGTTACTGATTAGTTTTTCAATCTGAAGAGCCAATCAGGCCACTTATTTTTTTTGTTAGTTCTTTGGATTTTATTCAGGTTGTGCAATCTCACAATAAGGACATGATTATCTATGGACCTTGCTTCATAACTACGGATTGGTCACTTTCCACGGCTGGGCAATATTTCCACCGACGCAATAATATTAGATTCCAAACCCTAATTGTGGGAATAACATCAAACCCGACGCTTCATTAATTAAAATTTTCCTGATGATGATTTTTATTACCTAATAAATGCATGCACGGATATCACTGCCTACGCGTTCAGTCCACGGCCTGTACTGTACTGATCTTTACACATTTTCATTAAAACCAGTACAAACAATAATCATACTGAATCAAGAAAAATCTATTATTGGTTTTTCATAAACAATATAGGAGGACTGTGGAATCTCTACTTCAAAAAAGAGACTTATGGCTTCAACCCAAGGAGGAAGAATTATGTCCGTACACAGTTTAATTCTGTCATCACTCTAACAGATTTATTAATCATCTGCACTCGAAACAAATAAGATGAAATACATTAACGGATACTACCAGGTCCCTTCCAAATAATTTGACCCAATTCATCCCCTGAGTTCCAACACATTGGAACTCAGGGGACGACTTTACTACTGTAGACAATGTCTACTTTCGTGAACCCTTGGGTTAGAATCAATTTGCTTTTTCACTACTTTTTGTTGGGTCTATAATTTGTTTCGAGCCAAGTTATATGCTGTCCTTATTGAATTTTCCAACTCGATTATGAATTATGATTCTGACTGAACTTGATCTTTGGGCGCTGGCCCACAAACCAAATCTGCTGGTTGAAAAATCCCCCCCCCCCCCGATCAATTTGTTGGGGGATAAATCCTGTATGGCGATTAACAGCTGATCGTGAAACTCCTGCAAGTTGTGGTAAATGTATATCCTAAGAGGATTATCTTTTCACACAAAGCATCTGAGAGCATCCATTAGGGTGCGATTAACCCTCTCAACTTGGCCATTAGAGGAGGGGTGGTAAGCAGTGGTACAGGTCTTATGTATGTGTAACAGTTCACGCACGGATCGAAAACTTTAGCTTTCAAAGTTTGATCCTCTGGCAGTATATATTTCAAGTGTGCAGCTAAATCTTGCAAACGTTTAATTAACTCTTTACCTAACATGAAAAGCAGACGACACTTGCAAAAAAAATTCTTGAATATAACTATTTTTTTATCATGTTTTGTCTCAAAAACATAGGTTATGACCCCTCATTGGAACGAGCTCGACGAGCTCGTTCCAATGAGGGGTCATAACCTATGTTTTAGAGACAAAAAATGAAAAAATAATTAAAATTAATAGGCGATTTTTGAGAATAGCGCTGGCCGGTTTTGGCCGTTACGTTGGGTAAAGGGTTAACTGCGGCTATAGCTACATCCTCGGCAGATTGCGCGGAATAATAAATTGATCAACGTTGATCTAAATCTACTCATTTCCTCCAGGTGTTTTTGCCAATGGGCCCAAAAAATCCAGATATACCCGTTCCATTGGGTCACCATCATGATAGCATAACATCTGACATGTAGCATGACGCAAAGGTTTTTTTCTGTCTGTTACACCTACGACAAGACAAAATTAAATTTTCTACATCTGACGTGAATCTTGGCCAATCATACCGCCAATAAAACCCAACGAATCACCTTTACTCGCAAGACAAACAAACGTGATTTTGACCTAAAACTAATGGATAACACCCTCCCAGAATGCAAAGAGGCGAAATTTCTGGGCATCACCATTGATCAAAAACTGCCCTTCAACAAACACACCGACGACATGGCGAAAACAGCCACCAAACGTATTAATTTATTGAAAATGTTAAAGGGAACTTCATGGGGAGCCAACCAGGCCACCCTACTCAAACTATACAAAGCCTTTGTGCGCCCAGTACTCGAATACAGGGCAATCATCCTAACTGACCTCAATCAAACTAATATGGGATAACTCCAAAGGGTCCAAAATCACGCGCCTAGGGTCGCCCTCCGCGCCCCATGGGACACACCCATCAAAACACTCCACGACGAGGCCGATATCCCCACCATCAAAGACCGGCTAGCCACCCTGGCCGCGAAGAACCACGATCGGCTAGCCGATAGCCAGCTAATATCCGAATTACAGGCAGTTTGCGATAATAGACAAAAACCCCAAAACGTCAAAAGCTAAAAACCACTAAAATAGGAAATAATGATTTAAATCAGGCAGCACGCAAACACAACTCGAGGAAAGATAGGGAGGCCAAGCTATTGTCAGCAACACTACTGCGACCCTACAGTACGATATGTCCTTTTTAAGGCATGCTACAATACGCGGAACCGAACTACTCTGCCCCCACTTCAATCACGCAATCAAAACGGAGAAAGCCTGGGGAGGCTAAGCTATTGTCAGCAACACTACTGCGACCCTACAGTACGATATGTCCTTTCTAAGGCATGCTACAATACCTGAACCAAACCACTCTGCCTCCACCCACACTTACAATGGGGAAAGATAGGGGGGGGGGGGGGGCAAGCTATTGTCGGCAACACTAGTGCGACCCTACAGTACGATATGACCTTTTTAAGGCATGCTACAATACGCTGAACCGAACTACTCAGTTCCCACACAGAACATAAACTCAGCAATCATGCAATCAAAACGGAGAAAGCCTGAGGAGGCTAAGCTATTGCCAGCAACACTACTGTGACCCTACAGTACGATATGTCCTTTTTAAGGCATGCTACAATAGCTGAACCAAACCACTTTGCCTCCACCCACACTTACAATGGGGAAAGACAGGGAGGCCAAGCTATTGTCAGCAACACTACTGCGACCCTACAGTACGATATGTCCTTTTTAAGGCATGCTACAATACGCAGAACCGAACCACTCTGACCCCCACACAACATAAACTCAGCAATCACGCAACCATCACAAAGAAAGCCTGTGGAGGCCAAGCTATTGTCAGCAACATTACTGCGACCCTACAGTACGATATGTCCTTCTTAAGGCATGCTACAATAGCTGAACCAATCCACTCGGCAATCATCTAACACTGACAAGGAACACCAACTCAACAGTCACGCTCACCATAATCAGAACACGTACAAGCATTATACACATGCACACAAACACCAACACATTTCTCTCATCCTTTAAATATTATAATAAAATATTACAATTCTCCTTCTATATCTTTTTATCTTTTTATATCTTACACATTCCAATGAAAACTAATTCTGCCTTCTTCTAAGCAGGTACACAGAAGATGCTTTTTGACCAGCACCCCAATAACCGCTATGGACACTATAACCGTTATGGAAACAGTAACCCCCATGGTTCCTGAACATCCTCCACTCCATCCCTAAAAGTGGTCGACCACTTTAAGGGAGGCGAGCGTTGGTCCTCCGTCTCGCCTCTGTCCCTTTTTGTAAGCGTATTGCGCATCTTTTGTCCCAACCCAATAGGATTACAATGCAGGCCTGTCCCCGAACCAGGGAAGTTCGGGTCTTCTTTTTGGTGGTCCCCGAAAGGGGTCGTTGTTGTTTTCCTTGAAAGAGTCCAACCAAACAGAGACAGCCTGAGGCAGATTATACTTGCCAGTGATGGCCATCATTCAAAATCATCCTCGAAGTGGCAGACTATACTTGCCTGAAAATCCAAATCGACTGCACCCTCGGGGAGAGGTAGTACGTTTGTGAGAGGATCCAACCTCTCACACTGGTCCTCACCCGAGGGTTCAACTGACATCAGCCAAGAGACCATCACGACGCAACCGGTGACACCTGCCGAGTACCTGAAGCCGTTCCTCCTTCGACACGCCTAGACATGTAGCCCAAGAACATTAGGTTTCACTAGGGAAAAAAATCGGAGAAAGCTGATTTTTTCAGGGAATGTCGAGTACATGTCACTGAACGATTAGACAAAAGTCCCCTAAAATCCCAGTTGAGCTTTTTTTTCTACAGCCTTTTTTCGAAAACGCGTTTGAAAAAAATCAAAAAAAATCGCACGAACTTTGTAACCTCGAATTGATCCAACTGTATTTTTTGTTTACGCGTATTTCGAGCTACATAATGTCTAATATACATTTACCTAGAGGAAAATGTGCATTCTGTGACAATTTCTGCGAAAAATTATTGAAAATTCACAAAAAAGTATCGGATTTACGCAAAAAATGACGATTTTCCTAACGGATTTGCCCAAAGGGTCGTAGTACAGACGATAAAAAATCCACCACCATTTGAAGACTTTTATCATTGCTTACAAAATAGACATTATGGAAGACCCCCTCTGCTTCTGGCCGAGTTCCCCTTTTGGCATAAAATTCGTCAGCATGAGAACTCAACTATTTTCGGGCTTGGGACCGAACAGACACGTCTGTGTCTGGCAGCATTAGATCAATAAATAATATTTACAGAATGTACAAAAATCAATGAATAATATTTACAGAATGTACAAATCAATCAACATGGATTAAGTTACATTGACTATTATCAACGCTATATACAGAAATGACATGACCTATATACATATTATTCATCGAACTCGGAAATTTCCGACAGGACAGTGTTTCTGTGGTTGTTAAAAGAATCCGAACTGCAATTACACAAACCTGAGCAAGAGAGTCCTGCCTTCTTACACCCACACCTTTTTGTACAAGCACTTTTGCAACCACAACTGATCAGATTCAGTAGGTTATCGGGGGCACATGGCTTTGTGGCTGCAGTCGGTACAAGAAGTCCATTGTCTAGCGACCACCCCCAATCCGTCGGAGGAAGCGAAGTGCCCAGCCATTGTTGGACCTGGAGATAACATCTGTAGACATGTTGTTGTGCAGCATCGCTGCTTGGTGGGAGTGAGGCTAGGTCGATGGGTTTATTCAGTTTAGATTTTGCTACATAACGCTTGTAAGTGACATATCTATATTGGTCGAGAGAGGAAACAGTTTTACTCCCGTATAAGATCAGGAGAAGTTGTTCCCCGGCAGCGGCTACTGCACTTGGTGTACTGTCATCCGCCAAAATTGTGTTGACATACTGTTGTGAGTCGCTAGTAACATCGGAGACAATTGTACTGAATGCTTTCTTCTTACCAACTCGAAAGAGTGCAGAAGTAGTGTCACAACCACTTATAGAATGTGCTAGAAGGAGGTTGCTTCTATGGTCACCCATTTTGGTTGCTATTTCACTAACTGAAACTAGTAAGTTTGGGGTAATGGAATACATCACGTGAATATTACATCCCGGTTGAACTCGAGAGGTAAGAATGACTAACAAGTCTCTGTCTGTTCCCACAACGACAACATTGTTGTCATCTTGAGCGATGTCAAGTGCAGTTTCGGCTATCAGTACATTAGCATCAGCCTCGGCCTGCTTGGACTGAATATTGATAGCAGATAGCTCCTGCATTAGAAGATCGATCAGTTGGGTTTTGTTCTTGGCATTTGCAAGGAAATCGGATTGGGGTGTGGTGGCTGGTAACTCGGGTGAGATATTGATATCAATGGAATACCTGTCTTTAGATCTACGGGCTTGTTCCATGCCCTTTATCGACATTGTACAAGCATAACCATCAAAAACAACCACGACGTTCGCCCTAAAATGTCTCACTAGATAATTGGAATATGATGTACATATGTCCTTATATGACGACTGTTTAGGCCATACAACTGCCCTCAATAAAAATCCACCATCTACAACAAACAGAGAATGTTCTGGGATTTTAGTTTGCTCGGAACCGTATGTTTTGAGGATCTTACCGAGCGTGCTTTTCTGTGTCTTCCTCATTCCAGCAGAATCAAACAATGCTGGTGGTTTCGTGGCGAGTTCATATTTGAGATACTCTTCCATCTCTGCTTGTGACTGAATAACACATGTGATGCGGTTGAACAGAATTGTGGGGTCAATCACTACCTTACTTCCACGGACTTTGATGCTATTTGCCATCGATGCGAAAGACTTCACAGTGTCAACACGTCGTAGTTTGATGCTGTTGAACGTTTTGCTTACAACATTCGATACGCAACATTCACCAATTTTGCGAACTTGGTCACAGTTCACAGTTTCGTCGGCCACAAGCCCGGTCGCTATAGAGACTAATTGTAGTGGATCTCTATTCTGAAAGGGGGAATGCACTCTGAGCCAGTTCAATAATTTGGTGATATCATTGGCATCAGTCAATTGTGAACTTTGACGGAGATCCCGATGTTGTTCGCCATGACCAGTATGAACATGAACAAAATTTTCGAGAGCATTACATATCGGAAGGCAAAGAGGTAGTCCATGTACCCATTTCGCAACAGTGCTATCGGTTATTCCCCTGCCATGTGTGAGACCACCAGGGAGCTTGAACATTCTCATTAAACACTGCTCTATGGTCTGATCAGAATATATCCCGTCCCAGAATTTATCTGAGCGCCTTATGGTAAAGTAACCTTTCTCAGTGAACAACTTCAAATCATCCTGTTGCATTATTTCTGTTAGCTCATTCATCTGCTGCAAATAGAGATGAGAACTTTTTGCGTATGCAAAATGACCACCTGCGTGAAATACTGGAATCATATTGCGAACACAATATGTGTGGAGTTCCCAGTCGCCTGTGAGCTCTGCTCTCAAGAACAACTGGAGAAGACCTATTTGCTCGTAGTATTGTACCCAAAGCTTTCCTGTGCGTCCCACGGACGCATTCTGGAGCAGTTCGTGTAAGGGCGTGCACACATTACATGCCAATGCATCTTGAGTGTAGGCGAACACCACATTATGTGATTTAATCGAACATGGAAATTGAAACAATGATGCTATAATACGGTATTTGAATGAGAAAAGTCGATGCCGTTTGAATTTGAGTTTAGGGGTATGGTTAATATTTCACACGTTTCACCAGTTCATTATGGAATAAATTACTATTGTTATATATCATTATAAAGCCACTGCTTTTCTGCAATTTTTGATATATACTTTAACTCCCAAAGTAGTCGTAGATTTGATTTAATGGACGTTGTGTACCGTTGTGTGTATGAAAACAATAAATGTTTTTTTAATTTTGTACATTTTCGTGAATATTTCACCATTGAGTGTGAGGATTGGTACAAAGTTGGCATTTTCTGTTGGGGATATGTATTCTCAATATAATTCAGCACGATATTTATGATTCTCACCCTACTAAGGCGAATAAGAATGAGAAATATGGAGCTGGGTCGAATTTTTTTTTTAAATTTTTTTTTTCATCAAAAAACGCTATTACTAGAAAAGCTCAACTCGGATTCGCGGGGACTTTTCACACTTTATCCGCAATGTGTGTCCCGGAAACATATAAAAAAATCAGCTTTCTCCGATTTTTTTCCTTACTTTCTCATTTTTATATCTAATGTGCCTGGACTAATGTGAAAATTAATCATCTACAGACACTGAAGGTCTAAAGGGGCTTGTTCCCCATACCGTCACTGCGCGCCTTCGGCGCGCGAAATCATTCCTTGCAATCATACCGACCCTTAATTCGTTCTGACGTTCGATTGACATCCTGATGACCCGTAGAAGGCATGTTTTATTGTCATAACTTCATTTCTAAAAGAAAAGGGCACCACAAAAACTTTCTCTTTATTTTTTTTCTTTTCTTATACAAAAGTTGATTATGATAAAGAAATTTCTCCTTATTGTTCCAAAATAATTTTTCAACAGGACTTGCAAGAAAAAGTTTATCTTGGGAAGGAGATTTTCCATCTATAATCCATTGAATTAATTTGGAATGGAGGTTCTTTTTGCTGTTCTTCTAATATTTTTTTTTCATATTCCAGTCTTATCACGGTTATTTGGAGGCGGACTAGGGTTCACTGAAGGATTCCTTACTGACAGAAGGAAAACATTTTCATCCATTTCATTTTGGCTTTGGTTGTCCTTATCTGTATCTAACACCCCGCCCCCACCCCCCGCGCCCCATCCTAAACTGACAGACCAGTTGGGCAAATACAGAGAGAACGGATCTGTCTGAAGATTTGTCTATTTCAGGCTTCAGATTCAGATTTACTTCCATGCCAACTTCCATTAATGGAACGGAACCAAGCTTCTCTAATAAACATATTCCCAATTTTATGGGGTTGTTAAATCTGTCTTATCAGGCAGAGGGATGGCATCGTCTACCTCTTCAAAGAATTTACTCCAGTTTATATGAATTCGTGTGCAGTATTTGTACCACCACAAATAAGATTTTTTCACAGCTAATCCAGGCTTAAAGTAGGTTGGTAGGTACCAGTAGGTGGGTAGGTAGCAGTAGGTGGATAGGTATTGGTTGTGTGACAGGCACTGACAGGTGGCAGACACTGGTAGGTGTGTAGGTCCTCGTAGGTTGGTAAGTACTGGCAGATGGTAGGTACCAGTAACTGGGGTTAAGAGTTAACAGCGAGCCTCGCAACAGAGACAAAAAATAATGTGCCATGTATTTATTCATTCATGTGGGGTCGATTCTAAAGCACGGCGTCATCCCATTAGTGCTATAATATCAAACAGTCAGACCGGCGACCCGCATGGGTACCGTTTTTTCAAATATCACTGTCCTTTGTTTGTTTTAAAAACATTTGTGATTATTCTTAACATCTGTCCACGTTTTCAATTCACTGCTCACTTATCTGATGTTAGATCCCAAGCCTGACATTTCTTCGATATTGCATGTTCAGGACAAAATCTCCAAAATACGATCAATTAAAAAAAAGAAATTGCAGGCAGAATACATTTTTTTATTTTGATTAAATATGAAATCTGGACGCTAGAGCAGAACAGTTGTTACTCGAAACAAACCTCAACCAGAGGCCCCGGGTGACCATCTCAGATTTTGCTCAAAGTTTTTCTGAGAGAACCTGTATTTGTATAATGAACACATGCAAAATGTTTAGCTTCAGTACCAAGAGATGTTCGAGATATACCCCACCCCCTTCTCCGAAAAAGAGAATTGGATGTCATGTCCAATTTTGCACTCGCGAATTGCAATTTTAATTGATAGTTGTTTTTGGAGACCAATATCCAACAACCACTATACAGTACGTGGAGAGTTTTTTATCACCAAATCACCCACAGAGTGGAGATTCCACCCAAGCAATAATTGCAAATTTGTTGCAAAGTCTGACCAGCACAAGTAAAGTTTCAGCCAATGGACCTCCGGGTTAAACCCGGAGGTCCTTTGGCTGAAACATTGCTTGTGTTTTTCGTCGAAATGTACAAAATTTGAAAGTTATAGCTTGGGTGATAAGTCCACTCCACGGGTGGTTTAGTTACAATCCGATCTCCACGTACTGTAAATTGAAGTTGCAAATCGAGAGTTTTGTTTTGGAGGGGGGTGGGGGTGGTGGGGTGTGGGGATATATTTCGGAAATCCCTTGGAGATAAAGCTAAAAATGTTGCATGTGTTTTTTTATGTGTTTATTATACATATAGGCTAATGGTGCTCTCAAAACAAAATTTGAGTCAAATCTGTAACGGTCACCTGGGAAGATTTCTGAACTTTGGTTGAGTTCATGTGGAATGACCTAAATCACTTATTGATTGAAATATATATAACTAGAGCACAAAAGAATATCTGTGTATCTTTTTCAATATCAAATATTACATTGTATCAATAGTCTAGTCGTACTGGTCAAGTCGTATCCAAAATTGGACGGCTCGTACCCATTTTCGGCTGGACAACTCGTACCCATGTTTGGGCAATTCGTACCCACCCATGGACAGCTCGTACCTATCAACATTTTTCTAATCATTACTGTTTTGACAGCTTTTTTAATCTTGGAACACACTCTTCTGTAGTGAAAACTCAGTGTCGGTACATGTCGCATGTGTTTTGATAATGATTTGTGTGTAGTGTACTTTGTTGTGATAGTGAAATCGAAATTGTTTTGATTGCTGTTTATTTCGCTGTCCTTTGTTGCGGAGTCCGGTCGCTTTCGCTTAGTCGGCCCGGTACTTCCAAATTGAATTAGAGGGATTACCGACCGACCTCCCCCCCCCCCCCCCCCCCCCCATATACAAGAAACAGCCATAAGAGGCTGGATTACCCCGGGATCTAGGCGGGGATTCTCTCTAAGATCGGCAAGACTACGTAAAATAGGTCTGAGGCCGTGCAGCATTGCGAGGCCCCTCCCCCTAGGAGGTGTGCCTGAAAACGAATGCCTCTTAGTACCACACAACGACCTCGGAGAATGTTTTCTCACCGTGTGAGATCGTGTGGAAATGGCCTTTGTCGCTAATAAAATAAAAACATCCGATGAATATTGGGTTTGGTTTTTAGGCGGACATCTTTACACATCGAAAACCGGGACAGCTCTTCCTTCGTTTTCCACGCCCGCTTAGAGCTTTTTTCCCTGTCCCTATCACTTTTCTCCATTAGAAATATCAAAAATTTAAAAAGAAATAAAAAAGATAGAAAAGGGCAGGTTGAATTCTAATGAAACACCAACCTGGCATTTTGTTATTTTTTGTTAGAGTTTAGTTTTCGAAACTTTTTTTGTACAGTTACGGATTAGTTTTTCAATCTGGAGAGCCTATCAGGCCACTTAGTTTTTTTGATAGTTCTTTGGATTTTATTCAGGTTGTGCAATCTCACAATAAGGACATGATTATCTATGGACCTTGCTTCATAACTACGGATTGGTCACTTTCCACGGCTGGGCAATATTTCCACCGACGCAATAATATTAGATTCCAAACCCTAATTGTGGGAATAATCATCAAACCCGACGCTTCATTAATTAAAATTTTCCCGATGATGATTTTTATTACCTAGTAAATGCATGCACGGATATCACTGCCTACGCGTTCAGTCCACGGCCTGCACTGTACTGATCTTTACACATTTTCATTAAAACCAGTACAAACAATAATCACACTGAATCATGAAAAATCCATTATTGGTTTGTCATAAACAATATAGGAGGACTGTGGAATCTCTACTTCAAAAAAGAGACTTATGGCTTCAACCCAAGGAGGAAGAATTATGTCCGTACACAGTTTAATTCTGTCATCACTCTAACAGATTTATCAATCATCTGCACTCGAAACAAATAAGATGAAATACATTAACGGATACTACCAGGTCCCTTCCAAATAATTTGACCCACTTCGTCCCCTGAGTTCCAACACATTGGAACTCAGGGGACGACTTTACTACTGTAGACAATGTCTACTTTCGTGAACCTTTGGGCTAGAATCAATTTACTTTTTCACTACTTTTTGTTGGGTCTATAATTTGTTTCGAGCCAAGTTATATGCTGTCCTTATTGAATTTTCCAATTCTGACTGAACTTGATCTTTGGGCGCTGGCCCACAAACCAAATCTGGTGGTTGAAAAATCCCGCCCCCCCCCCGATCAATTTGTTGGGGGATAAATCCTGCATGGCGATTAACAGCTGACCGTGAAACTCCTGCAAGTTGTGGTAAATGTATATCCTAAGAGGATTATCTTTTCACACAAAGCATCTGAGAGCATCCATTAGGGTGCGATTAACCCTCTCAACTTGGCCATTAGAGGAGGGGCGGTAAGCAGTGGTACAGGTCTTATGTATGTGTAACAGTTCACGCACGGATCGAAAACTTTAGCTTTCAAAGTTTGATCCTCTGTCAGTATATATCTCAAGTGTGCAGCTAAATCTTGCAAACATTTAATTAACTCTTTACTCTAACATGAAAAGCAGACGACACTTGCAAAAAAAATTATTGAGTATAACTATTTTTTTGTCATGTTTTGTCTCAAAAAACATAGGTTATGACCCCTCATTGGAACGAGCTCGACGAGCTCGTTCCAATGAGGGGTCATAACCTATGTTTCAGAGACAAAAAATAAAAAGAATAATTAAAATTAATAGGCGATTTTTGAGAGTAGCGCTGGCCGGTTTTGGCCGTTACGTTGGGTAAAGGGTTAACTGCGGCTATAGCTACATCCTCAGCAGATTGCGAGGAACAATAAATTGATCAACGTTGATCTAAATCTACTCATTTCCTCCAGGTGTTTTTGCCAATGGGCCCAAAAAATCCAGATATACCCGTTCCATTGAGTCACCATCATGATAGCATAACATCTGACATGTAGCATGGCGCAAAGGTTTTTTTCTGTCTGTTACACCTACGACAAGACAAAATTAAATTTTCTACATCTGACGTGAATCTTGGCCAATCATACATTTTGAAACTGGGTAAATAAACGGGGGAAAAGTAGTGTGCAGAGTATCAAAGTGGATGGGGAAAGTACAGAAGATAAAGGCCGTATCGCTTCAGAGTTAGTCAAGCACTGGGAAAAGATAAACGATAGGCGATGGGGCAGTGGGTCCCCACCAAAAAGAAATACACTGGTGGAGGAGAACCTATCCAATCGTGTATGTAGCGAAATAACGGCAGAAGAAGTGCGGAACGTGGTCTCGAAATTAAAAAATGGTAAAGCGGGAGGGACTGATGAAATTCCGAACGAATTCCTCAAAAATGGAGGGGAGGCACTTATTGAAGTCCTGACAAACCTTTTCAACCTGGCTCTGCGAAAGCAAAAGGTCCCCAGAGAGTGGAGGGAAAGTAAGGTGTCGTTCATACACAAAAAGGGGGATAAGGAAGTTCTAGATAACTATAGGGGGATATCAGTTAGTAGTAACATCGGAAAAGTATTCTGTAAGGTCATATACGGTAGACTTGAGGAAGTTATTGAAGAGAAAGGTTTTTTAGGAGAAATTCAAAATGGTTTCAGGAAAGGTCGAAGAGTCACTGATCACCTATTTACACTCACCCAACTGATAGAATCAACAAAGGCTGAAAAGAAAAAGATGTTTCTGGCATTTCTAGATGTGAAAAAAGCGTACGACCGAGTGTGGAGGGAAGGTATGTGGCGAAAGCTCGAGGGCATCGGACTGGGGGGTGACTTTGTGGGAATCATGAAAGCACTGTATACAGATGTGCAAAGCCAACTCAGTCTAGGGAGTATCACTACAAAACGAGTCCCTATGGATATAGACCTCAAGCAGGGGTGTATCTTTTCACCGATTTTGTTTGCATTGTATGTTAAAGATTTAGGGGACGAACTAATTCAGAGTGCGGAGGGGGTAAATGTTGGAGACATAAAGATACCAGGCTTATTCTTTGCGGACGACATGGTGTTAATGTCTAGAACTGAACAGGGGCTAGAGAAATTGCTGGAAATTGTTGGTAGCTATGGGAACACTTGGCGGCTCGAACTAAATGAAAATAAAAGCAAGGTAATACCCGTTGGACGCAAGGTAAATATGACGAAGAGATGGAGAGTGGGGGAGTTCTCAATCCCCGAAGGGGAAAGCAAACAAATCACTGTAGGAGAAAAGGGAGAGTATGAGTATCTAGGGGTAAGCATAAATATAACGGGAAGAGGGGTGTACAGAAATTACTCAGCCAAACTGATTCTGAAAGGGAAAAGAATTCTGAACCAACTAAAACTTTTAGGGAAAAATAGTTTCAACAAGGTCTTTGTGGGGAAAACACTGTGGGAGAGGGTGGGTTTACCAAGTATAACGTATGGCACGGACGTGATTCCATTAAACCAAACCGTTATTAAGAAGTTGGAAAGTACTCAGAATGATGCCGGCAGATGGATAACAGGGTCGAGTAATGCTGCAGCTTTGGAAGCAGTAAGGGGGGAGCTTGGGTGGATGAAAATCAAGGACAGGGTAGATTTGGGAAAACTGTGTTACTTTAACTACTTGAGAAACCTGCCTGACAACCGGTGGTGCAAATTGATGCTCGATACCATTTGGAATTCTAATATAGAAACGGGGTGGTCAAAACATGTGAGGGAACTAATGGACAATTACTCTATAGAGGTCACAAACATAGAAGTAGGAATGAAAGAAGGCAAAAGGTTTGTCAAAGAGAGAGTCGAGGAAGATTGCAATCGAAACTGGCGAGCAGGGGTTAGCGTGAAAAGATCACTGCAGGGGTTACAATATAAAGAAAAGCCAGCTTTCGAGAAGTACCTAGATGGCACCTCTGGAGGGTCACTGCTGTTCAAACTGAGATCAAGATCACTGGAGCTTCGGGGAAAAATTGGGAGAGATGGGGAAAAGGGATGCCAAATGTGCCACTCTGGAGTAGTGGAGACCCTGGAACATTTTCTCTTGGAATGCCCACAGTATATACCTCATAGAATAAAATTTACTGGAAGAATAATGCAGAAGTGGGGTAAAGAAACAAAGGATAGATGGCTGAAGGCGGACACGAGGGAGAGGGTAGGAATGCTTATTGAAGAAATTGAAAAAGAGGAAGTGAGGGACACTATTAAGCAGTTTATATCTGAATGCTGGGAGGAGAGGAGGGGAAGAGGGGGTGGGGTGCAGGGGGAATGATGGCCTTCTCTTATGAGGACCGCGACAAATCAGCGGCTGGCCAAAGACTTATTATTATACCGCCAAGAAAACCCAACGAATCACCTTTACTCGCAAGACAAACAAACGTGATTTTGACCTAAAACTAAAAGATAACACCCTCCCAGAATGCAAAGAGGCGAAATTCCTGGTCATCACCATTGATCAAAAACTGTCCTTCAACAAACACACCGACGACATGGCGAAAACAGCCACCAAACGTATTAATTTATTGAAAATGTTAAAGGGAACTTCATGGGGAGCCAACCTGGCCACCCTACTCAAACTATACAAAGCCTTTGTACGCCCAGTACTCGAATACAGGGCAATCATCCTAACTGACCTCAATCAAACTAATATGGGATAACTCCAAAGGGTCCAAAATCACGCGCTTAGGGTCGCCCTCCGCGCCCCATGGGACACACCCATCAAACACTCCACGACGAGGCCGATATCCCCACCATCAAAGACCGGCTAACCACCCTGGCCGCGAAGAACCACGATCGGCAAGCCGATAGCCAGCTAATATCCGAATTACAGGCAATTTGCGATAATAGACAAAAACCCAAAAACGTCAAAAGCTAAAAACCACTAAAATAGGAAATAATGATTTAAATCAGGCAGCACGCAAACACAACATGAGGAAAGATAGGGAGGCCAAGCTATTGTCAGCAACACTACTGCGACCCAACAGTACGATATGTCCTTTTTAAGGCATGCTACAATACGCGGAACCGAACTACTCTGCCCCCACTTCAATCACGCAATCAAAACGGAGAAAGCCCGGGGAGGCTAAGCTATTGTCAGCAACACTACTGCGACCCTACAGTACGATATCTCCTTTCTAAGGCATGCTACAATACCTGAACCAAACCACTCTGCCTCCACCCACACTTACAATGGGGAAAGATAGGGGGGCCAAGCTATTGTCAGCAACACAAGTGCGACCCTACAGTACGATATGACCTTTTTAAGGCATGCTACAATACGCTGAACCGAACTACTCAGTTCCCACACAGAACATAAACTCAGCAATCATGCAATCAAAACGGAGAAAGCCTGAGGAGGCTAAGCTATTGCCAGCAACACTACTGTGACCCTACAGTACGATATGTCCTTTTTAAGGCATGCTACAATAGCTGAACCAAACCACTTTGCCTCCACCCACACTTACAATGGGGAAAGACAGGGAGGCCAAGCTATTGTCAGCAACACTACTGCGACCCTACAGAACGATATGTCCTTTTTAAGGCATGCTACAATACGCAGAACCGAACCACTCTGACCCCCACACAACATAAACTCAGCAATCACGCAACCATCACAGAGAAAACCTGTGGAGGCCAAGCTATTGTCAGCAACATTACTGCGACCCTACAGTACGATATGTCCTTCTTAAGGCATGCTACAATAGCTGAACCAATCCACTCGGCAATAATCTAACACTGACAAGGAACACCAACTCAACAGTCACGCTCACCATAACTAGAACACGTACAAGCATTATACACATGTACACAAACACCAACACATTTCTCTCATCCTTTAAATATTATAATAAAATATTACAATTATCCTTCTATATCTTTTTATCTTTTTATATCTTACACATTCCAATGAAAACTAATTCTGCCTTCTTCTAAGCAGGTACACAGAAGATGCTTTTTGACCAGCACCCCAATAACCGCTATGGACACTATAACCGTTATGGAAAAAGTAACCCCCATGGTTCCTGAACATCCTCCACTCCATCCCTAAAAGTGGTCGACCACTTTAAGGGAGGCGAGCGTTGGTCCTCCGTCCCGCCTCTGCCCCTTTTTGTAAGCGTATTGCGCATCTTTTGTCCCAACCCAATAGGATTACAATGCAGGCCTGTCCCCGAACCAGGGAAGTTCGGGTCTTCTTTTTGGTGGTCCCCGAAAGGGGGTCGTTGTTGTTTTCCTTGAAAGAGTCCAACCAAACAGAGACAGCCTGAGGCAGATTATACTTGCCAGTGATGGCCATCATTCAAAATCATCCTCGAAGTGGCAGACTATACTTGCCTGAAAATCCAAATCGACTGCACCCTCGGGGAGAGGTAGTACGTTTGTGAGAGGATCCAACCTCTCACACTGGTCCTCACCCGAGGGTTCAACTGACATCAGCCAAGAGACCATCACCACGCAACCGGTGACACCTGCCGAGTACATGAAGCCGTTCCTCCTTCGACACGACTAGACATGTGAAAATTAATCATCTACAGTCACTGAAGGTCTAAAGGGGCTTGTTCCCCATACCGTCACTGCGCGCCTTCGGCGCGCGAAATCCTTCCTTTCAATCATACCGACCCTTAATTCGTTCTGACGTTCGATTGACATCCTGATGACCCGCAGAAGGCATGTTTTTTTGTCATAACTTCATTTCTGAAAGAAAAGGGCACCACAAAAACTTTCTCTTTATTTTTTTTCTTTTCTAATACAAAAGTTGATTATGATAAAGAAATTTCTCCTTATTGTTCCAAAATAATTTTTCAACAGGACTTGCAAGAAAAAGTTTATCTTGGGAAGGAGATTTTCCATCTATAATCCATTGAATTAATTTGGAATGGAGGTTCTTTTTGCTGTTCTTCTAATATTTTTTTCATATTCCAGTCTTATCACGGTTATTTGGAGGCGGACTAGGGTTCACTGAAGGATTCCTTACTGACAGAAGGAAAACATTTCCATCCATTTCATTTTGGCTTTGGTTGTCCTTATCTGTATCTAACACCCCACCAAGCACCCCCCGCGCCCCATCCTAAACTGACAGACCAGTTGGGCAAATACAGAGAGAACGGATCTGTCTGAAGATTTGTCTATTTCAGGCGTCAGATTCAGATTTACTTCCATGCCCACTTCCATTAATGGAACGGAACCAAGCTTCTCTAATAAACATATTCCCTATTTTATGGGGTTGTTAAATCTGTCTTATCAGGCAGAGGGATGGCATCGTCTACCTCTTCAAAGAATTTATTCCAGTTTATATGAATTCGTGTGCAGTATTTGTACCACCACAAATAAGATTTTTTCACAGCTAATCCAGGCTTAAAGTAGGTTGGTAGGTACCAGTAGGTGGGTAGGTAGCAGTAGGTGGATAGGTATTGGTTGTGTGACAGGCACTGACAGGTGGCAGACACTGGTAGGTGTGTAGGTCCTCGTAGGTTGGTAAGTACTGGCAGATGGTAGGTACCAGTAACTGGGGTTAAGAGTTAACAGCGAGCCTCGCAACAGAGACAAAAAATAATGTGCCATGTATTTATTCATTCATGTGGGGTCGATTCTAAAGCACGGCGTCATCCCATTAGTGCTATAATATCAAACAGTCAGACCGGCGACCCGCATGGGTACCGTTTTTTCAAATATCACTGTCCTTTGTTTGTTTTAAAAACATTTGTGATTATTCTTAACATCTGTCCACGTTTTCAATTCACTGCTCACTTATCTGATGTTAGATCCCAAGCCTGGCATTTCTTCGATATTACATGTTCAGGACAAAATCTCCAAAATACGATCAATTAAAAAAAAGAAATTGCAGGCAGAATACATTTTTTTTATTTTGATTAAATATGAAATCTGGACGCTAGAGCAGAACAGTTGTTACTCGAAACAAACCTCAACCAGAGACCCCGGGTGACCATCTCAGATTTTGCTCAAAGTTTTTTCTGAGAGAACCAGTATTTGTATAATGAACACATGCAAAACGTTTAGCTTCAGTACCAAGAGATGTTCGAGATATACCCCACCCCCTTCTCCGAAAAAGAGAATTGGATGTCATGTCCAATTTTGCACTCGCGAATTGCAATTTTAATTGATAGTTGTTTTTGGAGACCAATATCCAACAACCACTATACAGTACGAGGAGAGTATATTATCACCAAATCACCCACAGAGTGGAGATTCCACCCAAGCAATAATTGCAAATTTGTTGCAAAGCCTGACCAGCACAAGTAAAGTTTCAGCCAATGGACCTCCGGGTTAAACCCGGAGGTCCATTGGCTGAAACACTGCTTGTGTTTTTCGTCGATATGTACAACATTTGAAAGTTATAGCTTGGGTGATAACTCCACTCCGCGGGTGGTTTAGTTACAATCCGATCTCCACGTACTGTAAATTAAAGTTGCAAATCGAGAGTTTTGTTTTGGAGGGGGTGGGGGTGGTGGGGTGTGGGGATATATTTCGGAAATCCCTTGGAGATAAAGCTAAAAATGTTGCATGTGTTTTTTATGTGTTTATTATACATATAGGCTAATGGTGCTCTCAAAACAAAATTTGAGTCAAATCTGTAACGGTCACCTGGGAAAATTTCTGAACTTTGGTTGAGTTCATGTGGAATGACCTAAATCACTTATTGATTGAAATATATATAACTAGAGCACAAAAGAATATCTGTGTATCTTTTTGAATATCAAATATTACATTGTATCAGTAGTCTAGTCGTAAAAAAGAAAAACATTACAGCCAGTAATGACCTTCAAACTAAGTACATTTGTGCATTCACACGTGCAGTGAACGGTGTTCCAGGAGAAGTGTTATTTAGACTGGTGACCTGAGAACTTGATCTTGAGTTTCAAAATTTTGCTGTTCAAAATTTAATTTTCAGAGGTCCGCTGATGTATGAAACAACTTTTCATTGTGTTAGTTAAGTTGTCTGGATAAACATTGCTTGACAATTCGTCCCCTGAGTTCCAATGTGGGGAATAATTTAAACATGTACTCTATGTGCCAGTAGGCACAGATAACACATTGAAACTCAGGGGACGATTGTTGTTATTCCACTTGAGATACATTGAATGTCGCTCTCTATTCGTCATTTACGTTCAACAACTTTTCTAATTATTCTTATTGATTCAAACCCTGTTTTTCCATATTACTAGTTTTAGTAAGAGACAGCTGTATACATTTTTACACATCAAGAAATGTCGACCTCGTAGCACTCACCAGGTATGTCGTGTTGAATAAAACGTTTCTCCGCGAACGAGAGATGTAGCAAGAAGTGGTGCAGGACACTTGTACAATTCACCTTGATGCGACACGTTAGGGTAAGAATAATATATCCAGATATTCTGGCATTTTTTCTTTGTTTACTCATCACGCATGTCTTTACGCAGCAGACGACACTTCTAACATACCCCAGATCACTTCACAACTGGATTACCGAAATGCTTATTTGTTAAAAACAGAAATGTGTATCAGCTTGAATCATCTTCAGGGCTCAAATTAAGCGGTGTTGCATCGCTTTTTTCTATGCAAAACTTGCAAAAAGCTACACAATGTTCAATTATGTATAGCATTTTGCGATACAAGATAATCCACTGCAGCCTATTAGGCTGCAGTTGATTATCTTGTATCACAAAATGTAAATTAAAATTTGCAAACAAATTTGAAAACTAGTTCACTGATGCTTTACTTCTGATTGTGGAACATTCCAGGCATAACTCAGATTAACTCTCCATCAAGCATCATTAGCAACTTCATATGTAAGATGAATTCTATTGGTTTAAATTCTTCCTGTTTTTACAAGCCCATCAAATTAAAAATCCCAACTTCCATTTTGAGAACTCTATTAACAAGCATGAGGCCATTTGAAAATATCCAAGTCCATGCAACCCTTAAAGGCAGTTCAGTTAAAAAAACACCTAGTAAATGTTTCATATGTTGCAGATCATTTGGAAATGCCCAGAAATGGATGGAAAATATTCTATCTACTTGGAAGAATTCAATACAAAATAGCAAAATATAACTCTGGTATACAAAAATAGCTATGTAATTTTTACAAAATGCTATTCATTTTTTGGAAATGTGTAGCATTTTGCTATGCAAAGAAAAAAAGTTATTTTGAGCACTGATCATCTTGACGGAGGGAGGGCATCTGTTTCTTTAAATAGACACTGCCCACCAAGACTTTTGGCCGCGATTGTGTTCAATTTTCCGAAACCTCGTAATAACCGATTGTCTTTTAAAAGAAAAAAAAAAAAAGAAATAACAAAAATAAACAAAACAAGTGATTTGAAATTTGATACCGAGTTGCTAATTTTCGTGCCAGGTTTTCCGATAAGGGCATGATGTCACAGTGTAAGAGCTTTCACGTCATGAAACGTTTGTTCTTAGATATCTCTGATTCCACCCTTTGTCTTCCACCAATCAGACTGCTCAATTTCCCCAAGTCTGCTTCCACCCATACATGGTTATCTCCCTTGTGTATAACGTCGGCCTATATGGTTCCAAAGTCTGAAGAGTGATGGGAGTAATTGCTTCTTGGAGTAAATGCTCTTACAACTCTGTCCTCATCTCGGAAAAAGGGTGTGACGTCCAGTCGTTAGAAAGATAGGGGTGCTGTAAGTAGGATGCCGAGAAACGTGGATGATGATTCCTTCTAAAGAGTAATGAGAGTAATTGCTCCGGGACGCATCTTGGAAAAGGTTGCCGACATCCAGCTTGTTGTAAGACAGGGGTGCTGTCAGTGGGGTTCCGAAAAACGTGGATAATGATTTCACGATTTTATCAAATGAGCTACAGAGTAATGGGAATAATTAACCCGGGAGCAAATACTATTACGACTCTGCGATTCATCTTTGGAAAAAGAGTACAGACGTACAGGCGGTCATAAGATTTATATTCATTTATTATTTATTTATTGTTGTTTAAGGTCACGTATTTATGTACAATGGCTAATCGTGACCGTGACAGTTTTAGGGTGGAGGAAGCCGGAGTACCCGGAGAGACCCACCGACCATCGACGAGCAACTGTCAGCTTATCAGCATTCTAACTCTGTTCAAGCTCCGCTCAAGCAGGGTTACAGCGGTTGAAGACATGTGCACCATCGACGCACAGTACGCCTTAGTACATGGCGCCATCGTGCTCCCATGTAGGCAACCGGGATAAAGTGCCTTGCCCAAGGACACAACGCGGGTCGTCCCGGACGGGGATCGAACTCGGGACCTCTAGCATAGAAGTCCAGCAGTCTACCACTGAGCCACCGCGCTTCCGATTCTGAGATAGGGGCGCTGTAAGTTGAGTGTGAATAAACTATAGCGATGTTTTCAAATGAGTTAAAGAGTAGGGGACATGACAACCGCTACTTATTCCCCGTTCCTTATTCGTCATTCGTTATCAACCGATAAAATCGGTTGATAAAGAATGTCGAATACGGTACGGGTTATAAGTAGCAATTCTCACATCCGTAAAAAATTATAAGAGTAATTGCTTCTAAGAATAATTACGCGTATGCTCTTGGACTCATCTTGGAAACGGGATTCTATAACCAGAGATGCATGAGAAAGGGATTGTATAGTCATAGCTGGACAGGGGATTCTATAACCACAGATGCATGAGAAAGGGATTCTATAGTCATAGCTTGACAGGGGATTCTATAACCATAGATGCATGAGAAAGGGATTCTATAGTCATAGCTAGACAGGGGATTCTACAACCATAGATGCATGAGAAAGGGATTCTATAGTCATAGCTAGACAGGGGATTCTATAACCACAGATGCATGAGAAAGGGACTCTATAGTCATAGCTAGACAGGGGATTCTATAACTACAGATGCATGAGAAAGGGATTTTATAGTTATAGCTAGACAGGGGATTCTATAACCATAGATGCAAGAGAAAGGGATTATATAGTCATAGCTAGACAGGGGATTCTATAACCACAGATGCACGAGAAAGGGATTCTATAGTCATAGCTAGACAGGGGATTCTATAACCACAGATGCATGGGAAAGGGATTCTATAGTCATAGCTAGACAGGAGATTCTTTCTATAACCATAGATTCATGGGAAAGGGATTCTATAGTCATAGCTAGACAGGGGATTCTATAACCACAGATGCACCAGAAACAGATTCTATAGTCATAGCTGGACAGGGGATTATATAACCATAGATGAATGAGAAGGGGATTCTATAGTCATAGCTGGACAGGGCATTTTATAACCACAGATGCATGAGAAAGGGATTCTATAGTCATGGCTGGACAGGGGATTCTGTAACCATAGATACATGAGAAGGGGAGTCTATAGTCATAGCTGGACAGGGATTTTATAACCACAGATGCACGAGAAAGGGATTTTATAGTTATAGCTAGACAGAGGATTCTTTTACCATAGATGCATGAGAAAGGGATTCTATAGCCATAGCTAGGCAGGGGATTCTATAACCACAGATGCATGAGAAAGGGATTCTATAGCCATAGCTGGACAGGGGATTCTATAACCATGGATGTATGAGAAGAGGAGTCTATAGTCATAGCTGGACAGGGGATTTTATAACCACAGATGCATGAGAAAGGGATTCTATAGTCATAGCAAGACGAAAGATGTAAAAACGTATAAATGGGGCTAAATCGACAAACTAAAAAATAGCGATCTCCTAATTTTTTTCACCTCTGCAGGAAACTAAATGACATAATAATCCAACGTCATTTAATTTTCAAGGCATTGGTGTCAATAACGTCACCCTTGAGTTAGCCATAAGGTTCCGCCCTACTGTTTCGCTCTATTGCACAGGAGTAAAATTCTAAACATAGGGCATATGTTGAAACTAATGCCATGTAAATTGGAGATACGTTTTAGTACCAGATATATGATTATATTTGGCTAATTGTTGGAAAAGAGAATTTGAAGTTTTGGTCAGGGAGTTGAAATCTGATGTATGGGGTAAATTACCAGATGAATTATGGGAAACAGTGGCTTCGAAAAAATTACTATTTTTAATATGTCATTTTTACATGGAGTTGTTACCAGGCATGTAACAAAAAAAAAAAATAATTGAGACGGGAAACATACAATTATTTCACATTTTAGAAACAGAGTTACATGCTCCAGGGATAGGTAAGTGGGGGTAGGAGGAAAATTCTGCGTTTGAGGCTGCGGGGTGGCTGAAAATGACTTGTGTCGGCATTTTTCATGCAATTTTGGAGGTTGAAGCCTTGCATTTGATAATAAATTATCTCACCCACATCCGGGCCGTTTATTTCTACTTGGTCAGATAGTGTTCGATGTTTTTAGTGGTTTTGGAAAATGTAATACATGCTATGGGTTTGATAAATAAGTTAAATAATATTCGAATTTTAAGAGCGTGTATGGCCTGTCTTTTTTGGAAATGCCTCTCTATAAGTCAATTCAAATTTGTTGAATAACTTCATAAGGAATGATGTCACTTATTGTTCCAGTGTTCAAAGAACCTGAATGGAAAACAAGCTATCGGTCACGTTTGTACAGGAGCTGACAGAATCCCATTTCCAGAATTCCATTTATGGAACTAACTCCTTCCTTAAATATGCATGTTCCTATGTCGTCGCTGACCCCAAATAAGTCGAAGAGCCGTGCGATCAACCACGCGAAAGGAACACTTGCCAAATTACTGTTGAGCTCATTCAACTAGTGTGCTGGTCTAGCTCTTCCTAGGAAGCCGTGTAATGGATACCAGCTAGGACCAAGAAAACCATAGACAATCTGGGATGATGCATGTCCTAGGTTCTACTAGAAATCTGATGGTTTTGTAGAAACTAGGAAACCATATGTATTGTAAGCGATACAGTTAAGACTAGACGTCCTGTCGCGACCTATACGCTTATTCTGGCATAAGTTCGCGTAGTAATTACGCGAAATTTCCCTATCGAATGGCATCCAAAGCACGACATATTCTTCTGGCTATTAACAAAAAGCACAGGCAAAGATCCAGCCGATTGACCTCCGAGTGAAACTATAGACTAGCTAGGATTAAGGGACTAAGAAGTCCTAGATTGTCTGGAAACTATAAAGTCAAGAACCCACTCACGAAGTGTACTCTACTGATCCCAGTCATCCTTAGGATTTCCAGAAGAGTCGAATAGCCGAACGAGCAGTCAGTCGAATTAGACATTGCTGAGAGCTTTAACTAATCTTGCGCTCATTCCGAGTTCCGTGACGTAATAGTCACAGCATCCACAGAATTATGTGAGGTATGCGACCGTTATTATCCACCGACAGTTTAAGGGACCTCCAAGCCGAGGAGTAGCTGGTGGTGTTCATCAAAGTAAATTTCACTCTAACGACTGTCAGGTTTCTAGGAACAGTTCACCAGTGCTGGTGCATACAATGGCAAAAGATCTGTTCTGGGGAGCCGGTTAATGTCAAAATGCTAGTATCTGTGGAGCAATGCACTGCCCAGAAACTAGGATCCAAGAAATTACGGGTTGCCCAGTTGCTACAAAGCGGGAAGATGTGGTTTGCATTGGAGCTAGGAACCAGAAAGCCACTGGCTGCTTAAGGCCTACGAGTCGAAACCCATAATTAGTCAAGAAGCTACAAAGCCATGATAAGCAAGAATCGAGGAAGCGTAAAGTCATCCTAAATCTACAGGCTCAGAGCCCGAGATGCCATTAATGACGATGAACGAAGAAGCCAGGACTTATTGGCACCTATAATATTAGGATCCTTCTGATAGCCATATGCGTAATCTAGTTGTGCGAGCAATCACGCGAACCTGGTTATTCATTATCGATCCTGCCAACAGCTCTATAATCCTGACCAGAAGGAACGAGTGATTGCAATCAGAATCTCTAGAACCAAACAAATTTCCAACGCCTCTAGGCACATTCTACTAGCCACACTGATCTGTATTCACACAAGGGAAATAACCACGTGTAAGCGTGTACGAATGTCTAGTCGAGGTACATTTAGACTCATTGATTCAGTTAGCCAATAGTTGAGAACATCAGAGCAATGCAAGGAGTTGGCGGAATAGGTCTCACACTCTCCCACATTGGGACTTCGGCCTTCGAGATATGCATGCGTCGGCATGTCTTGGCGGGGATGCCAGTGCGAGTAAATTCACTTTTACCAGGGTTTGAGCCCCGCCCCCTCCCCCTGTCCTGAAGTGCTCCCGACACCTCAATCAGTAATAGACAGAACGTCATCCGCGTTCGAACTGTCATTTCTTATCGAACAGAAAAATATTAAAAACACAAATTATTGCCAAAAATGACCCAAAAGTAAAAAAAGAAATACTTAAATAGTCCGCGCACGTGATCCGTAATGTTCAAGGAAAATACAAAAAAATTATTGTTCGCTTCGGTTTTTGCAGAAAAGACGTGTATTTTATGAAAATAAAAGCACAGGTATGCAATAAATGTCAAAGTACCCCTCACTTCCAACCAAGTGAATACACCCGCGAGAGCACAGCAATCTGTGTGCCATGACATCCAGATAACACTCTAGAAATCTAATACGATAGTCTGGGCAACAAAATGGACAAGGGAAGCTATTCTCACCATGACATTGTATACTGCTGTCAGAGCGAAATCTCAAGATACCGTACGGTTAGAAGTAATCTTCCGGTCATGAAATGCACAAGGGCGTAACTTCTGTGTGTGTGTGTGATTCGTCGGGCAGAGAGTTGGCCAGAAATTATAAAATACCTAGTTGGGGTGACGTCCTTGCTTGCCCGACGAAAATATACCCACGTTTTGGAGAACTCAGCTAATCAAACAAAAATATTCTAAGCCACTACCAGTCTGGATTCACGCCGCATAACTCAACTGTTCCCCAGCTTACTGATATTTATGATTCGTTTAGCTCAGCTCAAGAGGAAGGCAAGGGAATCCGCGTTGTATTTTGTGATATTAGTAAGGCTTTTGACAAAGTTTGGCACAAAGGCCTCTTGAATAAAATCGAAAAAATGGAATTACTGGCAAACCTTTAACATTTCTTGAATCGTACCTTACTGATCGCACGCAAAGAGTTATAATCAACTCTGTATCGTCAACTTGGAAAAGTATCAATGCAGGTGTCCCACAGGGTTCTGTTCTTGGTTCTCCCTTGTTTTTAATATACATCGACGACAGCACGGCAAATGTGACCAGTAGTATTAGGCTATTTGCTGATGACACTACACTTTATTTGATTGTAGAGGACCCCTACCAAATTTCAGTTATATTGAATAGGGATATTACAGATATCGAGGAATGGGCTCGAATTTCGCTTGTTGATTTCAGTTCTTCGAAAACAGAAACTTTGTTAATTTCGCGTAAAACAAGCCATTAATAATGTCCAACGAACAAATAAAAGAAGTCCACAACCATAAACATTTAGGAATTGTTTTTAACCAAGAGGGTACCTGGACAAATCATATAGACCATATTAGTGTTAAAGCTTGGAAACACATTGATCTCATCCGTAAAAATAAATTCAATCTTGATCGAAGTACCTTAGAAAAAAATTATTTTGCATTTATCCGGCCCCTTTTATAATATGCCGACACCGTCTGTGATAACTGTACAAACAAGGAAATAAATGAACTTGAGAAAATACAAATTGCCGCTGCAAGAATTGTTACTGGCGCAACAAAAAGTGCCAGCAAAACATCCTCGTATATTGAAACAGGTTGGGAAAAATTGGAATCTCGGCGAAAAAAAACATAAACAGGTCCATTTCTTTAAAACGTACCATAACTTAACTCCATAATTTATTTCCAGCAGATTCCCCCGTTCATTTCAGAAGTGGAGTCATATAGTCTTCGATCTAATCAAAATATTCGCGTGCCCTTTTGTTGTACAACATCCCATCAAATGTCATTTTTTCCAGCGACATCAAAACTCTGGAATGATATTCCACAACCATTAAGGGAAAATCACTCAATTATGAACATCAAAAGATATCTCAATCGAAATAATCGACGTCCTCCAAACTTTTATAAAAAATCTAAATCTCAAAAAGCTGAAATCTTTCATTGCAGACTCAGGCTTCATTGTAGTAATCTGAACGAGCACCTCTATATGAACAACTTGGTTATTTCACCTTTGTGTGTATGTGGAGAGCGTGAAACTATAGACCATTTCTCGTTAGAATGTCCAATGTATAACATAATAAGGACTGAAACTGTTAGATCCCTAGCGTGCTTCATAGATAGTGATATTCTCCTGTATGGATCGGAGTTTTATGATGACTTCACTAACAGAAATATATTTAAAACTGTCCAGTCATTCATTCTGAAAACAGAGCGTTTCAAATAAGATCAGGAATTCTGCATAGCAGACAATACTCGATCACTTTCAGGCCTCAAACTCTAGACAGGTCGACGTGGATACCAGGCATGAGCAGTCCGTATCAATCAAACGGACATATTTAATCTGAAGAGAGTGCTAAAGAAATGTCCAAGCTGAGAGCTTTTAGCAATTCACATTGTCCTAACATTAAATCAAAGCTTATGCAAGAATGATCAATTTTCGATATTTCATCATTTTGTGACTGTGAGTGATGGAGTTGACTCAGGACAATGATTTTACATGAAGTGATTTTCTTGAAGTGCATTTCGAGGATTTTTTTTATTACGATAAGTAACGTGCTGTAGAAACCTCGTACAGAGTGTGAATGACGAAATTAACTCAGGATTTTACAAGATGTGATTTTCTTGAAGTGCATTTCGGGGATTTTTTTATTACGATAAGTTAACGCACTATAGAAATCTTGTACAGATTGACATCATGCATACTTATGAAGCTCGATATTGCGTGCACTGTAATTGTAAATAATAACAGTTAGAATTTTTGCTGATTTGAAACCGGGTTGGAATTTCGGGAGGTGAGGGAGACATCAGCATCACTAAATAAGCTCTAAAATCCAGATGGATGGAGTTTCCAACTACTCATGACTTGCCCTCCGAATTTCCAACTACAGGAAAGTTTTGCCAGGATTGGGGTGTGACATCTCCCCCCCCCCCCTCAGCCCCCCCTTCCGTCACGTCCCTGCTCCTACTTCATTCATACCCTTCATTTTCTTCTTTTTGATCACCTTTAATTCTGTTTGTGTGTTCTTGTTTTTTTTTGTAACCAAGTTTACTGTAAATCGTCGTCACATTTGCCAATATGGTGAAATATGTTTATTCTGTTGAAACAGGTTAACATTAGCTTTTAGCTTTCTGTTGAATCCACAAATACGTATTTTTTGTTCTATTGTATAATAATGCAACTTGGAAATAAATAATGTTTAAACTAAATTCACATATTAGAAAGTGCAATAAATGCCGTCGCAATATATTGGTAGAATTCGTCATCCAGGGAACGAGTAACTGAAAACAAATGACTTTTATGACCACGACCTGTTGAAAGCACCCAGGTGATAAGGCACCTCTACCAAGCTGATGTGAAATTGACAGCACTGTCATGAAACTCTAAAACAGTTCCTGCCAAGTAAGTATTTTATCATTGGAAAGTATATTTGTAGCCAAAAAGTTTTTACTAAAACAAATAGATATGTTGTAATAAAGGCCAGAAATGAAGAGTATGGGTTTCAGTGCTAAATTCCTCGTTTTTCCGGCCAATATGTTAAATCAGAAAAGGTGTCTAAGGTGCGCGGTCTTTCGGTTTGACCGCTTGTTAGACCAATGGTTTCGCCCGCCGAAGCCGCGCTGGGTCGATGTGGGGTTCGTCGAACCCCTTGCGACCCCTTTTGTGTTATAAATATCAAGTTATACCAGCTGCAGGTAGTGAGCGGAAGAGCCAAGGTATCAGCCGTTTCCCATTAGGGCCCGTCTGGTTGGAGATCCATAGTCTTAGGAAGCCCTCTGATGTATTGGTGGAATCCCTGATCACGGATTTTGCAGGCTTTCAGTTTTCTGTAGTAGAATACATTTAGTATCTTGTGTTGTACTTCTGGGTCGTGGTATTTGAACTCGACGTACTCTTTGATTGAGCTCTGGAAATCGAGTTTCAGGCTGCCATGACGTTCCGTGCAGTGTCCATCCAGGTAGTCAATGAAATTTCCCAGGTCATCTTCATCTTCGTTCTCTGAGTCCAGTGTGGTGGTGCTTTGGTCCGAGCGCTCCAAGCTGATAGGAGATCCCAGCTAGATTGGGCAACCTCCATCTCACGTTCCTCCTCCCGCTCCATCTCCCAGCCTTCCGACCTATTCTCGTTGAAGAGGTGCAGGACGGCTTAGGAGGGAGATTGCTGGTGATGGTTTGATAGTGGTCACCTTCTCCTGAATCCCAGGTTCAGCTTTTCTCCGTTCAAACCAAGCTTCCAACCTTCTGGCATCCCGCCTTCTGGGCGATGGTGGTTTCCTTTTCTTCTTCTGTTGTGGTGGCTGGTCTTCTTGCCACCCCCCCCCCCACACACACACCCCCTACATTTATCGTTGCCGGTTATTCTTGATATTGTTGGATGGAGAGAGTAGTATCGCAAACAAACAGCCCCTTTTGGAACCACCTACCCCAAAGTCGCCCGTTGGGGGCAGCTCTGCCAAGAAGGTTAAACAAATAAAAATTGAGAGAAGATGTAGAGTTTGTTGTGGCAGGCCCATCTCCTCCAACCCCGAGGAGAGGAAAGAGCTATGTCCGTAACGATTCGCTCGACAGATTTGAAATTACGAATGCAGGTGAGCAAGTTTGAAAAAAACTACAGAAGGAGAGGTGTGTAGGTGTCGTGTATGCATGGTGAATGAAAACAACAAGAAAAAAGTCCATCCCCACCACATCCCCATTCCACCCCCATCCCATCCAACCCAGACCATAGCCCCACCCACTGGTGTACCTGAATGGTCTTATATTGGTAGGGGCAGCCTATGGTCTGAAACGGGTTTCTGGGGAAAGTTAATGGATATCTGAATGCAGTCATGTTCAACCTGGATAAGCCAGTTGAAAGGTGAGCTGGCATTCAGCGCCAACAAATTATCTTTGACTTGTTTTGGTAGGAAATCCATAGCTTCTAATCAGATGCTCATTAGAGAGCTTTTGACAAGTGCGTCCAACCAAGCAATCAAAAATGAAAATAAAGAACAATGCTTTCGGTTTGACCGGTTGTTTAATTAAGATTAATTTGTAAATATGAATGTGAACATGTATAATGCATGCTCGTTAATAAAACAAAAAACTACCGATACGGTACATAATAACATTTGATCTTGGCTTTTGTTCGTTAATGCCATGCAGATGACGCATTAGCGCCCAAAGCCAGTTTTGGAAAGAGGCCATCCACAGCACTTTCGTCGTACTGTAGCCAGCGCGTTCCACACTTTCATGCTGCTGCCGAAAGGAAGATGAACCAAGTAATCATGAGGACTTCATCTAAAAAGCTAGATTCCAGCCATCGTTTTTGACGGTGTGCAATGGTCTTGTGGTTTAGACGCTGGACTCCTGATTGCCAGGCGGTGTTGCCGAGGGTTCGAATCCCGGCGGGGGATCAGAAACCAACATTCAAAATTCCTCTAAAACATGATTGTGTCATTTCAAAACACACACACACACACACATATCTCTCTCTCTCTTTCTCTCTCTCTCTCTCTGCGCGAATTAACAATAACCTACTTTGGCTTTGATTTGTATTCCTGAAATTGCCTGCATAACAAAAATTAACACCTTTGTTAAAAATTTGCCTCAAATATCTTAATGGTTGGTTTAGAAGTTTATGGGATCTTTTCCTGATTACATGATTTTATTTGAAATTCACCTCTAACAATTCATATTCAACTGATTTCTTTCTATTTGCCTAATTCGGAAAAATATACTTTTTTGAATGAGGTAGACAGGTCGTGCTGATAATAAAAACATTAACCAAGGGAACGTAAGGATGCATTTATGATGGCTTGTGTAGATTAACAAGTCGATATTGTGGTCTTTTTCACGTGTAAACAAATATCTATTACATATTTTATAACTAATTGTCATTTGGAAAGTCTTGCATTCCGTCGGTGTCGCGTTGCACAGCATATTTTATAATTGCTTTAAATTCTGACCGCGACGTTCCACATTATTTAAATTATCTTATCATAATTACAAAAAAGGGAAATTATAGTTATAGGGTTCTGATTCTCTGTCTCTTCAGCAGGGTGTATCGAAAATTCGCTATTGAAAAAGGTAGAAATATTTAATGTTTTGGTTTTTGGATCGAGTCGCCTGGCCCGTCTGGCGACACATCGCTACGTAAAGTCTCTCTCCACAGAACAGATAAAACATATACAGTACGTGGAGAGTGGATTGTAACTAAATTACCCGTGGAGTGGAGTTATCACCCGAACTTTATATATATATTGACTTTCAAATTTTATATATATTGACTAAAAACACAAGCAATGCTTCCGCCAATGGACCTCTGGGTTTAACCCGGAGGTCCGTTGGCTGAAACTTTGCTTGTGCTTGTTATGATTTGCAAAAAATGCAATTATTGCTTGGGTGGGGTCTCCACTTTGCGGGTGATTTAGTGATAATACACTCTCCACGTATTGTACATTACAAAGCAGTCTCGGTGGTACTGAAAATAAAAAAGTTCAAATGTGTGCTTTAAATTCTTTAGAAAAAGCAGATATCGTGTCCATGATTTTGTCAAGTCGATAAAAAAGAGATAAGGAGATTCCAACCCCATAACATATCAATGATAGGTGGGGCAAATGACCTTGCAAACTATAAACCCGAAACTGTGTTCAAAAATATAAATTTAGTGGCCACCAATGAACAGCTTAAACGTATTTATGTATTAGAAGCCATGAAGCGAAAAGGGGTTCAGCTTGAGGGTTCAGCAGAGCGAGATACGGAAGCCAAAGCGAAAGTAAACGAGTTTACCTCGAAGATTGAGAAACTAACTGAAAAGCGGTTTAGCGACGGAACGGACGCCTTCGTGTGCTAAGGCGCGATACTGGACACTTCGTAACTTGTCAAATGTTATTATCTGACCATCAGAAGTACAGGATTCATGTGTGGGTGATGACAAAGTTCATCTAATTGTACCAGGGCAGAGTGACTCCGACGGAACATAAAACGCACCATTGTACTTTTCGTTGGCAAAAAGATATCTTTAGACATTTAGTATAATATATTTTTAAACATCATACATTGTCTTAACAGTAAGAAGTGAAAGTACGTCCATTGGGAGACAGTTCGGGTTAAGTTTCAGATAGGCTCCCTCTACTTATGTATCTGACATCATACAATGTCTTAACAGTATTACTTCCATAGAGAGACAGCTCGGGTTAAGCTTCAGATCGGCGCCCTCTGCTCATGTATCCAAGGGTATACACATACCGAACCCCTGACTGTGCTGTTGAATACTTAAGTCTTGTGCTACGAGTTGTTGCCGCCGCTTTGCCGCCCTTACCAATAGTAAACATATTCAGATGGCTACTATGAGGCACTATATATATATATATATCGTTGTAAATATCTTAATGTACTTTGCTTGAAAAAATATTGCTTGAGCAAGGATAGCGCATAAATGCGCAGTTATATAAATGGGAATTTTCTCCACATCGTAGTGTAGTTATCAGTTCATGTTTCTTGAATAGCCATAACGCGAAATCGCGTCTGTGTAAATCGTCACTTAAATTTAAATACTTCAAATTATATTGCACGGCCTGTCGATCGATTGACGCTCCACAGAGTCGTCAACCTCGACGGAGTGCCCCTCCCGTATATCCGAGTGTCAACAATTAATTATTCACCTTCTATTAGCGTTTGTCAGTGTGTCCGTGTGTTCGCCAACATATATATTCTAAGATATTATTCCCGGCTTCTAGTGGCGAATAATATCTTGGAATTAGCATCAGTGGGCTCATTAGATTATTGACTTTGATACCGAATTATCATGTAGGTTATGTAAATAGATTGTTTGTTGAAGTTCTTGGTGGTGTCTCGAGTCATAATGCCGCACAAGTCGGGGGTAATAAACGTAATGGTCCCAGAAATTCAAGATTTCATTTTTAGTGTTATTGAGATTTAAAGATCTTTATGTAATAAATATTAATAATAATATATATTCTGAGAGTCCTTCATCTTCTATGAAGTAGTTTCTTTTATGAATGAAGACCATGATGGCATGGTATTGCGTTCTTGTGCTGTGTATGACGTAATTCACATTCATCGTTCTACTTGTACTATAACTACTGAAGTTTATAGCAGTGTATCACCTGCGTGCTTTTCTTTGTTTTATTTTTCAAGTTTATCACATGTTAGACCAATATAAAAATATCATCATGGTAAAAAATTATCTAGTCTAATTTATTTCATTGAGCTGGTGATTTAATAATCATTTAACTGATGTTATTAAAAAGCGAAAGTAAACGAGTTTAACTGGAAGATTGAAAACTTAATGCCCGTTTTGCGACGGAGTGGACGCCTTCGTGTGCTAAGGCTCGATATTGGACACTACGGCGGAGTGGACGCCTTCGTGTGCTAAGGCTCGATATTGGACACTACGAAAGTGTAATCAGTTTTCGATAAATGCGGGTAGAGAACGTTCGCTTTCTGAATATATTTATTTATTTATTGGTGTTTAATCATGACCGCGACAGTAGTACGGGTGGAGGAAGCCGCAGTACCCGGAGAGAACCACCGAGCAACGGCGAGCAACTGACAGCTCCCCATCATACTAACTCCACAAAAGCAGGGTTAGCATTGGTTGAAGACAAGTACACCATCGACGTGCAGTACGCCTTAGTATACAACACTACTTGGGCAATGGGGGTGAAGTGTCTTGCCCAAGGGCAGTTGCCGCAGGAGGGATTCGAACCTAGGACCTCTCGGCTTGCAGCCTGCACCGCTACCTACTGAGCCCCCCCCCCCCCCCTCTTTCTGAATGGAATGATAGCACGGCGGTTGCTACCCTCAATACATATAACTTTTTTTGTCCAGACGTTTTCACTTGAATTGGAGGGAAATGCGCTCTTGATGTAAGATAAATTATTGCACAACATTAGCGATAATTATGGAATTACGGAACATATTCACTTGGTCCAATAAAGTGAAGAATGTTTTATTATATGCTAGCCTGTGAATTATCGCAAATTATCTGAAAGATTGTTCTCGATATCCATCGACTTGATGGATAACAAGGAATATCCCTCAGTAGCTTCCCAGTGACTTCACACTTCGGCGCAATGCACGTCGCCTTGAAAGAACGATCAGCTGATCTGATTGTTTTGAAACGCACGTGTTTGCAGTCGAATTGGGCTAAATAATGTAAAATGCCACGTAGCATATACAATAAAAAGAAAATCTACGTTATTTTAGTGAATATCAGTAATATTCACTAATATAGCGTCGATACTCTCTGTATCCACTAATCTCTATACGATTGGACTGCTGGAACACCAATGGACTCGTACAGAAATGTATTCCAACCGACGCCATCTCGACGGTTTTTAATTTCACGGCGCCTCGCAATAACCGATCACTTGTTAAAGAATATATTTTGATGTCTGAAAAATGAATTTGTTGGCGATGTGCACTTTTTCATGGTAATACAAAATGAATATTAACAACATATTTAGTTACATCAGGGTTCGCCACATTTCACACTTCTGACATCAGAGCGTGAACAACTAACTAGCAATGAATTACCTGTCAAAGAAAATCAAGGATACTTTACTGGTGCTGGACGCAAGCTCACATCTCAGCTGGGATGTGCATGTTGAGAATGGCCGCGTCCAGCTCACCGTTAAGTATGAGATGAAGCCCACCTCTGGGAGCGGTAGCACCTTTCGCGGGCCTGCCCGCACTGGCCCACCCCATGGAAGGGAAAGAGAAAGAAGCCTGCCACCGAACCCATGGAAGAACAACAGAAAAAGAAATATAAGAAAAAGTCACCATTCACCAAAGGCCCCGACGCCAGGCTAATGGAGACCTGGCTTGAGAGGAGAAGAGCAGAGACAGAAAAACAGGAAGAGGAGAAGGTGTCAACCATCAAATCCCCACCTCCTTCCCCTCCTATACCACCTCCACCTCTTCAGCGAAGAGGTCGGAAGGCGGGGAGGCGGATGAGGCTGAGGAGGATATGGGGGTCACCCAATCCAAACCTGCATCTCCTCTCTGCTCGGACCAATCAAGCCTACGCTCCGACGTGGACGTTGGAGGCATCCTGGAAGAGATACCATCGGGCGAATTCATAGAAGCCCTGGATGAACGCGCCATCAACCTATATGATTCCTTTCAGCTTGACCCTGTCGGTTCCATCAGTCAATTCAGGGAATACACTGAAGACCACTTGGAAGATTACGAAAATAAAATATTCTAGCATATCCAGAGAGACACAAAAAGACCGTGAAAGTCATGGAGCAGCACTTCCACAGACATATCAAAGAAATACTCACCCTGAACAACAAAAACAAGAAAAAGGGCAAAAAGAACAGAAGCCATTAATCCGACCCGGCGACTTTATTCCTTTAACGAGCCCAGACATGTTACTCATCTCAAAGTTATACAGCAAAGAGGGTCGAAAGGGGCTTGCCCCAAACCGTCTCTGCGCGTCTTCGGCGCGCGAAACCATTCGTCTTATTTAGTTATTATAATTCACAGCATTACAACCTTGACGCCATCAAAGATTGTCGATTAGGTGGCGTTATCGCTTTGCTTGATTTGATGTCATCTCAACGGGGATGGGGGTGGGGGTGTGGGACACAGATTGAGGCGCTGCGGTTTTTCGCTGACTTTCCAGCAATCGAGAAGCGATCAGTGGTATAACACATTTAGGACATCAAAATGAAACTGGTGGCAGTTTGATATTGAACTGAATACGTTGTGACTTTTTATATCATTCTATACAGTACGGTTGCCGTGGATTGGTTACTTCCCATGGGTAGGCAATATTTCCACGGCTGCAATAAAATAAGATTCGGAACTCCAAGAATAGGAATAACCATCAAACAATTAATTTATGAAACACCGGGTTCAACCCGATGCTTCATTAATTAAACTTTTGCTTTGCTGATTATGGTTTTTATTACCTTGTAAACGCATACATGTGCACCGGTCCGCGGCGAGTCTACTGTACAAACTCACTTTGTTTTCACTTTCTTTATCCAAATTTCCGTTGTTAATGACCTGGAAAATGGAAGTTTATACATTATTTCTCATAAACAGGGTGGACTCCGAAGAACACATAAGTCACCTATCATTGATATTGGTATAATATCACCACTATGCGGAGCTCCAACAGTGTATACCAGGGCTCAAAATAAGCGGTGTTGTGTCGCTTTTTGCTATGCAAAACTTGCAAAAAGCTACACAATGTTCAATTATGTATAGCATTTTGCGATACAAGATAATCAACTGCAGCCTATTAGGCTGCAGTTGATTATCTTGTATCACAAAATGTAAATTAAAATTTGCAAACAAATTTGAAAACTAGTTCACTGATGCTTGACTTCTGATTGTGGAACATTCCAGGCATAACTCAGATTAACTCTCCATCAAGCATCATTAGCAACTTCATATGTAAGATGAATTCTACTGGTTTAAATTCTTCCTGTTTTTACAACATTTTGCATAAAATGTCCATTAAAAATAACTTCAAGCCCATCAAATTAAAAATCCCAACTTCCATTTTGAGAACTCTATTAACAACCAAGAGGCCATATGAAAATATCCAAGTCCATGCAACCCTTAAAGGCAGTTCAGTTAAAAAAAAAACATAGTAAATGTTTCATATGTTGCAGATCATTTGGAAATGCCCAGAAATGGATGGAAACTATTCTATCTGCTTAGAAGAATTCAATACAAAACAGCATAATATACCTCTGGTATACAAAAATAGCTATGTAATTTATACAAAATGCTATTCATTTTTTGGAAATGTATAGCATTTTGCTATGCAAAGAAAAAAAGTTATTTTGAGCACTGTGATATTGGTATAATATCACCACTATGCGGAGCTCCAACAGTGAAAACATGGAAGTTATTTGTATAATATTAAATAATTTAGTTTTCATTATGAAGATTGATTTGTTTCCATACGATTGTTGAGTTTTTTATAAGTGAGTATTTTTTCTATGGTTTGAATGTTTTGCTGAATGAATGAAAGGTTTCAGCGCGCAGAAGGCATTCGGGACGATGTGGGATTTAAATCTCCCTTGTGACCCGAATAACTTTGTTTGCTTTATAACTTTATTTGCTTATGAATCCACGAAATTCGGAAGCGAGAGCCAATAATCTTATTTGGTTTGAGTGTACGCACTGGCAGAAGGGGAGTGGGTTCAGACCCCCCCCCCCCCCCACCTTCCGAGAACCACGAACTGGAAGATGACTAGGAATTGTGCATAACTACAAGAATTCTGCTCTGCTTTTGCTTAGAGACCTGGGAATATTTATGGTAATACTGAAACCGCAGTTTGATAGTTGGTCTAGAAAAAAAAGAAAAAGAAACACAAACGGTCGCTGGTTCGGGAGCAGCCCCAGCATTTTATCCATAACGGTTACAAAAAGGACAAAAAGCCACTAATTTGTGGTTTTGAAAGCTGGAAGCCATCAATCGGTCTATAACGGAGAGTGGCCTTTGCCATCTGATCTGCCTTCATGGGTAACAAATGAGGGAGTGATGGGAGGGGAAAAAACAACAACAACAACACACCCCCACACACACCCATACACACCCAGAGCCTTAAAGGGGCTATTATATTTATTCAAATGTTTGTTTATTTAAAATGTGCTCTAATCCCAGCCAGGCAAGCTTGTTTCAATCCTTGCTTGGTGTTTGGTGGTTTCCTGTGTATGTTAATAGAAAGGTGGGGTGTTCTAATTCCTTCTATGCTTCGTCTACTATTTCCATGCGTCTTCTTGATAGAATGTTGCAAGAAAAGTGCTCAATTAGAGAGGATTTAGGTAGAGAGGGATGGGAATACGCTATTGTATGTTATGACTGTTGTATGATTGTTGCTATGGATGGGGTGAGGTAGTCCACACAGACTGAATCCTAAAGTTCTCAATGAGTAGCGAGACAATCCTCACTGACTCCACACAATTTAATTCTGTAGTGTATTTTTAATTTTCTGTGATTTATTTTATTTTTCTTTTAATGGTTCATTGTTCGTTCCGCTCTACCATTAATTCACTATCTTGGAGTCTATTAAGGGTTTTGTTTTGTTGGTCTTTGAATCGCATTTCAATAGTTTCTATTTTTGCTAGCTCATGAAGTTCCTTTATTGGTGCCCACATGGGCTTGCACAGTGCCACACGCAAGGTATGTTTTGAACCCTCTGTAGCTTCTCAATATTGGTGCCCACATGGGCATGCATAGTGCCACGCGCAAGGCATGATTTTGAACCCTCTGTATCTTCTGATGTTGGTTTTGCTCTGATCACTTCTTATTATGGCACCATATTCTAGTACCGGGCGTATACATGATTCGTAAAGCTTGAGAAGCACGTCTTTGTTTGCTCCCCAAGTTTTACCTCCATCTTCAGACAATTGATACGTTTAGTAGTACTAACCGTAATGGAGTTTACTTGAAGATTTAGACTGAGGTTGCTTTCCAGTATAAATCCCCCAAATTGGCCTCGTTGCTTGGTTCTCATTTGTGATCGTATAACTGGAGATCAAAATTGAGGACTGTATTTTTTTCTTTGCTTCTTAAAGAACGTAACTCTTTTGAGCTTTCACTGCATGTTTTGCTTTGTTCCAATTTTTGTGCCAAATAAAAATGTATGGGCGTGTCCAACTGTACAATTAAACTCTAACTGATACATCTGGGCTGTTAGTATTCACGTGAATTGTTCAGATTATGTTCTTTCTTCAATATTCCAAACTTCATGTATTAGTCTTTGTTGAAAATAATAAAACTACCACGTGTACAAACGGTGATATAACTGCCACGATATAAATAACGGAGACTTCTGTGCAGTAAAAATACATTATAATACAACCAAATATTCTGATTTAAGAGGTAAAAATTAAAATGAACTAACTACAGCCTTATCTAAAATTAAAATGAACTGTCTATCGCGTTATCTAAAATTTGGATGGGCGTGTTAAGTTTTGTATGAAGTGCTATGTACTTCATAGAATTTGTCGAGTCCATCCCATCCGTGGCGGCGCCAGAGTTACAAAAGTGAGGGGGTAGTTGGGGATTGTGCAGCGCCGAGCTGGGGTGGGTTTGGGGGGGGGGGGTCCTTTCCCTAAGTTGAGAACATTTTTAACTGTTTTGCAACAAAATCATGCGAATATGGATATCATTGGAACCGGCTGAACAAGCCGATTCCAATGATATTCATATTTGCATGATTTCATTGAGTTATACCTTTGAGAATTTTTCTAAAATATTAAATTCTATTTACTTTTTAAAACTGCTGTAGGCTGAATTCCAAACGGATGCCTTGCACGCTCTCGATTCTAACATTCGTCGAAAACTCTTAAGCACTATGTTTCAGTCCGTTTAAACGCGGCATGCCTTGTTGCAATTTGGACCCTCGACTCTTGATTGTTGTTTGCTGCTAGCGTGTGTGTGGGGGGACGGGGGGTGGGGGGGGGGGGGGCAAACATAATTTCAAAACTTCTCTGATTTAGTGCACTTAGGAATATGGGATTAAGCATACCGACCATTACACCGCCCGCAACGTTCAATACAACAAAAATTAAAATGATAGTATTGTTTTACTACGCTTGGCGAAAAAAGTGGAGGGGATACGTACCCCCACATACCCCTCCATGGCGCCCACACTGATATTTCGATAAAGGGAAAAATAATTCATTTAAATTCTTATGGGTGTATAGCTACCTGAAAATAGAAAAATCATTAATCGCTGATAATGGTATTCTACGGCAAGGAGCAACAACAACATATATGCATAGAAAATGATGTTCTTATGGATGGCTATAACCGTGCGCTTCACTCAGGAATATGTCAACCAAAACGTTCATAGTTCCAGTGGGAGTACACGTTCTCCGATTAATATTAGTAATATATAAACTATTCAGTGTCTTTATCCAGCATTTATCGACCGGAGAACCAGCGTTCAAAACAAATCAATTGGAGAAAACCATCAACTCAATAATATTTAATGATACACATGAGTCAATGTAATAACAATGTCCCGTTTTCAGGCTGTTGTATGCATTGTATTGTCAAGGAAGTCTAAACTCTCAACTCCAGCAAAACATGGGGCTACCTACAGTTAAAACTAGAAGTCCTGTCACGAAATGCGCACAAATAGCACGTTGATATGCGCGTTAATGTACGCGTTATGACCCAAGTAAGGCTATCAAATTCTGTTCATATGGCCTGTGCACAAGCAATGTTTCAGCCAATGGACCTCCGGGTTACCCGGAGGTCCATTGGCAGAAACATTGCATGTGTTTGCTATGAGTAACCAAGAGAACCTGCCGTGCTTTGGATGCCATTTGATTTGGCAATTGCGCGCAATTCCAATGCGCAATTAAGCCTAGATAAGCGCACTATTCGTGACAGGACTTCTAGTTTCAACTGTACGTGGTTCATCAAAAAATCTCGTTGGTTGTTCTGTTTTTTGGAAGCATTCACATGGGCTACATTAAATTGCCACATTTGACACAGAGAGCTATTTTAGACTACTCTCTGTTAGTCGGTGCGTCTGTTTGTCTGTCTACTTTTTATTTTCTAGTCACCCACATTAGTGACCTGCACTGACTCATTCTGATTTCGTTCATGTACAAAGTGAATTAGTTTTGGTTTAGTTCAAACAGTATTTTATTTCCGAATTTGGAAATACATGTACATGGAAACAAAATTGCATAAAATTTAAGAAAACACACATTGGAAAATAAATCCAGCGACGAGCTATAACTCATGTGAGTTGTCAACCGGATAACACATGGAACAGATAATATGCATAGCAAGTATACACCGCCTATTGTGTAATGATGAGAAGACACCGATTTCAATCAATTTCTTTATTTTTTAATATGCCGACTATAAACCAGTGCATCTAGATTAGCACAATAAGTTTAAAAACTTAAAAGAGAATGAAGAAAGATATGTAGAAACTGCCAGATTTGAGTTAACTTAAAACGGGTCCGGACGCGAACGGAACGACCCGAGTGATGGGGAAACGAAACGAGGGGGTTGTACTACTGAAGGCCCTTTTATATTCGAGAAACACAAAATAATGGGGCGTTAAAATGGGATCGATACTCCATTGAAGTTGCAAACAATATTTGACACTGTGGTGGAGTAAATATAACTTCCCAAAGAAAGAATTGACTGCAAAATGCACATCGCCATAGCATAAACAGGAACCCCGATACAACTAAAAACGGTCGTCCTAAACAAAGTAGCGGCACAGATAAGGTATAGACGAGAAGTGACACAGACTGAAATGTATGGATCATCTGTTCTATAAAGAATCGTCCTAAACGAAGTGGTGGTGCTGATAACGAAAAGACGATAAGGGACACAGATTGAAATGTATGGATCATCTTTTCTAAAAAGAGTCGTCCTGGGCGAAGTGGCGGTACAGATAATGTATAGACGATACGTGGCACAGACTGAAATGTATGGATCATCTGTTCTATAAAGAGTCGTCCAAACGAAGTGGTGGTGCTGATAATGAAAAGACGATAAGGGACACAGATTGAAATGTATGGATCATCTTTTCTAAAAAGAGTCGTCCTGGGCGAAGTGGCGGTACAGATAATGTATAGAAGATAAGGGACACAGATTGAAATGCATGGATCATCTGTTCTAAAAAGAGTCGTCCTAAATGAAGTGGTGGTACAGATAATTTATAGACGATACGTGACACAGATTGAAATGTATGGATCATCTGTTCTAAAAACGGTCGTCCTAAACGAAGTGGTGGTATAGATAATGTATAGACGATACGTGACACAGATTGAAATGTATGGGTGATCTGTTCTAAAAACGGTCGTCCTAAACGAAGTGGTGGTATAGATAATGTTTAGACGACAGGTGACACTCATTGAAATGTATGGATCATCTGTTCTAAAAACGGTCGTTCTAAACGAAGTGGCGACACAGATAATGACACATATTGAAATGTATGGAACATCTGTTCTAAAAACGGTCGTCCTAGACGAAGTGGTGGTATAGATAATGTATAGACGACAGGTGACACTGATTGAAATGTATGGATCATCTGTTCTTCAAGAGAAAATGGAAGTTCCACCTGCAAGAGCCATTTTCCTGCTTTGTGAGTTTTAGTTCCGAGTTGATCGCATCCATGGTATAAAAAAAAAACTAAACACATGGACGAGAGTTTTTAAGAATGAGAGCGGTTTAACAGGTTTAACTGTTATTTCTGTTGAAATGTCGACTGAAAAAGAAGTGCGAATCACTACTATACAGTTCAACACGCCGCAACTGTGTCTTGCATAGAACCTCATTGTTGTGATAGGTATTGAAGATTACTAGATAGCTCATAAAGAAAAACGAGAATGTCAGAAGAGGTTCGAGTTGGACCGGAATTATAAGTTGTTATGATGAATTGACTGTAACATGGTCTGAGGTTTGCGGCTCGGAGCTTATGTTGAACTGAGACTCGAAGGAATATGCCCAACGCGTATTAGTTGAACATAAGCTCTGAGCCGCAAACCACAGACCATGTTACAGTCAATTTATCACAATAACGTTAACGTATATATGTTCCAATAAGACCCTACCTACAGCCCAAAACCCACACCGTGAAATGAACAAAGTAACTTTTAACGACAACACGTTTTAGTAAATAAACCTCTCGTGTACTCCAAGACATCACAGGGCAAATAATCAATAAATCAGATAAAAGTCGTGGTTACATAATCTTAATTCAAATCATGTGCTGATTTGTAAGTTAAACTATTCTTCATTCACATGTGAAAAATCTATAAAAATAAAGCGGTTTGTAAATCACTCCATGTATGGGATAATTGCGAAACAGACAAAAGGTAACATTAATTTTGCTGCTGGAGCCATAAACAGAGAAAAAATATGCGCGCTCTCATCTAGTCAAAGGGCGAGGATGCTAGTTTTATTGAAACACAAGTTTGGATTATAGCGCACCACGGCTCCGCCGCACAAGCCAACGAATCTCGATGCCAGACGCCTCAACTTACTGCCACGAGGCACCCAAAATCAACGTGACCACAAGGCGCAGTGCCGAGAATAAAAGATCATGGAAGATGATTTAATTTTAACTGGTTGGGTGAGCACCACAAGATAAAATTCACTGGAATACGTAAGTATTAGCAATATTTGAGTGATCCTTACGGGTAGAATGACAGACTTCCTGCTGGACGAGGAATCTCCAGTACGCCTATGTTAACCAAACATCGACAGATTTCACGAAGTGATTGACAGGCTGGATTTATTCATGGGGCAATTCTTTAACTATTTTTCCTGCATATTCACTTTCAAGGCAGTAAGAGTGCTTTACTCTCCGGTAATTTTGAGGAATGGAAGATAACAACAAAACAATAGGGTCCCATGCCTATAGTCATTTTCCGAAATAGAAATTGCCTGGGATTGACATGCACCGTATTCGTATTAATCTTCTTTTGAAGGTAGAAAACATGCGGTGGTATGTTCTCTATTGAATTCGTATTGAAATATGCGTGACAGTGACAGCAAGGCGCCATTTAAGTCTTACATCCGCCTCTGTATCTTTATTTTCTCTGTTGACATTTTTTTAAATCTCGTATACGCATTAGCAACTTGTATATTCGAGATGGCATGTCAAATGTACGAGTTACTTAGACGAATATTTGCGTTAGTAATTTATGCGGCATGAGTTATTTCGAAGTATTTATGGGGTACTATAGCGTACTTTTCGAACCTAATACATTCTAGTCAGTAACACGAGATTAGGAAATAAAAAAGAGTTTTGATTATTGAAATGCCAATGCTTCCGTAATAAACAGGTGTTTTATGGATATTGTGTTTGAACTTGATTCCCTTATCGTGACTCGATTCGTTTTAGGGTGGGATAGCTACAGGTCGTGTGTTTGTATCAATTCGTTTATCGAAACTCAACTCGATTTCGCGGTCGCATATTTACGACTCGCGCCTGTGCGACAAGTAGATTTGGTTCCTGAAAACGAGTTGAGTCGCAATGAAGAATCGATCCAAACATAAAAGTATTTGTAAGTTTTATATACCGTCCAGTATCCAAAGTAGATTGTCAGAATTTCCATTTCATAGCGATGCTGCGTTAGAGATGGGTAATATATCGAAAAACCGACATCACGGATGATACCGTACAGAACCGATCATTGAAATCCGACATCACGGATGATACCGTACAGAGCCGATCATTAAAAACCGACATCACGGATGATACCGTACAGAGCCGATCATTAAAAACCGACATCACGGCGGATACCATACACAGCCGATCATTAAAGTCTGAATATATTTTCAAATTTTCCTACATTTACTACTTATAAGGTCTGTTGAGGCTTGACAGCAGATGAAGAGTTTATTTTCAGAAAACAAGTGACTAGTTTTCTTTTAAGTTTTGTTAACTCTTAGGGGTCTGGGCAATTGTCCCGATTCGCCACAAGACTCCAGCCTGTTCAACGATGGCTTGTTAAGGGGACATGTTCTGAGATCACAAAAGCCTGAACAGGCAAATCACAAAATTACGGTTGTTATGATTTGTATTGGCAAAAGAATGCAAATGTTAAGAATGACACAAGAACAAATTATTCTGTATTTTACTGTTGTGAATTTCACTTTGGTGCTATCAGCAAATCTCAGTCATATCAGATACCGAATACCGAACGGATACCGTGGTATATAAAAATACCAAAACCGAACTCAAATTTCCAATACCGCCCATCTCTGTGCTGTGTTAAAATCACTGACGTGACAACCGTTACTTATTTCCAGTTCCTTATTCAGAATTCGTTGTCAACCGATTTCATTGGTTGATGACGAATTTTCGAATGAGGCACTGGGAAAAAATAACGGTTGACACGTCCCAGTTAAAATCCTCATTTACTGAAGCACAGAAACTGTGTTCGTTTCTATATACGCACAAGCCACGCACCGTGCAAAATCTTATCTGAATAGCCTTTGAGAGAACTGGGAAAGAGATTGCCCTGCTTCCGTTTGATAGAGGTGGCTCATTTAGCACAATCCGATTGATATGGCGCCAACTTTTGCAAACATCAGTTGTATACGACCCGAATCTACTTCCTGTAGTGCGCGCAGTAATCCTCTGTTGTGATGTAATTTGTTTCATCTTTTAGTATATGATGTCATTTCATTCATGAGGAATTTTCAGTGAGCGTTGAACGTTGATATTGTGGCATAGATGGTACGATACCCTGGCGATCGTCTAGTGAATGTGGAGGAGAGAGGGTTCGGACTTCAATACCCTCAAAGTCTTTGGATTCTGAATAGATTTGCGTAAGCTGTAGCCTGGGGATTCTGAATAGATTTGCGTAAGCTGTAGCCTGGGGTCTGTGTACCGTCTTGTGCTTCAATAGTCAGCCAAATAATGGAATACTCTGTAAACACTTTTTTCTACAGAAATTTATTCCGCATAATTTGCAAAATTATACCTTACTAATTTTCCACTACAAATGAGTACTATAAACTACATTTAACCCTTTACCTAACATGAAAAGCAGACGACACTTGCAAACAAAATTATTGAATAACTAATTTTTTTCATTTTTTGTCTCAAAAACATAGGTTATGACCCCTCGTTGGAACGAGCTCGACGAGCTCGTTCCAACGAGGGGTCAATAACCTATGTTTTTGAGACAAAAAGGAAAATATAATGAAAATTTATTGGCGATTTTTGAGAAAAGCGCTGGCCGGTTTTGGCCGTTACGTTGGGTAAAGGGTTAACTGGAGTGACGGTAGTTATTCTTGAAGGCAATCACTATCTGCCCTGCCACAAATTTGAAACAAGCGTTTACAAGCACACTTGAGTCGGATTGATAACGGTGACCAAAAGTGTCTTTCCTGGCTTACCGGCGACTATGAACTGTACCGTAAAACGTGATTGTCCTTGAGCAAATTACGCAATCTGATGACTACAGAACTCGTGATCGTCAGTAAAGTCAGTCAAGTCCACCATGCCGTTCCCAAACTCTAACATGTATCCCCAACTTTCAATTAACTCTAGTCGGGTGGGTGTTAATGTGAGAGTAAACGTGATAGTACTTACGAAGTATCATACACCCTATCACGCTCTGTTCGAGTTCCAAAAGTATCCATGTTATGATATTGTTTGACAGGATAATGGAAACTATACTGAGTCCAAAAAAGAAAGTATAATAGAAACAAATATCAAACAAATCATAAAGGATAAAATATAATCGTTCTGATGTTGCATGTTTATGGACAAGAAGTCGTGCAAAGAGTTTAATGACATATTGTTGTTGTCCACCCAACCGTATACACTTTTGCTGCGGATTTCAAAATAGCACTCGTAAAATTGAATGGGTGACCGACGATTGTCTTTGTGTTATGTTGTGCTAGAGAGCCTGGGTTATTGAGAAAACACGCTAGGTTTTGTCTTCCGACATTTTAAAAACTGTCAAGGTTAACCGAAAATCAGAGGTTGCATGCTATTGGTATGCACAAGGTTGGGATCCCTTCAAATGAGCTCGCAGCTGCGTTCGGAGTCACTGTGGCCAATATGTACCGTCTCATTGGAAGGTATAGAACCATTGGATCTACTGCCGACCGATCGCTTTCAGGTCGACCAAGAGTTACAACCCCTGCACAAGACTGACACCCCAGGACGTCTCACATGTGGGGTCGCTTCCTTCCGGCGATGAGGACAGCAGCAATTACTCCAATTAGAACTAACAATAGAATCCGTGCACAAACTGTCCACAAGAGACCCGCTGAACACGGCATCCGAAGTAGGCGTTCATACCACGGACCAATCCTTACCAAACGTCATCGTACCGTCAGAATGGAATGGGTACGTCAGCGTGTTCGCTGGACTCAGCAGCGTTGGAGCACAGTTCTTTTTAATGGTGAATCACGGTTTTGTCTTCGGCGCGGTGATCTTAGGGCAAGAGTGTATCGCCGACGAGGAGAACGGTTTTCTGATGCTTGAGTGTGGGAATGCGACCGTTTCGGTGGTCGTAGTATAATGGTTTGAGCAGGAATTTCTTTGCACCATCGAACGCAGTAGATCGAATGCAGATCACTTCAAGAAAGCTCTGTAAACCCATCTGTTTCAAGCAGCCTTCGGCCGCTGATTATACAATTGTTACCGTCACCTATGTTTTCAGCGCTTTTGAGCAGCGTTTCGCCGGGAAAAGCGCTGTATAAATAAATTATAATCTTTATTGGAGTATGAACGTGTGGGAATGGGTACAAATTTTATGAATCCCGAAGGGATTCATACAATTTGTACCCATTCCCACACATTCATACTCCAATAATGATTATAAAAATTGCATTCAATTCTTAAATGAACTCTTTCAATTTTTCCATTTGACTGTGGGTGATAACATGAAGTGGTCACATTTTTTGGGGAATATCTGATCAATCAATAAGTTAGCTATCATTTCTGTATTTTTATCTGGTACTGGGAATACTTCAGGCCAACCAGAAAACAAATCAATGAAATTAACTATGTATTTATTTCCCGGTAGAGTAGTCGGAAATAGTCCACTCATATCCAATGCTATTTTAGCGAAAGGACGAAGTGGTCTGTCTGCCTCTTGCGTGGGAAAGGTCACTCACTTTCGTAGTATACTATTCAAAAAAGTAGGGGATATCCAAACTGATGTTGATATTTTTGGAAAATGGTGTTGGATACGCGTGATAGGACACATCAATATGTTACCAAGTTTAGTGTGGATCATGAATGTCACCGGCTCTCGACAACGTCATGTAGGTTTTTCGCACGAGCGCCGCGTTAATGTCTGTGGGGGGTACGCTTTTAAATTTTCATTTGTACTGGACGGGCGTTTTCGTAGGTCTCATCGTTCTTTTCTTGGTATAAACTTGTTCATCAAGTGTTTCTGGTCGAAACGTAACTTTTGAGCTATGCGAAGACTGACACGTGACGAACGTTGCATGTTGGAAGCTGGCAACATACAGACTGCAGTGGCTCAAATTCTTAATTTTACTTGTGGTCACGCTACCGTCAGACAGGCAATGTTGATGACAGACGTCGGTCAGGTCATCCAAGGGCGACAATTGCTAACCAGGATCGTTTCATCCGAACGACAGCATTACGTAACCGCCATCAAAGTGCCTCAGAAATTATACAACACCGAGCAACAGAAGTGCGAGTCAGTGGTTAGACTATCTGAAATCGCCTACACAGTTGGAATTCGTACGTTCGATGACCTCGATAAATCCACGTTTGACTGAACGTCACATCGCAGCAAGGCGTAATTGGTGTGGAACACGACAGCGCCGGGACAATCGTCGGTGGAGCAACGACATGTTTTCCGATGAATCGAGGTTCACTCTCCACTTCCACGACAGACGAAACAGAATGTGGCGGCGGCGGCAGAACAAACGATACCATGACGGAACCGTTAGGCAGCACGACCGATTTGGTGGTGGATTTGGTGGTGGATCGGTTATGGTGTGGAGAGGCATAACCATGACAAGCAGAACAGCATTACATGTCATCAAAGGGCGTGTCACAGGGCAGTACTGCCGTGACAACATGTTAGCAGCTCATGTGGTGCCTTTTGCGTGAAGTCACGACCGTCATTTCATTTTCCAAGATGACAATGCAAGAGCACAGAGGATCCTTGTCACTACAGAGTTCGTCCAGGAGCAGAACATCACCACACTGCCTTGGCCAGCACAACCGAGCACATCTGAAATCATTCACCAGATGTCTCTGTGCAATACCCCAACATTCTTTCTGATGAAAATATAAATATATTTCTTCGTATATCTCACTTTTATCAAATATCCCTTACCTTTTTGAACAGTATATAAGCAAAAATCACCCCCTGAGTTCCAATGTGTTCTATAAACTCAGGGCACAAAATAGTAACATGGGTTTCCCTCGCAAATTTGGTTGGCGATAAAATGTGTTCTTTGTGTTGATAGTTGTCAAAAGAATTGCTGAGTGTCCTTCTAATACATGTTTTCATAGATGCGAAGACATGTAATAAACACAAAATGACACATGCGTGTGAATAGGTTAATTGATATGGCGCTTGTGTCGTCGTGGAAGGATAAAACTCGAGGCCTGTGGCCTCTTGTTTTATCCTTCCGTGCTGGCGCTCACACGTACTTGTCATTCTGTGTATTTATCTCATGAGTTACAGCAGAAAAGTACCCTAAATCCAAATCATGCTTAGCGAAAGCATCCCAAAATTTAAAAGCAGTTGACCAACTTGTATGGGTTGCTTTTCCGACAATTTTCGGATGCTTCTATTAAACAATTCTTTCAAATGATCAGAAATCTCAAATCTCAGGTGTTCAAGAACCATTTTTAAGATTACAACTTTCTGAATCATACTTTTCGGAATCAACATGGAAAACTGATCTACTCTTCTTCAGCACAGCTACAGTTAAAACTAGAAGTTCTGTCATCAAATGCGCACAAATAGCACGCCGATATGCGCGTTAATCTACGCGTTTTGACCATAGTAAGGTTATCAAATTCTGTCTGTATGGCCTGTGCACATGCAATGTTTCAGGCAATGGACCTCCGGGTAACCCGGAGGTCCATTGGCAGAAGCATTGCCTATGTTTGCTGTGAGTAACTAGGAGAACCTGCCGTGCTTTGGATTCCATTCGATATGGTAATTGCGCGCAATTCCTACGCGCAGTTAAGCCTAGATTAGCGCGCAGTTCGTGACAGGACTTCTAGTTTTAACTGTAATAACATTACTGGTGGACTCAGCATGTCCAACATGCAAACCTTTCTTGAACCTGACAAAATGGTTGGTGTCATTTATAACCTGCATGACTGACTTGCTTCCTTTACCAAGAACAGTAGACAAAAGGGTCTTCCTATGTTCGGTAACAGGCACAATAACAAAAATATCTGGCAACGATTCCTTTTATTCAACCGATACAAGAATTTGGGGTTATGACAATTCCTTTACTAACTTCAACTCGAGAAATAGTTGTGTCTGAATCAACATCACCATTATTTGTCTTCAAGATAGTAGAACTAAATCTCCTCCATCATCTATGGTGTTATTTCTCAGATTAACAATACAACCATTTTCCGATAGAAAATCTAACCAATGGGTGACACTGTCTCCACGGTGGGGCAACACAAATTTGAGAACCACGCTGCAGTTCTATGGTAAGGTAAATTTTCCCCGAAACAGGTTGTCTAGAAATACCTCAGAGCCAAACATATGAGGTGGGTACTTTTTCAGGAAAATGTTTTGAAAAATAATTTTCATCTATGCGGTCTAACATTGTTGCTGTATCAACAACTGCTGTTTCACTTGTTTGTTAACCCCCTACACACTGATGTCGAAATATCTAAAGTTCAGGGTGCAAATATTTCCCATAATGCAACTAGAAATTTAACCAATTCAGTCTTGTTTGACAGAGCTCAATGAGCTCTGTCAAACAAGATTGAATTGGTTAAATTCCTAGTTGCATTATGGGGAAAATGGCTACTTCAAATCTGGATATTTTGACATCAGTGTGCAGGGGGTTAATTCCAATATTTACAATTAATGTTGTTCCCTCAACCCTCTGCAATACAATCTCTTTTATAGAACCATACAAGGCCATTTGAGTCCTGGGTCAAACAATGGCCTTCACACTTAACCATTGATCGTTTAACATGCTGTCTAATTGACGGATTCCATTTCAATGATACTTTCATGCTTTTGGAGGTCATTAACTCTTGATTTTTTATTTTGGTATGGCTCTTTCCAAGTAGATGGAAACTTTAGAAGTGGAAACCTCCTCCGTGATTTAAAATTTGCCCCAAAATGACTAGGTGAACCAGAATATCTTACTGCTGGTAAAGGAGAGCGGGATATTCCAAAATTAGTATATTGGGCCTTTTCATTCTGATCAAGGTTTTGGAATTGTCCATTGAATGAATGAAAAGTTTCAGCACGCCGAAGGCGCACAAGGACGATGTGGGGTTGAAATCAAAGGAATTGTCCAGCTTTCTGCCCTAGAGCTTTATATGGGCTACCTTGCATAAATCTTTCAGGCTTTTTATTTGGACCTCTGCCTGGGCATTCTTTAAAATAGTTACTGTAAGCTCCCCTATTAACTTTCCCATCTGCTTTATTTCATTTTCCAAGTCAATAAGCTTTGCTGTTACTTGGTGAACTTCGCAGTTTTAACATTCAGGCAATGATCTCTTATTGTCAGTAAATAAAAGATGCCTTTGAGCATAACCAGATTTTCCCGTGACCAAGCAATTGAGTCTTTAACAAATTTCAAAGCTTCGTGGACAGTACTTGGGTTTTTTCCTATTGTCGTACTAGCCACGTCTTTATCTTGGCAACCTCTTAGGAAAGCCTCAGTGGACATTTGGTGTAATGTGTGTGTGTTATTTTTTTTCATAGCCATCCATTGTAAGAAAATGAACCTACAGAGAGAATTCCCCAAAAGGCCAAGTTACATGATACAACTTTTGTTCAAAAACTACATTTGAATAATGATGTTCAAGGGAAAACGTTTTATGGTGTATAATGGAATTTGAACATCTGTAAACACAAATATGTTGGATGATCTTCGAGCATGCACATTAATCTGAACAATATTTGACGATGTTTTATGTACTGAACCATTCAGATTACAGCTCTGGGTCACATGGTATATGTTGGTATATTTCCCCCAAAAATCCATAAAACATTCATAAACAGTCTTGAACAAAGTTCTATGGTGTAAAAAGGGACATCTAGTGATCTTGAACAAGCGCAAACATAATCGTCCAAATGCTGGATGGCGTTTTTGAACATGTTGTATCGTGGTCTTAATGTCTCATTTTCTTTCTGTGAACAAATTGTAATTGGCGCCTACAGGGGCTTCTTTGTGACGAATTCTTTGTTTGAGTTTTTCCTTCAAAGTCTTGAAATGGTACAATGCTTTTAATATTGACATACTCCAAGGCTGTGTCTTTTAAACGAGTATTTAGTCTGTTCAGTTTCTTCTGTTTATCCCACCCTCCTATTTGCAATGGGTTCAAATTGAAAAATAAATGGCTCCCAACTTTCTGCGCAATGTTCATAAAAAGGAGGCATTTTGGGACATAGTTGGCTTTGGCGATGACTCCAATGTCGATATCTGTGTGTTGCGTTTGGGTGTTTGTGATCAGATTGATAAAGACCTGACTTTCTGCTTCTGTGTGAGTGAAATGACCAGTCATCAGACTGATGAGAAGGACTTGACCTTTTGCTACTATTTGGGTGAAGTGATCTCTTGTCATCAGACTGGTCAGAAGAACTTGGCTTTTTGCTTCTGCGTGAGTGAAGTGGTCTCTTGTCATCAGACTGGTGGGAAGGACTTGACTGTTTGCTTCCATGTGAATGAAGTGATCGCTTGTCATCAGGCTGGTGAGGAAAGCATGTTTTGCTTCTATGTGAGTGAAGTGATCTCGTGTCATCAGATCGTCGAGAAGGACTTGACTTTTTGCTTCTGTGTGAGTGAAGTGATCGCTTGTCATCAGACTGGTAATTATGATCAGATTTAGAAGGACTTGACTTTCTGCTTCTCTGTAAGTGAAGTGATCACTTGTCATCAGACTGGTGAGAAGGACTTGACTTTCTGCTTCAGCGTGAGTGTGGTAATCCCTTGGCATCAAACTGACCAGACGGACGTGATCTTTTGTTTCTGTATGAGTGAAAGGATCAGACTGGTGAGAAGGACCTGACTTTCTGCGTCTGTGTGAATGAAATGACCTCTTGTCATCAGACTGTTGAGAAGAATTTGACTTTCTGTATGTGTGAGTGAAGTGACCTCTTGTCATCAGACTGGTGAGGACTTGACTTTCTGCTTTTATGTGAGTGAAGTGATCTCTTGTCATCAGACTGATGGGAAGGACTTGACTTTGTGCTTCTGTGTGAGTGAAGTAATCTCTCGTCATCAGACTGGTGAGAAGTACTTTGTGCTTGTGTGTGAGTGTGGTGATCTCTTGTCATCAGGGTGGTCAGAAAGACGTGCCGCTTTACTTCTTTGTGAGTGAAGTGTGAGTGAAGTGATCTCTTGTCATCCGACTGTTCATAAGGACTTGACTTTCTGCTTTTGAGTGAGTGTAGTGATCTCTTGTCATCAGACTGGTGAGAAGAACGCGACTTTCTGCTTATATGTGAGTGTGGTGATCTCTTGTCGTCAGACTGGTCAGAAAGACGTGACTTTTTTGCTTCTGTGTGAGTGAAGTGATCTGTAGTTATCACACTGGTGAGAAGGACTTGACTTTCTGCTTTTGAGTGAGTGTAGTGATCTCTTGTCATCAGACTGGTGAGAAGAACGCGACTTTCTGCTTATGTGTGAGTGTGGTGATCTCGTCAGACTGGTCAGAAAGACGTGAGTTTTTGCTTCTGAGTGAATGAAGTGATCTGTCATCATCACACTGGTGAGAAGGACTTGACTTTCTACTTCTGTGTGCGTGAGGTGATCTCTTGGCATCAGACTAGTCAGAAAGAAGTACGTGGCGGTTTGCTTCTGTGTGAGTAAAGTGATCTCTTGTCATCAGACTGATGAGAAGGATTTGACTTTTTGCTTCTATGTGAGTGGAATGATCTCTTGCCATCAGACTGGTATCTATGATCAGATTGAGAAGGACTTAACCTTTTGCCTCCATGTGAGTGAAATGATCTCTTGTCATCAGGCTGGTATTTGTGATCAGACTGGTGAGAAGGACTTGACTCCTTGCTTCTATGTGAGTGTAGTGATTTCTTGTCATCAGACTGATCATGAGGACTTGACTTTCTGCTTCTGTGTGAATGAAGTGATCCCTTGTCATCAGATTGGTGAGAAGGACTTGACTTTCTGCTTCTGTGTGAGTAGAGTGATCTGTTGTCATCAGAGTGGTGAGACAAATTTGCCTTTTTCCTTTTGTGTGAATGAAGTGAACTCTTGTCATTAGACTGGTGAGAAGAACTTGACTTTCTGTTTCTGTGGGAGTGAAGTGATTTCTTGCCATCCGAGTGGTGAGAAGGACTTGACTATCTGCTTCTACGGAGTGAAGTAATCTCTTGTCACCAGACTGGTCATAAGGACTTGGCTTTCTGCTTCGGTGTGAGTGAAGTGATCTCTCGTATTCAGATTGGTGGTTGCATGGTTGTAGTGATCTCTTGTCATCAGACTGGTGAAAAGACCTTGACTTTCTGCTTCTGTGTGAGTGAAGTGATCTCTTGTCATCAGACCTGTGAGAAGAACCTGACTTTCTACTTCTGTGTGAGTGAAGTGATCTCTTGTCACCAGACATGTGAGAAGAACTTGACTTTCTGCTTCTGTGTGAGTGAAGTGAAGTGTCATCAGACAGGTCAGAATTGAATCAGAATCGTGGTGGTACGTTTTTGTAATTCGTGTTTATGGTGATGATGATGCTGTAAAGGTTTTTCCTCAGTTTCAGAGTTTGTGTTAGTTTCACATTTATATGCAGGATTTTTGCACCTGTGGTATCTCTTTTTATATTTATTCACATCACTTTCAGTGGCTTCAGATTCTGGTGAATCGGAAAAAAATTTCTGATTATGGTGTTTTTTGGAGCATTTTTTGTGTGTGAATAATTATCAGTATGTTTTGATGCTGAATACCTATCATGTTGAGGATAACATCTAAAATGTCTTGAAAGAAACTATGTTCAGTTTTTATGTGTAAAGATGCATCAAGGTCATTTTTGTCTTTTTCAAGTTCATCACAGAATGTTTTATATTTTGGGGTGAACTGATCAAGTTTTTCTTGTACCTGTTTACCAGTTGACACTTGAATATGAACATCTTTTGTTTTTCCTTGTGTGTTTGATCACTGTATTTTTAGCTTTGTATTACCCTGTTGCACATTTTTCAGGATTTCTCTCTGAAAGGACTCTTGTTTTCTCTTTTTTTCCAAATCAGAAAATTTCAGGCTTTGTCATCTTAATGTAATTTGCTAATTTGAAAGCGACGGTGACCAAGTGTCAACAGGAATGTAAGATGATTCTCTTTGTAAATCTGATGAATCTAAAAGTCCTTTTGTTTGTCGACATTCATTTGATAAATGGCTTAACGTCGCCATTTTTATGCAGTTTTTGAAATAAATTGTTCTGGCGATTTGAATCTTTATTTTGATCCTGACTGTATTAACTTATTAATTAGTTAACTATTTCAAGAGTACAAAACAATATGAAAAATTTGTTACATACATTAATGTGGATTCGACAGGAAGCTATAAGCTTATACAGTACGTGGAGAGTGGATTGTAACTAAATCACCCGCGGAGTGGAGTTATCACCCAAGCTATAACTTTTAAATTTTGTACATATCGACAAAAAACACAAGCAATGTTTCAGCCAATGGACCTCCGGGTTTAACCCGGAGGTCCACTGGCTGAAACTTTTCTTGTGCTGGTTATGCTTTACAAGATATTTGCAATTATTGCTTGGGTGAAATCTCCACTCTGCGGGTGATTTAGTGATAATACACTCTCCACGTCCTGTACAAGGCCGTTTCCACCAAGAACAAGATTACAAAGCGTTACCAATTACAGTGGCAGGTTTGAGTGATTTTAGTATTTAGTTTAAACAGTATTTGTATACATTACACACGCGTCTGGTATAAGTCAGTTGTAGAGCTCACACATCGTCGCCCTGAGGCTTCCGCCTCACGTCCACCAGGTTAACCCAGTGCCCAACGCGGATAGAATACAGTAATTGCACAGACTACTTCTTGAATAACTAGATATTCTTAATTTCAGCTCCAAAACACAGTTCTTGACCTCCCACTAGAACGAGCTCACTCCAGCGGAGGGAGACGAGCCATATTTCCGAGGTCAAAGTTGGAAAGATAATAAGATTTGAATGAAAGATTTTAATATGGATGACCGGTGTTGGCTCACGTGATGGCAGAGGTGCCCCCCCTCCCCCCCCCCCCCCCGGGAAACGACATGTATGAATATTTAGACTACAAGCTGAACAAGATAAAAACGATTTGAGAAGAGAAAAAACAACAAAAAACAAACAAAAAAAACCCAAAACAAAAAACAAAACAAATCTCGGTCAGCTTGAATACATGATGCATTAAATACACACGAAAAAGGCGTAAGAAGGTATAGGTAATGTCATTCAGTTCGTTTAGTAAAAGATTATGAATACAGTTTATGGATACAGACAAGGTGGCGTTGAGCTGCAAGGAAAGTTGAATGGAGTGGAGGGGTATATTCGTTATGTTGAGGTAATTTGATTTGATACCAGGTGACGTTGAGCTGCAAGGAAAGTTGAATGGTGTGTGTGTATGTGTGTGTGTGTGTGGAGGGGGGAGGGGGTATATTCGTTATGTTGAGCTAATTTGATAATAACATTATAATAATATCAAGTTATATTAAATTGGTTACTACTGTATTAAATATTAATCATTGAAATCGCTTACTTGATAATATAAAGGCATGTACCACTTCAAAGATGAGGCAGTTGTCTTCGTTATTCAAGAATTCTGATCCGAAAAGAAGTGTAGATGTGTCTGTTCCAAACGGGAGTAGGTTAATTGTATAATTACGAGCGTCTGTGAAAATTGGAGAATGCAAGAGAAAGTGACCAGGAGTCTCTTGTTCGCCACACTGACATAAGGGGTTTGGTGATAAATAGTATTCATATAAGTGTGAATTAAGGTTACTACACTCCAGTCGTAACCTGCAATGATATATTTGAGCTGTGCGAGATTTCGCATTACTATAGAACCTTGGAGGTCGTTGTTTACCACCGTTTAGGAAAGTCTTAAAATGAATCAATGACGAGTTCTCGCGGACAGACAGAGGCAGGTTATTCCATTGATCAGTAACGCTGGGGATGAAGGAAGACTTGTACAATTGAGTCCGACAAAAAGGAACCCCGTGGTTTTGACTTCATCGGAGACAAAGTGATGGATTGGTTGAAGAAGCAAGCGGGGAACTTTACTGGATATATGTGGAGGTACCATACGATGATACATTTTGAAAAACTGGATTAAATTGTGTTTGCGACGTCTTTCTTGCAATGGGTCCCGTCGCGTTTCTAAATAATGTAAGAACTTAATAGCTCTAATGGTTGCGCCCGTAATGATCATTGCCGCTGCAATCTGTATTTTTTCCAGGTCCGCCACTTTGGTTTCAGAGCAGTTATCCCAAAACATTATCCGCATATTCAAGAAGATGCCTTATAAAGGAAAATATATTTTGTCTAGGACACTACGATCTAAATTAAATGTATGCCGCCTCAGTAAGTCTAAGCGAGACCAGGCTTTAGAGCAAATATGGTCGATATGGTCATTCCATGTACAAGTGCCATTTAGTATGACTCCTAAGTATTTATGGTTAGAGACTTCGGATATCTGAGAACCGCCTAAGAATAAGGGTGATTGGATGAGGCTGCTTTTAGGTGATATTAGCATACTCTCTGTTTTGTTTGGATTGGACTCCACCAACCATGTTTTAGCCCAACCTTCTACTGTAGCCAGATCATGATTGATTACGGTCTACGCTTGTTCAGGATTCTCTATAATTAGATACAAGGAGGTATCGTCTGTAAATAAGCGTATACTGCTCAGTAGATCTTTGGTTTTGTCGTTAATGTTTATGAGGAACAACAAGGGCCCGATGATCGATCCTTGTGGAACACCAGCATTGACGATTCTCCACGAAGATGTCTCAGACGATATCACAACTCGTTGCAACCTATCTGCAAGATACGATTTTAAGAACAGCGGAAGTACACCCGAAACGCCTATACTCTGCAACTTTTTGATGCCATACTTTATCAAAGGCCTTACTGACACCACAGAAGGCAACCCTATCTTCTTTGCCTTCATCAAGGGCGCGACGGAATTCGTCATATATGTCAGTCAGTTGGAGGACAGTTGAGTCACCGAGTGTAAAATCTGACTCAAATTGACTGAGAAGGTTATTGTCTGCTTTTTTCCACAGTGACGGAAAGTACGAGTTATTCATTAGTATATTAAATAGGATCGAGAGTGGCTCGCATAAAGACGATTTACATTCTTTGAGGAGACGCGGGCTTATTATATCTGGACCAGACGCCTTGGACACCTTTATCGACTTCATTGCAGAATATATTTCGCTACAATGTAGAGTAATACAATCAATACTTTCACAAACACGGGGTGGTGCGTCTGGCAGGGAAACATTCAAGTCATCAACTGTTGATATAGAACTGAAATATTCATTGAACACTTCAGCTTTCTCAACACTTGAGGAATATATTTTGTTTGAGTAGATGAGAGTAGGAATTCCTACTGCGTTACTACTGCCGATGAATGTTTTCGGGGTCTTCCACCACCTTGATGGTGGTGTTTCGCTACTTCTTAGGGCTGACTGGACTTTGGACAAGTATAACGCTTTGACTTTCCAAATAGCCGATACAACTTCGTTCCGCTTCACTTTATATTTTGCCCAGGCATGTGGAATATCGGTCAGCTTATCAATGCGATACAAACGTGTTCTCTGTCTAATCAGTAATCTTATTTCATTATGTATCCATTTCGTTTGGTCTTTACGCGTGGTAATAAATTTGTTGGGTATGTGGATTGATGCAGTATCGAGTATTTAGTCGGTAAATTTAGAAACTATAGTATCGAGAGATGAATTATCAATGAAAGAGTTCCAATCGACGTTAGAGAAAGCCTCATTCGACGATTCATAATTATCCTGGGAGTAGAGCCATAGTCACCTAGTAAATGAGAGAGATGGTGGTTTTAAAAATTCAACTTCGGGTGAAATTGGACAGTGGTAGCGGATCATGTCTGGGACAATCGGTTCGAAGACCTCACAAGTTTTCATGTTGAGTGTATCACTAAGCGCAAAAGACCATATAATGAAGCCGACGACTCGGTAAAACAAGTTGGCTCACGCACTACTTGTCTCAAATTAAAATAATGTAATATCTTTGCAAAGCCGCTTCTTGAGTGAACTACTTGGTTGTCATTAACATCACCTGTGACAATTAAGTCGGCAACTGTCGTACCTCTGGCTTTTTCGATGGATGCTGATATGGCTTCCCATGTATCTGGGGGACTGTTGGGTGGCCGATAGAATACCCCCAACAGTAAAGATCTTGTCCGTTTTGTAAATACTTCTGCCCACAGGCACTCCGTATTCAACGTATGTAGGTCTGGTCTTGGTAGAAAAGAAATGCCGTCTTTAATGTAAATGGCGACCCCGCCGACCTTTGTCGAACGATTAAATCTCAAACGTTCTTGGAACCCGTAGCGAAGAACATCGGATGTGGGATCGTTGCTATCCAGCCATTTCTCGGACAAGGCCACAATGTCGGACGAAGTAAATTCACATTGAATGATATCTAGTTTGGGAAAAAGACTCTGTATGTTAAGATGGACAATTTTTAAAGTATCCTGATTGTGATCCGAGTTAGAAGAATTTGAACCAGTGTTAACTTCGATGTCACCGGATAGTAATAGACTTACGGACAAATGGAACAACGCAATGACAAGGAAAGCTGCGATCGGTACTTTTGGTGTAAGCGCAACCTTCGAAACGTCCACGTCCCTGTATAGATATGAAATTTCATCCAGAGGATAAACAAAGTGAGAGGTAATGAACTCACTGAAGTGGCCAAGAAACAAGTCAACCACGGCAGTAAAGCTTTCATGCAGTCCAACCCCACTGAGACTCAGAAGCAGGTAAATTAAGAGACAAGTGGATCTCTTTTTCGGCAAACAATACTTTAAACTACTACAATAAACTTTTCGAGCACGATATGATTCAAGAGAACACATAGTAAACTACTGTATAACCTGTTGATGTAGATAACAATTTTTGTTCGGAAGCAAGATTGTATTCAAGCTGGCAAATAGCGCAATTGATATGTGAAAAATACTGTTGTGTAGTGAGACGATGATAACAATTTTTGTTCGGAAGCAAGATTGTATTCAAGCTGGCAAATAGCGCAATTGATATGTGAAAAATACTGTTGTGTAGTGAGACGATGATAACAATTTTTGTTCGGAAGCAAGATTGTATTCAAGCTGGCAAATACGCAATTGATATGTGAAAAATACTGTTGCGTAGTGAGACGATAACAGTGACTTATATGCTGATAAGTAACAAAAAGACTAAGAAAATTGGAATTTAAAAAAGTAAAGCGTTGTCAACTTTGTTAATAAAGAGTTTTATAGCGGAAAGGATTCAAGTAAAATATATTCGTTTTGAGCAGATGACAGTGCCAGAATGCCTGGAAATGTTTTTTCTTCGATGGCGATGGGGTAATATTGAGCATTTAGTACTGTTTACGTTCTGTTAGTTAAAAGGTACTCGAGGTGACATTATTTAATTTGTATGCTTTTGGCCTGCTGCAGCCCGTAGATCGCACCAAGGCAAAGACATTTATCTATTGACTAAAGTGAAGTTTTTGATTTGATTGGTTGATAGATACGTGGTATGAGACCATATTCATTGAAACCCACGATACGTCCGCCCAGCCACTGACAAATTTCCCATACCCAGTGGAAGCCTCGTTCCGAAATCTACAAATTGTCCATACCCCGTAGAAGACGCGTCATTCCAGTTTTACAGTGTGCGTGTATTATATTTTAATTTTTTATCTCCAAAATATATTATTGGAATGAGCTTATTGGAATGAGCTTGTCGAGTACCCTCCAATGTGGGGTTCATAAGCTATGTTTTTGAGGCAAAAAAGAAAAAAAAAATTCAATTATTTTTTTATACTAGTCATATCGGCATATTTTCACAAAAACTCTTTTGCACAAAAATTCCACAGAAACCTGTATGGCTCAACAATGGAAGATAAAAGATCTCATGCTGTGTGTGTTCACACATGAAATAGATTGTACATCTAAAACGGAATGTAAATGGATAAATTCGTTATCCCGTGTCTGATCACGTGGTACGGGTTTTTACCTACCCGAAGCCAGCCGTATCCCATGAGGCTTCGGCCTCATGGGATACGGCTGACTTCGGGTAGGTAAAAACCCGTACCACGTGATCAGACACGGGGTAACTAATAATACCCACATTTTGAGGATTCTCATATTTAGTTATGATCGCTGGTATATTATTGTAAACAGATGAAGGAGTAAGTAAGATATATTCGTTGCACAGAATGATGTTTTGGCCCAACATGACCCATATGGCATCAGTCAGTTCCATATTGGACTCGAACTTTGCACTCGTCCGACATGGAACCAACCGACACCACACAAACCACATTACAACACGAAAAGCTCACCAGGAGTGAGCAGTATCATCCCCTCCCCTTCCGCCAAGTCTAATGCAACCACCATATAAGCTACAGGAAATAACAGAACTCCGAAAGCAGAGAGTTAAAACTTAGATCTTGCAAAAAATGACGAACGTCAATAGGGGTTGATAAAATGCATTAAGAGTCCCGACTCTTGCTATTCTCTTCAAGTTCAATTATTATTACAGTCGTTGATTATTACTGTACATAGCAAGGCAGACTAGGTCACATATGAATGGATTCAATGAACCGTAAGATTAAAACACATAACTAGCAGTGGAGGTTTCAAACAAGGGTTGGACGTTTCCGTACACGTGGCAAGGCTCTTATTGGTTCAAAATTACGTTCACAATTTCATTCACTGAAGTTAAATGACACGGGGGAGAGAGATACACTGGATTTATTGATCTGGACTGAGGATTCATGCATTGGTTTGAATTTAGTACAGTGGAATGATATTTATGGCGCTTCTGTTGGGAAACTCATAGTAATTATTCATTAACCCCCCCCCCCCCCCCCCCCCCTTCCCTCTACTGAGTCAACTCACTGATTGAAATACAAATAAACTGGATGAGTTTTATTTCTTGAAGGTATATAAACCAATTAGAGTGAGAAATAATTCAACTCCAATCGATCATTCCGCCCCGCTAACCGTCTCAAAAAACCCAATGACAGAAAATCTACAGCCATCATATACCCACCATAAGCAACATCCGAACCTTACTAATTGGTTTGTAAATTTGTGGTTTGACAGTTGACAGTTGTGATAAAGATGAAGTTATACGATGAGATGCCACCACCAATGTTAGATAAATGTAATTACCGTTAACCCAGTTTAGGGGCACCATAAGAAAGTCGAACGTGAATTTTAAAGAATGAATGAATGAAAGCTTTGTTTGCAGAAAACATTATAGTACAGTTACATTTCATAATAAATATTACAGTATTTCAACAATTGGTTATAAAGATACATGTAAATTATCATACTGGTATTTGCTTTCTTCAGAAGGGTGAGGTAGCCATTAGGCTGTCTTATTGTCACCCACCTTAAATTGGGAGAGATAAGTAAAATATGAGAGAGAGAGAGAACTTATTGTTGCCCCTATAGCCCTGTGAACGACTACATGGCTCGAGACAGAGCACTCACACTGCGCTGAAATTTCTACCAAGTGGTAATAAAGATACAGATACCCAGAGCCAGATAACGCTTAGACCAATATCGAAGTGCATACATCAGTGACCACACTTTTATCTTGGGTGTAAAATATATGGGTATAGACGATATGGAAATCAGCTATATTACTCCTGTTGAGATGAAAGATGGCCTTCGCCGTGCACGCACTCGACTGTTCCTCTGCATTCTTGACACAGTCTGTTCGTACATATAATACTATTTTGGTATGAGTCTATAAAAGTGGTCATCAATTTTTTTTAAATAAATTTCTAGGATAGTTTTGAGTGTAGGGATTAACTTCATTCCAATTTTTTAGGAAAGTATGAACTGGTAATTTTTCCGAAAATTGAGTTCGTGGTTTGAGTCTTTATATCATATCAGTTTGCCTAATGATTCTTTTCACGTTCATTTTGTGTTCAGTGCATAAAGACCATCTAATGATTGCGGAAGCTTTTTTATTAACCAAGTCATGCATAAACAAAAGGACGTTTAGTTTATAAAGGTCTTTGAACTGAAGAATTTTATTCTATTTTAAAAAGTGGCCGAGTGTGGACGTTATACTGTTTGTTATTAATTACTCGTGTATGCAATTTGTTTGAAGCCGGTGCGTTTCCCCATACCTGTATTGCATACATTAGATGACTTTCTACCAACGCGAAGTACAGTGTCTCCAGTGTGTTGAATGGCAAGATCCTTTTGACTTTATTTATAGCCAAAATTGATTTATCTATTTTCGAGCTTACCTTGGAAATGTGGTTTTCAAACATTAAATTTTCATTCGTATCAACACCTAGAAATTTCACTATTTTTATTTCATGGGACCTGTCCGCAAGGGATAAATTCTTATCATTGATGGTAATCAAGTTTCCGCCAAGATTCCAATTGTCATTTATTGGGTGCAACAACATGCATTTTTATTTAGAAGGATTGAGCACTACTTTGTTGCAATGACACCACTCTGCTATTTTCGTCATTTCATTTTGTGTTATTTATACTCTTGGTTATGGTGAGCAGTATACGCGGTGGTGTCATCTACAAAAGACAAGATATTTCAATTTGTCGATTTACTAATGTCAGTATATATAATAGAAAAAGAAGAGGACCAAGAATAGATCTTGGGGTACCCCGCATGTTACATTTTCGAAAGCAGAGGCGCAGTCTTTGAACTGGACATACTGCTACCTCCCAGTGAGGTGACATTTAAACCACAAGTTTGGTTTTCCTCGTATTCCATGGTATTCTTGGTTTTTCAAGCGTATTGCATGGTCGACAGTATCAAATGCCTTTGAAAAGTCAAGAACAACGGACAACGTACGTTCCTTGGAAGTTTTGTCATTGCATAAGGCTACATAGTGGATAAGATGTAGTATTGGGGGCAGGGTGGAATGTTTTCTCCTGAATCGGAATTGGAATTTGCATAACATATCATGTTTTGACAGAAAATTAGATAGACGCTTATGCATACTTTTTCCCAGAACTTTGGAAAAAGCCGGGAGAACGCTGATCGGCCTACAATTATTAAAAATTCCTGGGTCTCCAGATTTATAGATAGGAAGGACCTTTGCTATTTTTAGTTCGACTGATACAATTCCAGTCGAGAAGGATATGTTTATAATATGTGTTATTGATTCGGCTATTTCGATGATTATTTTTTTAAGCAGACTCATTGATACATTAGTGTAATCTTTACTAAGTTTGCCATTCAGTCTCTTTACTGTGAGAATTACTTCCTGTGTGTTTGTGGCACAAATAAAAATTCCAATGGATTATTATTATTATTATTATTATTATTATTATTATTATTATTATTATTATTTAAAAAGTTTTCTGAAATGTTTGAATGGAGTGGGTATTCCTTCATTCGTAACGGTTACGACTGTAGCAAAAACAGAGTTGAATTTTTCCGCAATAAGCTTTCAGTCACTTATCTGAGTGTTGTGATCGGTGAAAGATGATGGTAGATTGGAACTGCGTTTGGATTTATTGATTGCATTTTTTATGATGTCCCAGGTTTTTTAATATTGTGTTTGTTCAGTGTTAGAACCAAATGATAGTAAATAGATTTACATGTCCGTTTTACTTTATTGTATTCTCTACAGTATGTTTTATACATTTGAATATTGGTATCAGTCGGAGACCTGGGGTTTTTTCAGGAATAAATTGTGTTTTTGCAGCGAGGATACAAGCAGTCCTGTCGTCATCCAAGCTTGTCGTTTTATCTTTTTATTAGGAAGAGTGATTACTTTCAGTGGAAACGCTTCATCGAACGCCTTAGAAAATATATTGTAGAAATTGAAGTAGGCAGCATTCGGGAAAGTTGTTTTCAGAACGCTTGTAAAGTCTGACGATAAAAGTAACCGTTTACAATAATTGATATTACTTGAATTAAACGACCGAGTAGGAGTAAGCGTCGTGGATTATTATACTCCCTGATGGGTACGGGTGTGGGGTGGGAACATCTCATCCTCGGGACAAGATATTTGGTCCAGACACTCGGTGAGTGTCTGGACCAAATATCTTGTCCCGAGGGTGAGATTTTCCCATCCCACACCCGTACCCATCAGGGATTATTTTTCTCCCCCCACCATACAGGGGTTACGTTAGCCAGAGGAAATCGGCGGTCACGTGCTGATATAATCAACTCATTTGGTATTCGTTATTTTGAAAAACTAATGATACCATCGGAAAGACCATGCAAAAGTTATGTATATACCAAAGGTACATACCACGAAATCAATTAGGAACGGTGGCATCTTGGGGTTTAAAGAGTTTTAGAGCATCAAACTTTGAACACATGGCATTCTGATGACGTCAATATGAATTAGTTGGTAGCCAAAAACTATGCATAGCGTCATAATAACGTTATAAATGTATAACGTCACGTGGGTGGGGTGGGATACATCTGTCTCTCCCTGCTATCTCACCCTGGACAGACGTATGTTACACATGCAGTTGGGGGCGAAAATTGTTCTCTGTTACTTTGTGATCTGCAGTATACAGTTGCCGGCGGTCTTCTGGTCTTTGTGAAGAAAGGCCGAATGTGAAATCGGTTGAAATCGGTTGAAATCGGCAGATCTCGACCCGAGATTTCTTTAGTTTTCTAAGTTCTCTCTGTTGATCTATCGCATGTGTCAAAGCACAAGAACTTTATGTATTCGATTTGCGTATTTGAATGAAATTATATGACAGAGAATAAATCCGTTCAACTCATGTAAGTATTTTTATCATAAAATAATCTTTTGTATGACATAATGTTTTTTGAAAGATGACTTCGTTTACTCTTATTCTTAGGTCCTTTTCTCCTTGACCTTACTTGGATTAAAATAGAAATGACCTGATTTCTTTCGTCAATTTTCGGCATTCTTTGGTTCGCTGTAGACCAAAATAAACGACAGTGCTACCTTAGGCCCTTTGTTACCTTGGACTGACTAATGTGGATGAAATAAACAATAAAATCGATAGTTTGCTTCATTTCTCGTTGTCTTGGCCCCGAATGCTTCATTTCTCGTTGTCTTGGCCCCGAATATCTTTTCTCTGGAATTCTTTTTCTTTCTTTCTTTTTTAAAATTTGAATCGTGTACATAATGTCATGTTTCAAGAACTCAATAGTAAATCCCCCTCTAGTATGGATGGGTGGAGTGGCGTCTTGCTCATTTATGGTAAGACTGATCGGGCACCACTCATTGAATCCAAATGTTGTTTTAAAGAGAATGATTTTGTAAACGTTCGTTGGTCTTTTATGGGTATCTTGGTATGTTGGTAACAACCTGAGCAAACAGACAACAGGCATAGCATTTCCTTATAAGCTTATATATTTTTGTATGTACACACTAAAAACTAAAGTGTTAAAACTGACACTTTCAAGCTGTTAAACCCATTCTAATTCTTAGGGTTTGATTTTAACACTCAAAGTGCAATGCTTTAAGCACTTAGACATTACAATCGTCAGACATCTGAAACTTGAATGGATGGCACTTCCCATGTGTCTAGCATTGGTGGTTCTTCCAGAATCGTCCATAATTTGATTTGCGCTTGGTGGGTGCATAATTAAAAGGACACAACGCAGATGACGCGGATCAGGCTCGAGAGTTCGAGCCTGATCCGCGTCATCTGCGTTGTTTCCTTTTAAGTGTCGCGACATTACACGTGTCACGTGGTATTATTGTAACACCTGTCAAGTTCTGGGATATCTACACTTGAATAAAGTGCTAGTTCAGCACTTAGTAAGTGTTAAATACAGCACTTCAAGTGTAATTTTTAACACTTTAGTTTTTAGCGTGTACAAACTACAAAGAAGCTAATACAACTGTGTGAATACTTGACTGACTTACACCAATGCTAGCACGAAATATACAGAAGAATCACCCATTGCTCACCTTAATAAGTTGGTGTTGAAATTAAACAAATATATATAGTTTCTAACTAAGGCGACTTTAAAGTCAATGCCATTTTTTGAGGTGATACCAAGACAGAGAAAATTACATTTCATGAATACAATGAACAAATTTGAAACTAAAAAAAAAACAAATACTCTGTCCTTGGATGGAAAGATTGAGTTGAGAGACCCTGGAATAATTAAAACATGTATTTTCAATGGTTTTGGTGCTTTAAAACAAATTCACAAAATACGAGTGCTGAAACATTCAACTTAGTATGGTCAGGTTTCCGAAACTTTTGCTGCACATAAAGTGCAGCCGCCGTGGACTGTCCACTTTCCACAGATGGGCAATATCTCGACGGACGTAATTATATTAGATTCCAAACACTAATTATAGGAATAATCATCACAAATTTAATTAATGAAGCACCGGGTACAACCCGGTGCTTCATTAATTAAACTTTTACTGATGCTGATGCTGATTTTTATTACCTGGTAAACGTATTGTAGACATCACTATCCACTCGTGGGTTACGATCAGTCCACGGTGACTGTATTGTCCGTTGTTCAACTAATATCCAGCAGTGGTAAACAAACAATACACAACAACAGCTGGGTCTTATTGTTTTAAATAAATGCTCACAAAAGGTGAAATGAAATCTTTCCTCGTTTTGCAGGCGAAAGAGCCGGCCTTTTCTCCGGTTTGAAAAAAGAAAACATTAAAGGTAGTGGACTGAGTTGTCTGTGATGATCATGCTTCTTTCTATTCAGGTATGAAATAATTTCTATAACACAAATTGAATCCAACGATGACATTCACTTGGGTTTCATGTACCGATTATTTGTTTTTATTGAAGCTCATTTACTATCGATCTTGTCAAGTATTCGTTGTCATTACTGATGACCTTGACATCAGTTCAGATTCCAGAGTGCAACAACTTGGTGTATGCACCATTTGGCGCCACAAAGGTGGAGAGTGGGTAAACATTCTTTTGGTTAAGAGGAAAGCAAGCATCTATCGATGGGGAAACGGGACAATATGAATACTTCGGGTAAACATATATTCCACAGGCAGACGCATTTACAGAAACCATACCAATACACTTAATACAATGGAGACAGGATTACTCAGTGAGATAAATCTTATAGGAAAACAATTGTTTGGGAGAGGGTGGACTTACAAGTATAACGTATGCAACGGATGTAATCGCTTCAAACAAAACAAAGCGATCCGTGTCGATGGACAACCGGGCCAAGCAGCTCAGCCGCCCAAGAAGCGTTCAGAGGGAACTTGGGTGAAGGCAACATTGAGACATAAATGTGTCAAGTGTTGAAGAAGAAGAGGTAGAGGGACCTGTGGGTTGTTCCATTTAAAGAGCCAGTTGTCTGGACAGTGGTGTACCTGCCTATTCTGCGTACACTGGAACATTTGGAAGTGTCACTATTCTCGCCTGTGTTTGAGGTGGCGGTTACACAAAGGAGGGCGCCTGATGACCTGAGACTATACTGGTGAGTGGAGTGGGGTGTTGGTCATCCCCAGTTTCTGTCCTTTTGGAACGCTCGGAAGTGATTAGCTGTTTGGCGTAGATTGTGTCCAAGAGGGGCCGCCTGGTGGATTCATTTCGGAGGACACTCCCCTGGTGGGATGGATGGCGTGTACCCTGGTGAGTTGTTTGCAACCCCAGATGAGTAGGGGTGGGGTTATTAGGAAAGGTGGTCATTGCGACAGGACCACAGGTAAGAGCTCGCATCGTGGTAGTCATAATCCCATTGTACTATTTGTTATTGGAAAGTTTGTATTTGGTGATAGGAGAAACAATTCATAGCAGTTATGAAGACCTGAATATGGGTTGGTGCTGTTCGTTTGTGTGAGTGAGACCTGGGTCGTCTGGTTGACAAGTCAGCTTTAAGAAGGATAGGATCTAGGCGTACTAAATTTCTAAGAACTGTAATAAACGTATAAGTTTGTGGAACACTGGGGATGTTTAGAAATATCGTTGTCAGAATTTAAGATGCAGTTCGGGTGCAGCGTAGATCTGATTGGGAGGTCTGTGACAGGCCTATGGGGGACAACATTTTGTAACTTGCACTGTTCGTGAATACGGTATTTGTGGAATGCATCCCACCCCCGAAACACAAACAATCCTGGAGCACTGAGTTGTAGTCGGGGGGGGGGGGGGGGGGGGTTGCGCTTCGCTGCATCGCAAGTTGCAGCATAGTCATGGTGGCGCTAGGGTATGTATGATCACCTGGACTGACGTACTAAGTCAGAACCCTTTTGTGTTTCTCAGGATAAATTCTGCCATATGTTACCAGCTTTCAGAAACTTCAAGCTTTATCAAACAAGCATATACATAGATCTGTTGTTAAAGAGTGGTATATCTTGTAACACTACAAACAGCGGATGCAGTTCAAAGTATCGTTGAACCATATTAAACAAACATACAGCCGATGGATTTGAAACGTAACGTTGCTCACGTTCCATTCATTTTATTTAACCCTTTACCTAACATGAAAAGCAGACGACACTTGCAAAAGAAATTCTTGAATAACTAAATTTTTTCATTTTTTTTTTGTCTCAAAAACATAGGTTGACCCTTCATTGGAACGAGCTCGTCCCAACGACGGGTCATAACCTATGTTTTTGAGACAACAAATGAAACAAGAATGATTATTAATTGGCGATTTCTGAGATTAGCGCTGGTCGGTTTTGTTCGTTACGTTGGGTAAAGGGTTAACGAATATTCGTCTCCCAAAATAATTTTTCTAACGGTGTAGTTCTGTTCGTGACGGAATCGATTATGGCATGGCAGTAAAGGGATTAGTAACGTTAATTTTCAAATCCACTTCCATAAGGTACAGTGGAGGACAAGCATATGGTACCAGTCTTGCGTGCCACCCCTATCCCCATGCTTCGTAACATTTTTTTAGACTAACCCTTTCGTTTATTTCAACAATATAAGACTAATCTCTGTTTCAGTTCAATTTTCAATTTTTCACCAGGGGTCAAGCCAGAAAATAAGCAGACTGACATCTGCAAAATGAGGTCCCCAGAGGGTGAATTTAGTGATGCTACCCTGCACAGCAGGGTAGCATCACTAAATTGACCCTCTGTGAACCTCAGTCTGAATCAGGGTCTCAAAACTAAACAGAAAGATGTACCCAGAGGATAAATTGGCCAAGTCTATGGGATAGCATCATCAAATTCACCCTCTGGGGACCTCATTCTGCAACCGTCAGACTGCTTATTTTTTGGTCTGCCAGGGGGCATTTGGATTCTTATTTTGAAGGGTTAATGGAATAGATAGAGTGTGACAGACACATGGAATGAATTTAGCATACTCCAATTATACGTGTATTATTAGATCATATTCTCAGATGTAACGGGTGTGAAATGAGTGATTGTCTCGAATGAAATGCACCTGAACATTGCCCATCACACCCAACCTTTGCCCGCAGTGAAATAGAAACTTAGGGTCGAATTAAATAAATATCATTCACTGTGAGTACGGATTTCATATTCAATTGTCACATGAACAGATACTGCATGCTCAATTGTTGACTGAGAGTTAACAAGGAGGAATTTCATGATATTAACGTACAACTGCGAGGAAGAACGAGGGTATCTCGAATACTAAAACGATGATGTCGGAAAAGGTTTAAATAGGTTTCATAGCGAATATTGAATTTCTAGTCGAATCGAATGTAGAATCGTTCAGGCTGAAACTTTCGAATCGAATCTCGAATCGAATCTCGCCGTTTTTCAAGTTGTGGATATGACACCTTACAAATGCGGGATATAGAAAACTATTGCCAGCCTCCACTCAAGCATTGTATTCAATAGATATTCGCCTGTTTAGACGAGTCAGTCAAAAAGGTGGAATATTCTGGAAACGGAATCGGAGTAGTTTCGGGAGCGGAACTTCCTTGAAATGTTCTTCTGTCGTCAGGTCTCTAGTCCTGAGAGAGAACGTCCTTTGACCGCCTCAACGATCCCATCCCCGACTAGTGTGGGTTCTCATGATATTCTCTCGTATGAAAAAAACTGAACATGTGCTATCAAATCGAGTTGTAATGTTCTGAATACTGCAAATATTAATCGGCAAACGTTAGTCCAAGAGCGACAACTCACTTTCCGAATGTCCGTATACGCCCATAGAAGGATATCGGGGACAATCCAGCAATCAGCCAGACATATAATAAAAAGATTTATTGAAGGTGTTAAACAAACGTCTGGAAAATGTGATGGGCGCTGTGTACTCATTTTTGAATCCAACACGCAGTTTGAAGAGTGTTTCAAACCTCTCAATAACACTAGCCGTAGCATGTTTCTTATGCTCTTCAATACAAGAGAAGCCGGGAGGGGGATTCAATTTCCATATGCTTGTCAATTGAATAATGAAATTATCGAAAAGTGTTTCGCTAGAATGTCTAAGTGGGACACCTTTCCCATCAAAGGATCACACGAATTGTTGCACGATATTCCTGTATTTATCTATCTACCGGTATGTACAAAACAAATAACTAAGAATGCTATAGAATACATGGAGAACGTGTTCCATACGAGTTCCGAAACCTATTCGGTGGAGCATTGATTTTATACTATCATTTCCTTTTAAATATTTTACTGAACAAAAAATGGATTAAGTGTGCCTGGAATACCAATGACATTACCTCGTACTTTCCAGTCATGCCGGGGAAATAAGATTGAATTTATGGAACATCATATACTACCCAAGGCTTATGCCCTAGCAGGCATCTCTAATCAGGTGTCGTCTGTCTATTCAGGCAGACAACACTTGACCAGAAACACTTGCTCACATTTAATAACTCTCTTTGCTCACTATTGTTTGGGGTCAGTACTGTAGCACCTACCGTGCTAAATCACTGGCGAACAGACTCGATTTAATATTTCCAAGTGTTAATCCTTTACCCAACGTAACGGCCAAACCGGCCAGCGCGATTGTCAAAAATCTCCATTTAATTTTCATTATTTTTCATTTTTTTGTCTCAAAAACATAGGTTATGACCCCTCGTTGGAACGAGCTCGTCGAGCTCGTTCCAACGAGGGGTCATAACCTATGTTTTTGAGACAAAAAATGAAAGAAATAAGTTATTCAAGAATCTTTTTTGCAAGTGTAGTCTGCTTTTCATGTTAGGTAAATGGTTAATTTATGAGATGAATTTCAATGCACATAAATCTGGAATAATGGAATGACCCCGTCATATACATACAACCACAATCAATACAGTCAGTGAGTGTTAATGTGGTTGCTAAAGAAACATTAAAATACCTATTATTCTTATTCGGCCATATTTACAAAAGCTTCTTTTGCCTTTCGGCGAAGATAGATTTCAAACCTGTGCGTAGGAAGACAAACAATGAAACCTTTAATTTCATCTTATGCATATGAAATGCAGTTATTGATCATTCTACCATCATAGTAAAATACTAAACAATTGCGGTATTGACTCCATTCTGGAACTTTGTCTGCATTAAGCAAAACATTAATTTACTTGATGTCATGATGGAAACTGTGATGAGATAGAATCAGATGTTCTACAGAGAAACTGAATTTTCATTTCCTGTTGATAGAAGCTGTGATCGAAACACTGTGTCGTTTAATTCCATTAACTCGAATTCCACACTTTGGAACACATTATATGGGCGTGTGACTCGGGATATTCAGACTCAACGGTGTAACAGATAATTAGTTGCACCTACCCTACATAAAACAATGTATGAGGGACTTTTATGTTGGGCAGCATAGGCTTGCTGGAGGTAAGGTTTACTATTCGTGACGGGCGAGAATTACCGAAAAATTGGTTAATGTATCACATGATATAATCTTGTCTAGTTTCCTTTAAGCAATTTTTATTTCTTATTCCTGACTAGTGGAAGTGGACCTTCACAACGCACCGTTTTTTCATGGCGAGTTACGTCTGTGTACAGAATAGCCGATTTGGTGGAATAATGCAAAATATTACGGACCCCGGAAAAGGGCATTTACTCGACTAGTAGCATTCATGTCTCAAAGGCCGGAGGCTCGAGGTGTGAGGGGTGAGGGTGGGGGAGGAGGTGTCCCCTCCCATCGGAAGGGGCACCTCCTCCCAGACGCCCCCAACTCCCCCATTGAATTTTGAAAGCTCCCAGAACGGTTTTAGGGTGTATTTTGGCTTTACTTCGAGAATAAATCAATGAAAAATAATGGGTGATGAACCTGGGAAGGACATTGTCTGTCCCCTCTCGCCCACGTGGTTCGAAGGTAGGGAAGGCATCTTGTCTCCTCTGCCCAACCAGCACCTGCCTTATCTGAATTCGATTGGGCCTGTAGAGGCTGAGAAGATATGGCACATCACGACAACCATAATAACTCAATTTACACTAAGATACACGGGTGTTTACCCAGTATAAAACAATGATTACAACGTTGGTTTAGTCTGCATTTCATAACAGGACTTTTGTTTGGTATTTCAAGAGTGAAAATGACAACTTTCAGCGACTTTTCTCTAATTTAAAATGACCCAAGAACGGAATGCAGATCCTGCTAAATGAAACCTGCTTTAACAGGCTACAAGTATTTAGATACATTTTACAGATAACATTGTGTCTTTAGCTGGGATGGTGCTCAGCAAGTCAACATTGCGGAAGTTTATTGCTTGTTTGTTGTTCAGGTGATTGCATTCTAAGCTTGTCTGACGTATTCCCACATTTACCCGACTTGATATGTTGCAGTTATAGTGGATCTGACCAAGTGGAATAAAATCACCTTTTATGAATCCTCCGGTCGAGGCAATTACACATATATTAAATCCGCTAGGTGGCTGGAGAAACGATTTGATTACAGAATAAATCTTCCATCAAATTCAGTCTGGTAGAGTTTCTGGTGGAGGGCTTTAAGCGGCCCAACCTAAGGACAAACGTAAAATATTACAGTTAAAACTAGAAGTCCTGTCATGAAATGCGCACAAATAGCACGTCGATTTGCGCGTTAATCTACGCGCTATGACCACAGTAAGGCTATCAAATTCTGTACATATGGCCTATGCACAAGAAATGTTTCAGCCAATGAACCTCCTGGTTACCCGGAGGTCCATTGGCAGAAACATTGCTTGTGTTTGCTATGGGTAACCAGGAGAACCTGCCGTGATTTGGATGCCATTCCATATGGCAATTGCGCGCAATTCATACGCGCAATTAAGCCTAGATAAGCGCAAAGTTCGTGACAGGACTTCTAGTTTTAACTGTAGACATTATAAGTCACTTCTGATGACAAGCCCGCAGATCACAGTTTAAGTCTGATCTTTGCTGTACTCTACGAAGAAATAACTTGCAAATCTCATTTCCCACGAAGCAGCAAGTTTAGGATTTTTTAAAGAAGTCATGTAAAATATATGTGGACATGTGCATCAGTAGTATAAATGAATGACAATGACGAATCTGTTTTATAACATAAACCTCGCTATTAGTATCCATGTTGACCAGAACAACAAGGGATAAACAACCTCCCGCACAACCAGAAGGAAAAAACCCTGGAAATCTGCATCCGATGTCAAATGCAAGGCTACCACGGGGAAGCGTTCGGACCAACGCGTGAGAAAGCTGCTCTACTGACGGGATATTAAACTCACAGAGAGAGTAAACTAAACGTCAGCACCCAAATCGTGCGTGTCTAGAAATGACAATTACTGGGCTGTTTGTTTACCAACATTCTGTGGAGTCTGCGCACAGACAACTGTTGATACAATTTTATGACCTTTTACTCACTGTACATATATTCTTTCGTGCTGCAGCTATAGATATTTTTATCAATAAGTATTTAATTCACCTTGAAAACATGAGAAGATATTAACATAATCAGTGGAGTTGTGCAGCGTAATCCAAAAAAAACCAAAACGAAAAACTACAGCTGTAGTGAGTTTTCATTCATGATGGTTAGTGGAATCAAAGAAATGACGAAATTAAGTCTGGATTGAGACAAATGTCTTGCGTTAATTAAAAAAATGAATGTTTATCGAATTTATTTAACCCTTTACCCAACGTAACGGCCAAAACCGGCCAGCGCTATTCTCAAAAATCTCCATTTAATTTTCATTATTTTTCATTTTTTTGTCTCAAAAACATAGGTTATGACCCCTCGTTGGAACGAGCTCGTCGAGCTCGTTCCAACGAGGGGTCATAACCTATGTTTTTGAGACAAAAAATGAAAAAAATTAGTTATTCAAGAATTTTGTTTGCAAGTGTCGTCTGCTTTTCATGTTAGGTAAAGGGTTAATCGGCTAGAATATTTCAGTTGATCGGAAAAGCAAACCGTATTCCAACCGACTAGTAGGAGGCGAGGGACGGATCAAGCCGATTCGGGGTTAGGGAATGGGGAGGGTGAAGTGACTTCAAAGTCACGTGACCCCAATGACGTTAAGTCAGATTGTCATGGTAGCCCAGTATATCCCAGTGATAGGTGGTGTCATTGCACATGCGACGCACGTGTTGTTTGGGTGACACGCGTTTCTGTCGTCCATTTCGTATACATGTGGCGGCTATCTTGGTTTCTCTGTTTGCACACGGTTGCTATGTTACCCAATGACCAACAACAGGGCGGAGGTATGTCTGAGGGTCCTGTAGATTGAAAGGAAGTAAATCTAATTACTACAAACACCTCGACAATCACCCCAAAGCACCAAAAACATTCCAAACCACCGAAACAGGATCGGATGTCTCTAGAATCCTCCACATTTCCAATACTAGGCGCGCACTTTGTATTGGAGTAAATCTCATTACCCAAAATTCCCCGTTACTTCTTAAAAAGACCGCAATCAACCCGATAACTATTTATTTGGCTCTGGAGAGAATCCTTTTTATTAGAGTAGCACGTAGTGCTATAAGGTACGTTCATTTTATATAACAGTATACCTAATTATCCAGATAGACCTTACAATCACCCCAATACATCCAAAACTACCGAAACGGACTTAGCGAAGCCACCATCGTTGGCTTGTAATAGTAGCAGGTAGTGATATAAGGTGCGCTTCTTTGTATAAGGGCATACCTAATTACACAAATAGACCCCACAATCACCCAAATCTCCCCCAAAACGCACTTGGCGAAGCCACCCCCAAGGGCTTTAGATGTGCAGCTAGGTACACCCCCTATGGAACCCCCAGGACCGAACAAGACCGGATTTTTCAGGTACCTGAACATCTTGAAAGTAGATTTTCATATGTTAACAAGAAATCATCCTGGCCGGATATGACTTAATCCAAGATGGCGCCCATAAGGGTGGATAAATTTCGCGATTTTACACCATCACTAATTTTTCTCGATTACAGAAAAACTATATGAGAAAAGGAACGGGGATTAACTATTCATATTTCTGACGCCATTCCCAGTATAATATCAATCAAGTAAATAAAAATCCAAGATGGCCGCCAAAGTATGCCTCAAAATAAACGAAAATCAATTTTTTTGACACTTTTTTCGCAAAGAACTTATACAATCATGATAAAAAATAAGAAACCTGTAATCTTTTAGATGTTAATTTGATCGCAAATTATTCTCCGATGATACCCAGCGTGAACATGCACCATCGAAAGCCGATGTGGAATATAACATGGGGACCATTGCGACCACCCGTTTTCAATTATTTCGCTTTTGTAATGGACAAGTTTACACTATCTCAAATTGTACGATGGTTCCGGAAAAAATGTTTATAGTGTGTTAAGTGTATAGTATTTTGGACACTTTTTCTGCGTATGATAGAACCAATTTAGACAGTGAATATCCGAGGTGGTATCCAGAAAAATGCCTCGGAATTGAAGAGAATCAATAGTAGATCATATACCCGACCGGGCTCCATTCGATTGGACCTAGTGGTGGATCTAGGAAGCGACGTCATGTCATGTGGCCCAATTACGTCATGTTTGCTTGTCCTGGTAGCCCGCGTGAGTGGCCATCTTGTGCCGTCATCCCCATAGTGATATTTGGTCTTAGTGCGCATTCGCAGCGAATGTTGTTAGGGTGACACGTGTTTCCGTCGTCCATTTTGCATACTGGGGGCCGCCATCTTGCTTCTATGGCGGCACGTGGTTGCTATCTGACCCAAAACCATACAATAGGACAGGGGGACGTTTGGATGGTGTGTTCGATTGAATTGGAGTAAATCTAATTTCCACAAACAACCCGACAATCCCTCCAAACCACCCAAAACTACGAAACGGACTTTATTTTGCTTAGATTCCCCCATTTTGTCTTATAATAGTAGCACGTTGTGCTATAAGATCGAGAGGTTTCCTGGGGGTAAGTTCGATCGAACTGGAGTAGTTTGCTGGTTCGGATACTTTCTATTGATCTAGTTCGGATTCCTTTGGAATCCTTTATTTCTATCTGGTTTTTCTGTAACTGACCCTATTCTGACTATATTATATGCCTATTTAGTCTAACCTGTCTCTGTTCTAGCCTCTGACGTCAACCAAGTCTTATAATCACCAGTCAGATTGGTTCATTTCCCATAATCAATGCATATCCATACAGAGTTATACTCCTGTGTATAACGAAGTCCTACATGATACCCAAGGCCAAGCGACAATCGAGCAGGAACACATATTGCTCGAATGGCTCGAATCTTATCCAGCGAATAAGCTATTGAGTAGTGAGTGGAACAGGCATTGCTCGAATGGTTCAAATCTAATCGAGAAAATAAGCCATAGAGTAATTACTCGAACGAGTGACTCCTCTTACGACTCTTATCCTCATCTGGGTATTGGGGGATACTTATGACATGGTGATGTAGTACTGGAGGATACCTTTGGAGGATACCTTTTAGAGGATACGTTTTAGAGTTTTAGAGGATACGTATCAGAGGATATCTATCTGAAGACAGTTCCTAGAGTCTGTTCAGTTCCTTGCATCTAGACCTCCACATTGCCTTCATATCTGCAAGATACGAGGGCTTTACTCTGAAGTGTTGGATTATAATTTGAATGCTTAATGCTCTATAGTTGTGTTCCATTTTATCTTCAATGTGGAGCCTTCCGCTGTTATGGAGTTCCTTGTTACAATTTTTTGAGAGGCGGCCACAGTGGATCCTAACTCTATGGTCAGCTATTTGAAGGCTAATGGTTGTATTGTTGTTTTCCATTTCATCATCAAAGTGAAATTATTATCTAGGGGTTTATTTAGAACTAAAGGCTTCAGCAATTTGAAGGCTAAAAGCTTTTTAGTTGTACTTTTATGGCTGAAGTTCTGTAGTTGTACTACATATTAACAGTAAAAAGAAGTGACCTTAAGCACTACCAAATAAATATTAAATAATTGGGCTTAACTCTGAACTCCATGGACAGCAGTTGGAAGGCTGAAAGTATTATATCTTTAGGGGTTCGTTTTGTTACAAATTTTGGGAGAGTGCCAGTTGGGACTAGCCTATGGATTGTAACAAGATAAAACATAAACCTTTCGTTGCTGCAGAAAGGAACCATAAACACCACAAATGAATATCAAATATCTGGGATTTATTCTGAAATACAGGCTCAGTAATTTGAATACTGGAGGTCTGCATTTATACCACTTTCAGGAAATAAACAGAAATTGTTCTATTTCTACAAATTCATATAATGGGTAAGGTTTCTAATTCGTTTGAACTACAAGTATAGCAATCTGTTATCAAGCATCCATGGGCATTTAAAGTTATGAAGGTGACCTTAAGTACTTATAAATTAATATTAGATATGCGGGCTTTACTCTAAAGCGTTGGACTATAATTTGAATACTAAATGCTCTATAGTTGTGGTCCATTCTATCTTCACAATGAAGCCTTCTGTTCTTATGAAGCTGCTTGTTACAATTTTTTGCGAGACTGCCACTATTTGAAGGCTAATGGTTGTGTTGTTGTATTCCATTTCATCATCAAAGTGAAATGATTATACCTAGGGGGTTAATTAGAACTAAAGGCTTCAGCAATTTGAAGGCTAAAAGTTCTGTAGTTGTACTTTTTGACTAAGGCTCTGTAGTTGTACTACATATTATCAGCAAAAAGAAGTGACCTTAAGCACTACAAAATTAATATTAAATAATTGGGCTTAATTCTGAACTCCATGACCAGCAGTTTGAAGACTGAAAATATTATACCTCTAGGGGTTTGTTCTGTTACAAATTTTGGAAGAGTGCCAAATGGAACTAGCCTATGGATTTGTAACACAACAAAACATGAACCTTTCATGGCTGCAGAAAGTGACCATAAACATCAACATATAAATATCAAATATCTGAGATTTATTCTGAAATGCAGGTTCAGTATAGCCACTATTTTAAGGCTAATGGTTGTGTTGTTGTATTCCATTATATCATCAAAGTGAAATTATTATATACTTAGGGGTTTATTTATTTAGAACTAAAGGCGTCAGCAATTTGAAGGCTAAAAGTTCTGTAGTTGTACTTTTATGGCTGATGTACTGTAGTGTACTACATATTATCAGCCAAAAGAAGTGACCTTAAGCATTACCAAATTAATATTAAATAATTGGGCTTAATTCTGAACTCAATGGCCAGCAGTCTGAAGGCTGAAATATTATACCTTTAGGGGTTTGTTTTGTTACAAATTTTGGAAGAGTGTCAAATGGGACCAGCCTATGGATTTGTAACAAGACAAAACATGATCTTTCATGGCTACTTAAGGGGACCATAAACACCAGCAAATGAATATCAAATATTTGGGCTTTATTCTGAAATACAGGTTCAGTAATTTGAATACTGGAGGTCTGTATTTATGCCACTTTCAGGAAATAAACTGAAATTGTTCTATTTCTACAAAATGTGAGGGCTTTACTCTGAAGTGTTGAATTATAATTTGAATGTTAAATGTCCTATAGTTGTGCTCCATTCTATCTTCAAAGTGAAGCCTTCTGTTCTTATGAAGCTGCCTGTTACAATTGTTTGCGAGACGGCCACGTACTTGTACTACATTATCAGCAAAAAGAAGTGACCTTAGGTACTAACAAATTAATATTTAATAATTTGGGCTTAATACTGAACTCCATGGCCAGCAGCTGGAAGGCTGAAAGTATTATATCGCTATGGGTTTATTTTGTTACATACTTTGGGAGAGTGCCAAAAGGGACTAGCATATGGATTGTAACAAGACAAAACAAAACATGAACCTTTCATGGCTACAGAAAGGGACCATAAACACCAACAAATGAATATCAAATATCTGGGATTTATTCTGAAATACAGGTTCAGTAATTTGAATATTGAAGGTTTGAATTTATGCCACTTTCAGGAAATAAATTGAAATTGTTCTATTTCTACAAATTCGTATAATGGGTAAGTTTTTTAATTACTTTGAACTACAGGTATGGCAAGCTGTTATCAAGCATACATGTGTTTTTTTAATTAATTTGAACTACAGGTATAGCAATCGGTTGTCACAAGACAAAACATGAAGCAAACCATTATACCTCACATTATACCTGACACAAAAGTGTGTCAGGGTGAATGATGTATTATTGGTTTGGATCTGTGAACATCGATTTATACTGCAATAATCGCTTTGACGTGATTTAGATAAAGCTTGCAAACAAAAGTTCTTTAGAAGTAAATGAACGACTATAAATTAAATCCACCTTTCAGTAAGTATTGTTTATTTGTTATACAAACCAAATGAACACTGTAAGTAGTATATTGTAACGGTTTTAACCCAATTGTTCTGGAGTCTGGGGCCGGAGTCCAGGGCCGGCGTCTGGGGCCAGAGGCCTGGGTGGATGACGTCATCCTAATTAAAAAGTTATGTAAGGTAATTAACGTCACTTAATGAATATTTTTTTAATCACTTTAATAACTGTTGCTTAATTAATTTTAATTAATGACTGTTGCATAATTAATGTAATTAATGTAATTAATAAGTGTAATTAGGGTTGATTATAATAATTAGTATATTAATAAATGAATTAATAATGTCGATTTGTACATATTTTTTTAAAGTCATAATTTGGAATAGATATTATTAGATAAAAAAATAATATATTTAAAAAATAATATATTTAAAAATAATATTGACATACTGAACATATATGTGAATGCTATCGATTGACCCTGACCTGGACACGTGCTAAGGTAAACAGTTCATTGTGTGTTTAGGTGTCATTAAAAACCAATGAAATCTCGTTAAATTGATTTTTTTCTTTTCAAACGCCAACTACTATACGAGAGTGACAGATGTTGAGGTAATAAAATATATTGTTCAAAACTTATGAGCATAATAAAAACCTCATTAAATTAGTTATCAACACGTGACCTGCTTCCAGACTCTGAGATTCAAATTTTCAAATTTCATTGATTTTTTAACGGTTCGATTTCTACATTTTGACTGGTTCTCAAAAAATCAATCAGTCAATTTTAAAACAACGACAGTCACTCATAGACCAAGGTATTCTGATTTTATGCCTCACGTGATAAAGTAATTTTTTAATCCGATGACCACATGAACAAATAACATTTTGGTTATTGAAAAGCGGGCACGTTTTTTTTCCCGTATAAAGTCCGATGATTCGAACCTCACTCTCATTAGAAACTGTGTCAGAAAAGCCAAGATGACAAGCATCGACTATACATCCGTGAACAGCTATGAGCGAACCAAGAAGCAGTGAGCCAACGAAGAATTTGCATTAGCGTTACAAAAGTGGTGGTCAGCAATGCTCCCCATGAAGGAACAAGAAAAGAGACTTAAAGACTACCCTTTTGTTGAGGCTGCCAGACGTCCTTTCGGGGAGATCCAGTACAAAAATCGACCCAAACACTGGTTCGATCTTCCCGTACGTACGCATGCAGGAAGAAGCACTTTTAAGGCCACCGGTAACAGTTGATGAAGATTGGGAAAAGGAGTTCTTTACCAAGGCGGAGATGGGAGGAAAAAAATAGCTTTCTATGAAAATCTTAAAAAGAGTTGCTTTATCACAAACACACACTTTTCCAACCAATCAGACACCTCCATTATCCCACACCCTCACCGTCACACCCCTGTAACCCCTCACAATACCTAAAACTTTCATGAACTCCCCTCCTTCAGGTCATCCAATACCAAAAAAACTTTTTGAAACCTCTCTCCCCCTCCCCCACGCCTCACAATAGCTAAATTATCTCGAACCCCAGTCCAGTTCTCTGAATGTAATGGACATGTCAGGCCCCCGGATACCCTGTCCCCACAATTTTGAGCGATCAAATTACCCCAATTAGTCTCCTCTCATAACTTACCACACTCTTAACCCTTATTTACTATGAGATTGGCCCCCTAATAAATAGCGTATATTCATCTAATATAATATATTAATACTTTTCGTCAAATAATTTATTCCACAAGACACTTCTCAAAAAAAACTAAATGGTGGATTAGTTTGACAGAAATACATGTATCGATTTATTCATGAGTGTCTGTTGGTTGTGTCCTTGGGCAAGACACTTCACCCCCATTGCCCATGTGGGGGCACGGTGACGCTGTGCACTAAGGCATACTGCACATCGATGGAGCACCTGTCTTCAACCAATGCTAACCCTATGTAGAATTTTGACAGTTGCTTGCCATTGCTCGGTGGCTCTCTCTGGCTTCCTCCACCCGTAAAACTGTAGTGGTCATGATTAGCCATTGTGCAGAAATATGTGACCTTAAACACCAATAAATAAATATAAATAAATAGTCGGTTATCAAAACAGCCCTTAAGTGTTTACCAGTTAATTGTGGACCAGTGCGTTTAAAAATGAAAAATTTGGGTGATAACACTATGGACTGTGTTTAATCATAGAAAAATCACACCCGCACTATTACTAATGGTTTATTTTTTAACGTTTACTGAAGAATAATCCACCCATCTAAGTAAAAGCATGAAAGAGCTACCATTATCTAATTACCTATGTGGGGTGGGGGTGGGCGGTAACGTTGTGTACTATGGCGTACTACCTTCAGCCAATGATAACCCTGTGTAGAACTTTGACAGTTGTTTGCCTCTGCACAATGGTTCTTTCCAGATTGCTCCAACTGTCGTTAAATAAATGAAAAGAAAAACTACAATTCTATAATAACAGGCCAAGCCCCCCTTCATTTTCCATGTTTTGTGAGGGGGAAAATCAACAGTACTTTCACCCCCTCATTTTAATAGTTGAAAAGCACTGTTACTCGATCCAAAAAAATGGTAAAAGGATACGCGATTCTGTATTAACCACCCCCCAAAAGTGCAAAACTTGGGAAAATATAACCCACCTAGAGCAGCACCAAAGCTACATACACTATTCGAACTCCCGCATTGTGTCCTTGGGCAAGGTAATTTACCCTGTTTATCCACATGGGAGCATGATGACGGTGTGTACTAAAGTGTACTGCACGTCGGTGATACGCATATTTTCAAAAAATCTAACCCAACCTCTGTGACAGTGCAGATTTCTGACGTTTGTGAGATGACAGTTACTCATCATTGCTCTGTGGTTCTCTTTGGATATTCCGGAGTCTACCCGTAAAAGTGTCACATTTAATTATAATTTGACCTTGATGTCCGGGTGTAATGAAATAGCGTATTTGCTGCAGACATTTTAAATAAACGCAGCCGGTTTACAGACCTGTATGTATCTTTTTTTTCATTTGAATAAAAATATATGATAGTAACTAATGTAACACGCTGATTAGCATGTTTCATGAATCTAACTACGCCAGCCCGACCGACCCTTTGCCCACCATGATCACAACACACATTTCAATTCTCTCTCTCTCTCTCTCTCTTTCTGTCTCCGATACAGTACGGGTGGAAACTAACTGCGTTCAAGCTGTTGTTTTTTTCTAGGATTTACCACCCCCCTTACAGCGCAAATCGAAATGAAATCTGATTCATTGAATCATACTACAGGGTATGTGCTAAAACGATTATTTTTGTACTAAACTCAAGACCTTTCCCTCACAAATACCTATATAAAACAAGATAATATGAGAGAATGCATTGTGTACCTGCGTTTTGTTGATAAAATATGTCATGACCACATTCCAGAATATTATTAATGTACCCATTTAATAACAGCCAAATTTTTATCAGATCACAGCATTTGAATAATTGCTTAAATTCCATAATATATGGAAATATCCTGACGTTGGCGAACGTCAAGAAAGGCACTCTGTAGTTTAGGAGACTCCACAAATAAAAACAAAATAAAAAATCTGAGATATATTGCATTTATTTAAATATCGATATTAACCAGAGGTCGAAACCAGTCAAACTGATTAGTATTAAATTACAAATGAATATGAAGTTTGCAGTAAAATGAACACAGCCATATACGGCTATTCGGATTGGCACCCTATTGGTGTGAGTTTTTGCTTTTTAGTCCAGTTTCATGAGAGCTTCCACGAAGTCCATTCCACATTTGCAGTCTTTTCCAGGGGCTTTTCTTTAAAGGCTGGTCCATCGCAGCTTTGCAGAGATTTTGTTTTCTTGGAGAAAAAAGTCCATACGTTCTTTATTTCCGATCATACCCTTTGGGATATTTTTACCTTTAAGGATGTTTGCCAAAATTTTCCAGCCTGTCATTTGAAAATCTTTTCTTTTTCGCAGCAGATCATTTATTAGATCACACATATAGGAACCTGAAATTGTAATGCCGTTATACACGAGTCGATCTTTCTCATACCAGGATAAGTTGGGTATATTCATGACCACATTCCCAAATATTATTAATGTACCCACTTAATAACAGCCAAATTTTTATCGGATCACAGCATTTGAATAATTGCTTAAATTCTATAATATATGGAAATATCCTTTGGTGAAAGTCAAGAAAGGCACCCTGTAGTTTAGGAGACTCCATGTTCACTAAATTGGTCACTAAAATGACCAAATTGGTATCTCTCTGTGACCAATTTGGTCTCCTCAGTGACCAAATTGGTCTCTCTCTGTGAACAATTTGGTCATTTTAGTGACCAATTTAGTGAACAGGTAGGATTAAATGGTCACAGTTACCAATTTGGTCACAGAGAGAGACCAATTTGGTCACTAAAGAAACCAAATTGGTCACAGAGAGAGACCAATTTGGTCACTGTGACCAATTTAGTGAACATGTAGGATTAAATGGTCACTAAATGTGCTTTAAAACTGATGAAAACTTTTAAAAACTGATAAAAAACTGATGAAAACTGATGTGCCCATGCGTAAAACCAATAAAAACCAGTAAAAACTGATAAAAACTGATGAAAGCTGATAAAAACCGATGAAAACCGATAAAAACTTATGAAAACTGACGAAAATCCGATGTGCACATGTGATTATCTGAGTAAATGGATTATCTGATTAAACAGTGTGGAGTTGGTGGTTCAGATGTGCTACCTCGGCTTGTCATGAATGTGACTTTGATGTTTCTTTTTTTGAAGTAAACTATATCAATTGTGTGAAGTTGAGCAAAAACTTATTTTACCCCAGAGCTCTACCACTGTAATTTCCCACAATGCACTGTAACCAATGATCAACAAAATGCAGGTACACAATGCATTCTCGTGTATTATCTTGTTTTTATATAGGTATTTGTGAGGAAAAGGTCTTGAGTTTAGTACAAAATAATCGTTTTAGCACATATGCTGTAGTATGATTCAATGAATCAGATTTCATTTCGATTTGCACTGTAAGATGGGGGGTGGGGGGGGTAAAACCTAGAAAAAAACAACAGCTAGAACGCAGTTAGTTTCCACCCATAGTGTACCGGTGAGAGAGAGAGAGAGAGAGAGAATTGAAACGTTTGTTGTGATCATGGTGGGCAAAGGTTCGGTCGGGCTGGCATAGTTAGATTCATTAAACATGCTAATCGGTGTGTTACATCAGTAACTATCATATATTTTTACTCATTTGAAAAAAAAATATATACAGGTCTGTAAACCAGCTGCATTTATTTAGAATGTCTGCAGAAAATACACTATTTCATTACACCCAGACATCAAGTTCAAGTTATAATTAAACGTGACAATTTTATGGGTAGACTCCGGAATATCCAAAAAGAACCACAGAGCAATGACGAGTAACTGTCATCTCACCAACAGTCACAGTGCACCTTAGTACACAGCGTCATCGTGCCCCCATGGGGATAATCAGGGTAAATTACCTTGCCCAAGGACATAATGTGGGAGTTGGAATAGTGTATGTAGCTTTGGTTCAGCTCTAGGTGGGTTATATATTCCCAAGTTTTGCACTTTTGGGTGGTTAATACAGAATTGCGTATCCTTTTACCATTTATTGATCGAGTAACTGTTGATTTCCCCCCTCACAAAACATGTAAAACAAAGTGGGGCTTGGCCTGTTATTATAGAATTGTAGTTTTTTCCATTTATTTAACGACAGTTGTAGCAATTTGGAAAGAACCACCGTGCAGAGGCAAACAACTGTCAGAGGTCTACACAGGGTTATCATTGGTTGAAGGTAGTATGCCATAGTACACAATGTTACCACCCACTACCCACCCCACATAGGTAATTAGATAATGGTAGCTCTTTCATGCTTTTACTTAGATGGGTGGGTTATTTTTCAGTAAACGTTCAAAAATAAACCACATGGGTTAGTAATAGTGCGGGTGTGATTTTTCTATGATTAAACACAGTCCGTAGTGTTATCACCCAATTTTTTCATTTTTAAACGCACTGGTCCACAATTAACTGGTAAACACTTAAGGGCTGTTTTGATAACCGACTATTTATTTTTATTTATTTATTGGTTTTTAAGGTCACATATTTCTGCACAATGGCTAATCATGACCACTACAGTTTTATGGGTAGAGGAAGCCAGAGAGAGCCACCAAGCAATGGCAAGCAACTGTCAAAATTCTACATAGGGTTAGCATTGGTTGAAGACAGGTGCTCCATCGTCGTGCAGTACGCCTTAGTGCACATGCATCACCGTGCCCACACATGGGCAATGGGGGTGAAGTGTCTTGCCCAAGGACACAACTGACAGACACTCATGAATAAATCGATACATGTATTTCTGTCAAACTAATCCACCATTTTGTTTTTTCAAGAAGTGTCTTGTGGAATAAATTATTTAACGAAAATTATTAATATATTATATTAGATGAATATACGCTATTTATTAGGGGGACAATCTCATAGTAAATAAGGCTTAAGAGTGTGGTAAGTTATGAGAGGAGACTAATCAGGGTAATCTGATCGCTCAAAATTGTGGGGATGGGGTATCCTGGGGCCTGACATGTCCATTACATTTAGAGAACTGGACTGGGGTTCGAGATAATTTAGCTATTGTGAGGGGTGGGGGAGGGGGAGAGAGGTTTCAAAAAGTTTTTTGGTATTGGATGACCTGGAGGAGGGGAGTTCATGAAAGTAGTAGGTATTGTGAGGGGTTACAGGGCTGTGACGGTGAGGGTGTGGGATAATGGAGGTGTCTGATTGGTTGAAAAAGTGGGTGTTTGTGACAAAGCAACTCTTTTTTTTATTATGGTGGCCCTGAAAAGGGCCGTTTTTTGGCTTTCCATAGATAGCTATTTTTTTCCTCCCATCTCCACCTCGGTGAAGAACTCTTTTCCCAATCTTCGTCAACTGTTACCGGTGGCCTTAAAAGTGCTTCCTCCTGCATGTGTATGGGAAGATCGAACCAGTGTTTGGGTCGATTTTTGTACTGGATCTCCCCGGAAGGACATCTGGCAGCCTCAACAAAAGGGTAGTCTTTAAGTCTCTTTTCTTGTTCCTTCATGGTGAGTGTTGCTGACCACCACTTTTTTAATGCTAATGCAAATTCTTCGTTGGCTCACTGCTTCTTGGTTCGCTCATAGCTGTTCACGGAAGTATAGTCGATGCTTGTCATCTTGGCTTTTCTGACACAGTTTCTAATGAGAGTGGGGTTCGAATCGTCGGACTTTATAGGGGAAAAAAAACGTGCCCGCTTTTCAATAACCAAAATGTTATTTGTTGATGTGGTCATCAGATTAAAAAATTACTTTATCGCATGAGTCGTAAAATCAGAATACCTTGGTCTATGAGTGACTGTCATTGTTTTAAAATTGACTGATTGATTTTTTGATAACCAGTCAAAATGTAGAAATCGAACCGTTAAAAAATCAATGAAATTTGAAAATTTGAATCTCAGAGTCTGGAAGCAGGTCACGTGTTGATCACTAATTTAATGAGGTTTTTATTATGCTCATAAGTTTTGAACAATAGATTTTATTGCCTCAACATCTGTCACTCTCGTAAAGTAGTTGGCGTTTGAAAGAAAAAATTGATTTAACGAGATTTCATTGGTTTTTAATGACACCTAAACACGCAATGAACTGTTTACCTTAGCACGTGTCCAGGTCAGGGTCAGTCGATAGCATTCATATATATGTTCAGTACGTCAATATTATTTTTAAATATATTATTTTTAAATATATTATTGTTTTATCTAATAATATCTATCCCAAATTATGACTTTAAAAAAAAAATATGTACTAATCAACATTATTAATTCATTTATTAGTATATTAATTATTATAATCAACCCTAATTACACTCATTAATTACATTAATTACATTAATTATGCAACAGTCATTAATTAAAATTAATTAAGCAACAGTTATTAAAGTGATTAAAAAATATTCATTAAGTGACGTTAATTACCTTACGCAACTTTTTAATTAAGATGACATCATCCACCCAGGCCTCCAGCCCTGGACTCCAGCCCTGGATTCAGGCCCTGGACTCTGGAAGAATTGGGTTAAAACCGCTACAATATACTACTACTGTATGTCGAATTCAGTAAGTATTGCTGATTTCTTATACAAACCAAATGAATACTGTATGTCAAATTCAGTAAGTATTGCTGATTTCTTATACAAACCAAATAAATATCAAAGAACTATATTTATTATCATGACTTGAGAATTGACTCACATTTTTCGCTGCGCAGTCAAAAGTTTAATATGGCACATCGTGCCCAATATATGAATATAATAAACAAAGGAATTAGCTACAATGTCCTTTTGATCAGCTTCACAAAACATGCGTAATCAGATTACTGCTGAAACCTCATCACATGCGCCAACATGAGTTAAGGTTTGCAGTTCTGAACGCGACTTGAGGTCTTAGTACAATGCCGTGAACCGCCATCTCATAATAATAACAGTAATAATAAAACACATAAGGAAAATTGTTCACTAATTATATCAATGTTTCCTACAGGTTATACACCTGTAATTTTTCTCGACAGCAGATGTCTATTTACTCATTTATGCCTCAACATTAAGCACTTTTTTCTTACGTTTAAATACAAAATGCCAAGCAATTATCTGTCAATGGATTCAGCAGAAACCAAATCTAAAATTGATTATCAATTAAACCATGGCTAACTCAGTAAGCCTTGATGAGGTCCAGAGTGAAGATGCGTATGCTTTTATTGCAACTTACAGCAACACCATCGGCAACAATAACGACGATTCGCCATGCTCCCCTTTTCTGATTGAAAACCAGAGTTGTGATTATAATTCCACAGAAAGTTTCAAAGAACTCCTGCCATTAAATAACAATAAACTGACTTTATTGAATATAAATTGTAGAAGCATAAATGCCAACTGGGGCAAATTTCGTAATTTGCTCTGTGATATACAGGTCAATGATAATCTTTTTGTTTACATTGTCCTGACGGAAACGTTCTTTGTTCATGATAATATTGCCTATGGAATTGAAGGTTATCACCCTTTAATGACTCGCTGCAGACCCGTTGATGATGACGGTAGGGGTGGGGTAGGTTTACTTGCTAAAATAACGTCAACTTCCAAATTAGGGAACACTTGTCACTTTTTGTACCGCATGTATTTGAATCTTTGTTCATAGAAACATCTTCAACTGGGGTAATCTACTGGCCCCACGCAGCACCTAAAGCAGACCTTGATCTATTTATCATCATTTATCCACACTATTAAAACTCACTGAAAAACTGAACCAGGAAAATAAGAGCGTGTACATTATGGGAGACTTCAACATAAACCTTCTAAAATTTGGAAGCCACAATAAAACAAACCAATACGTAGACCTTATGTTTAGTGCCGGGTTTATGCCCATTATCACCAGGCCGACAAGACTCACAGACACATCTGTGACATTAATAGATCATATATTTCGTAATAACGTCAATGATTATTCGGCTGGCATTTTAATCACAGATATGAGTGTTCATTTCACTACATTTTACATAGAAAACGCACCTAAGCACAAACAATACAAAGAAACGAGCTTTAAACGATCATTTAAAAAGGAAAATGTTGATTATTTTAAGACTCTCTTATATGATTGTGACTTTGACGATATATTCGGCTGTACGTGTCCAAACAATGCTTATGATGCATTTCTTTCTCATTTCAATAGCTGTTTTAACCGACCATTCCCCTTGAAAATGATGGTGACTCCCAAGAGATACGGCAAGAGAAAGCCCTGGATGACCTCGGGACTAATCCAATCATCTATAAATAAATGGCGCCTCTGTGTAAAAAAAACTGAAATCCCCTATATCAACTAATATAGAACAATATAAAAGATACTGTAAACTCTATAACAAACTAATACATATGACAAAGCCCACCTACTATGAGAGGATTCTTGAGTGGAACAAAAACAATCTCAAAAAGTCCTGGGATATATTACGTAAGGCCCAATATAGCCATGGAGCACCCTTATTTTTCATGGATAATGATATCCGAGTGGACAATCCTAACGTCATTGACAACCAATTTAATCAATTTTTTTTATTAAAATAGGGAAAAAGCTAAATAACCCTCATCTTGTCGGCAACAGACAGAATATCTGAAGGATATTAGGAACATTGAATCTTTTTTCATTTCACCCACAAACAGCAAGAAGTGATCCTTAATGTTAACTCTTTCCTACCCAAAACAAGTCGAGATTGCAATAATGTTACTTCTAAACTGTTGAAAGACATAATATATCAATTGGCTGAACCATTAACCCATATTATATTGATCTATCTTTTTTGTTTTTGGGCATTGTTCCCAACAAAATGAAGATAGCTAAAGTTATACCTATTTATAAATCTGGTGACAAACATATTTTCAACAATTATAGACCTGTTAGCATCCTACCAGCATTTTCAAAAATCCTAGAAAAAATAATGTACAGACGACTTACAAGTTACCTTAATGCCCATAAAATCTTATACCCGTTTCAATTCGGATTTAGGAAAGGGCACTTAAATTTTCACTCAATTCTCCATCTTTTAAATAATGTGGCGAAGATGAAAGACCAAACGACCAAAGACCCTACTTTCCATACGTTCCCCAGATTATGGAATACAATCGATCAGAATACACAGAACTTAACCAAGCCGCAGTTTAAAAAGAAACTGACGGCCTCATCCCTCGATAGATATTCAGAGATTGTACACTGTAACTTTCGAAAACTGTCCTGACTGCGTTTAATTACCAGATAAGAAAATAAAAATATAAAAATTAAAATAAAAATTATGTCTGTTGATGCCATGATCCCGTTCCGCTTTACTTTACTTTACTTCGGTTCAGCTCAGCCCAGTACAGTGCTTAAAATTAAAATAAACACTTTACTCTCTCTGGAGCAGGCGCTTTACCCTCTAGGTGCAGCCAAGAGACGTGATCAATTGCCGAGGCTATCGTGGAGTGCTCCCCACTTCCTCCTTGCTGTTTCAGTTAATTTTTGTTCTTTTGTGTACATGAATACTAAATTAAGACCAGTTACAGCAACCTGTGTAAGACAGGGCCTGATACTCGAGATCTCTTCAAAAAAGGATCTTGGCTTTCAGACCAGGCTACATTTAAACACTTTTGGAATAGATGGTGGTCGTAGTCATGTTCCATATATAACATTCTTTGACTCAGTACGTCGTGGAACTCTACTTTGTATGATACACAGTCAAGTCACTATAATCAGGTATTCTCGGTCTATCCAATATTGCTTCAATAACTGTGATTCTTATATGCTCGGTGATTTTGTTAATAATACAAGATTGCTCAACTTAAAAAGTGTTTTCGAATGCAGGATCTGCTGTCGAGAAATTATTCTATTTTTACATATGGCGTACCAATTGGGTCAAAAGTCTATTCTCATCGCGATGAGATTAAAATACACATCCAAAGTGCATTTTTTGGCGATGCACCTTTATTTTATTGTTGCAACGCTATTTCTAAATGTAGGTGCACCTGGAAAAAATAGCGATGCACCTGGAAATATGAACGTCCAACGTGCAATTTGTACATCCGACGTGCATTTCCACATCGGACGTGCATTTCTCATCGTGATGGGATTTCGCTAAAATAAAAAATAGCGGTGCACCTGTATTTTTTGTAGGTGCACCTACATTCCAAAATAGCATTGCAATGATAAAATCCAGGTGCATCGATAAAAAATACACGTCAGACGTGTATTTCAATCTCATCGCGAAGATAAATGCACGTCCAATGACGTGCAATTTAAGGCAAAAATGCATGTCCAACGTACATTTTTGCCCAATTACGCGTCCGACGTGCATTTTTTAGGAATGCACCTGTATTTTAGCATTGCAACGCTATTTTCGAATCTAGGTGCACCTACAAAAATATCGATGCACCTTGAAAATAATCCACGTCCAACGTGCATTTCACTCGACCAACTTGTAAATTATACGTCCAACGTATAAATGCACATCGGACGTGCATTTTCCATCGTGACGAGATTTTCCTAAACAAAAAATAGCGATACACCTGTTTTTTTACAGGTGCACCTACATTCAGAAGTAGCGTTGCAACGATAATTTCCAAGTACATTGCTAAAATTACACGTCCGACATGCATTTTAATCTCATCGCGATGAAAAAATGCAGATCCAAGGTGCAATTTTAGGAAAAAATACACATCCAACGTACATTTTAGCCAAAATACACATCCGACGTGCATTTTGTAGCGACGCACCTGTATTTTAGCGTTGCAGCACCCCTGCCCACATTCATGTCATCTCACATTTCAACTCTTGCCTTTATTACCCAGAATATGCTTTCGGCATTCTGCTTTTTCAATTCTCCTAAAAAATACCTTTCTTGAAACATCGAAAAAATTTACGACATTAAGTTGACTACTCACACTTTCACTTTGCAAAATTTTTGGACAGTGTCACTGCAGTCACCGAAATCCCCACCTTCCAAAGACATCGGTGTTAAATACAATAATTTGCCTTTATCCTATTAAGGTTTGGATGAACTCAAGTTAAACAAACATGTCACAGTTCTGCAATGAATAGATTCTACATACACTTGCAACGTCAATTTCGATTGGTCTACTTGAAGATGCTCGTTGAACGTATATTTCTATTTCTAGGAACCGGGTGCACCCACATCTACCAATTCTCATTGGCTATCTCAAAATGTACGGTGGCCGTGCATCTATTTTTAGAAACGTGGTGCACCTGGAAATGTACGTTAGACGTGAATTTTTCATCGCGATAAGATTAAAATATTCGTTGGACGTGTATTTCTATTTTTAGGAATCGGATGCACCTGCATCTACCAATTCCTAATGGCTAACTCAACATGTACGATGGGCGTGCACCTATTTTTTGAAACACGGTGCACCTGGAAATGTACGTCGGACGTGCATTTTTCATCGCGATGAGATTAAAATGTACGTTGGACGTGTATTTCTATTTTTAGGATCCGAGTGCACCTGCATCTACCAATTCCTATTGGCTAACTCAAAATGTACGATGGACGTGCATCTATTTTTAGAAACGCGGTGCACCTGGAAATGTACGTCGGACGTGCATTTTTCATCGCGATGAGATTAAAATGTACGTTGGACGCGTATTTCTATTTTTGGGATCCAGGTGCACCTGCATCTACCAATTCCTATTGGCTAACTCAAAATGTACGATGGACGTGCATCTATTTTTGGAAACGCGGTGTACCTGGATTTACCAGTTTCCATTGGCTGAATACTAAATGTACGTTGGGCGTACATTTCTCATCGCGATGAGATTAAATGTACATCGTACGTATGGAATCCCCTAACCGACACGTCAATCGCTATTCGTTAATCACCAGTCAGGTTCACCGACGTGTAACACAACACAATCTTGCTCATGACCATTTCGGCCTTCGATTGCCGAGCATGTTATCTTCAGGAAAAAATATCACAACCACCTTGTGAAGTGAAATCAAAATTAATAAGTTACAAAAACGATTTCCAAGCTTTAGAACGGCAACTGAAGCATCCGGTAGACAGGTGAGATTTAGGGGACGTACGGATTTCAAAAACAGTGAGGAGAGAAAAGTACAGGTCTGGGGAGGGGGTGCACTTCTGTATTTATTGCTGGAGTTCTGTGGAAATGCTTTCCTATCGACAACTTGTGCTCCCTTGAAAATGAGTAGACGCTCCTTTATAAATACATGTATTGCTTACAACACTTGGATTTATGGTTCCAAGAATAACACTTCAAGTAATAACTTGGAAGAAGGTCATGAACAACAGTCTATGAATTATTGAGAATACGATTTTTGACAGTCTTTTTTTAAAAAAAAATGTTCCAGAAAGAAGGGCTCCCACCAAACTACACGGATAATATCCTCTCGTAACACCCACCCCTACCAGTAGGCTACTGCTAGTCTATTTATGCCGCAGTCCAACACTGAATGCGTCAATGTTATTTCGTTTTGTTTGTTACTCCCAGTGAACTTACTAAACTAATCATTTTTATTGCGGATTTTGAGTTTTAGCTTGGTCTAACTGTGTGGGTAATTAGTGCTACTTTAAAAAAAGTCTTGATCCGCTGTGGTGTGCACTGTACTTACGAGCGTCCAAGAAACTGGTTTTCTTAGATTGTAAAAATTATACGGCTGAGTATAGAAAGTATGTGTGTGTGTGGGTGTGTGGGGGGGGGGGGAGGGTTGCAGCGTAGGGTGGGAACATGGATTTGTTGACAGAGTAATTTCACACATTCATATTATTCAACTTAAAAATCTGGAGGGCACATTCTCAGTCCAACCTTGTCTTATACTTAAGTTTAGAATCCTAATATCGGTCGCGGGCCAAACGCAATTTGTTTGATATCAAACTGTAATATTTGTATTGTTATAAATTTATCCCCTTTAAAAGTAGTTTTTCATATCATGATTATGTACAATTAACGAAACATTTCAAGCCATTTTAAAAGAATCAACTAAGGGGGCATACGATTTCATTGTTCACATTTTGTCTAGTTTTGACCAACGCATGGGCCTCTCGAAGAATTGGCGAATAGCTCACAAACGAATGGCAGTTATCTTCCAGCGATTGACGAATGGCGATTGACAATCACACGAGTCGCCATTTGCCAATAATTAACTGCATACCGCTTTTTGCCATTCGCTCATCGCTAAATGCCATTCGCTAATCGACAAATGCTAATCGCCATTGGCCAATCGCAAATAAAAAAATAATCGTTAATCGCCATTTGTGACTCACCATTGTCTGACAACAAGAGAAAATTTAATCGCTATTCGCTATCAGCCAATCACCAAACCCCTCCCAACCATTACTATATATGTGATTTGGAAGAGTGAAGGGGCAAAAATGATCGAAAATTATTGTTTGGTGTAAAAATTGAAAAAAAACACTCTTCAAGCATTTCCTTCTCTTTTTCTATCTTCCAAACATATCTTACTATGATTACTAAGTAGGTCCATAATGTGTACTTTAGATAAAAAACAAATAATCGAAACTTGGGTTCTGCTACACAAGAAATACGTAAACAATTCACCTTCATTGGTAGATATTATTGTGCAGTTGAACACCAAATTCGCTTGGAGTTTTCATTTGAAGACACTGTTATGCAACTGACTAAGGAGTGGACCTTTGCAGCCCCCCCCCCCCCCACACACACCAACAACAAAAAACAACAAAAGAAAAAACATTTCACACGACTTAAGAGCCTCATAGTGCTCCCCAATATAGCGCTACAGTGCTTAGATTGATCCATTCTTGGAGCACAAGTCTAAACTGTGTAAATGTGCAAAACTTTATCGGGGGATGCCTTCTCCCAGCTATGAAACGCCCCGATCTTTATCCCCTACTCCCACTACCATGTCCTAACTAGGAGCTTCCCATCATTACACCCTAGTCCTAGTTAGGACTAGAAGAGAACTCCTGAAGCCCCACAACAAGCTTCCACATATCATGGTAGAAACCTTAAAATTGCCGAGCGCCCCCCCCCCCCCCCCCCCCCCCACCCCCATTATAAAATTCTGGCTACTCCCTTGTTAAGGTCGGTAAAAGGCGATTGGAAATTAAGAAATGACGACCGGCAACACTGATTAGCGAAAAACGATTGGCGATTAGCAATTAACTACTGGCGATTGGCATTGTTTCAGGGCCACAAAACCAGTCAGCGACTGGCGATTGACGATTGGCGAGATTGACGATTGGCGAATAGCGAATCTGCAGAGCCACAAAAAAGCTGTTAGCGATTAGCGTGTCGATAGAGGCGCATTTAACTGGTGATTAGCGAATGGCGATCAGACTGGCAACTAGCGATTGGGGATAGGATTGGCGACTGGCGATTAGAGAATAGCGATTGGCGTGTCGGTTAGGCGTTTCCATACGGGCGTGTAATTTATCGATGCACCTGGAATTGTACATTGGACGTTCATTTTTCAGCGCGATGAGATTAAATGTACGTCGAACGTGTAATTTAGCGATGCACCTGGAAATGTACGTTGGACGTGCATTTTTCATCGCGATGAGATCAAATGTACGTCGGACGTGTAATTTTAGCGATGGACCAGGAATTTATCGTTGCAACGCTATTTTTGAATGTAGGTACACCTGTAAAAAATACAGGTGCATCGCTATTTTCTGTTTTCGAAATTCTGATCGCGATGGGAAATGCACGTCCGACGTACATTTATACGTCGGACGTATAAAATACAAGTTGGACGAGTGAAATGCACGCTGGACGTAGATTATTTTCCAGGTGCATCGATATTTTTGTAGGTGCACCTACATTCGAAAATAGCGTTGCAGCGCTAAAACACAGGTGCATCGCTAAAAAATGCACGTCGGACGTGTATTTTGGCTAAAATGTGCGTTGGACGTGTATTTTTTCCTAAAATTGCACGTTGGACGTGCATTTTCCATCGCGATGAGATTAAAATGCCCGTCGGACGTGTAATTTGAGCGATACACTTGGAAATTATCGTTGCAACGCTATTTTTGAATGTAGGTGCACCTGTAAAAAATACAGGTGCATCGCTATTTTCTGTTTAGGAAAATCTCATCGCGATCGGAAATGCACGAACGACGTGCATTTATACGTCGGACGTATAAAATACAAGTTGGACTACTGAAATGCACGCTGGACGTGGATTATTTTCCAGGTGCATCGATATTTTTGTAGGTGGACCTACATTCGAAAATAGTGTTGCAACGCTAAAATACAGGTGCATCGCTAAAAAATGCACGTCAGACTCGTATTTTGGCAAAAAATGTACGTTGGACGTGCATGTTTGCCTTAAATTGCACGTTGGACGTGCATTTTTATCGCGATGAGATTGAAATACACGTCGGACGTGTATTTTTTATCGATGCACCTGGATTTTATCGTTGCAACGTTATTTTGGAATGTAGGTGCAGCTACAAAAAATACAGGTGCATCGCTATTTTTTATTTAGCGAAATCCCATCACTATGAGAAATGCTCGTACGACGTGGAAATGCACGTCGGACGTACAAATTGCACGTTGGACGTGGATATTTCCAGGTGCGTCGCTATTTTTTCCAGGTGCACCTACATTTAGAAATAGCGTTGCAACGATAAAATACAGGTGTATCGCCAAAAAAATGCACGCTGTGTATTTTGATCTCATCACGATGAGAATAGACTTTTGACCCAAATGGTACGCCATATTTACAAGGGGCGACAGGAAGACAGCTAACGTTGCTATGTCGCTTCCTTGCAGTATATCAGAGTATGTTAAAATGAATTGTTTAGTTTCTCTACTGTACTTTATGTGTAATTGATGTACTGTGAATAAAGGTGAATTGAATTGAATTGGCCGCTACTGGTGACTTGTCCAATACCGCCACCATTTGTCCTTTGATTAGCTTGTACTGTAGTCACCCAATCTCATAGTCCTCCTCCAGCCTTGTGCCATTACTACTGGCACGTAGCCCTACTGCTGGCTCGCTAACTATCTCAAATTGCTCGATCGACTGGAATCCCATCGAACAAATAAGCCATCGATTAATTGCTCGAACGAGTGACTTCTCTTACGACTGTTATCCCCATCTCGGGGAGGATACCTATGACATGGTGATGTACTATTTGAGGATGCCTTTGGAGGATACCTTTTGAGGATACATGAAGACAATTATTGGTATGGGGCTGTTAGTTTTGTAGTAGGCGCCTGCCAAGCATATCCCAAACGTGCTCGATTGGTGAAAGGTCTGGACTTAATGCTGGCCAAGGCAGTGTAGTGATGTTCTGCTACTGGGGAAACTCTGTAGTGACACCCATATTATCATTAGCTTCTAGAGCAGTTACCCAAATACTATAGACTTCTACCATGAATCCAACTTTACGGAATCGGCTTGGAATCCCACTTAGAGAATACCTTCCATAGCATGTTATATCTATAAATGATATACAAGGGATTTAAACTCTGTTTAAAATGGTACGTGTAGGGGGTATGAAGCAATCTGATTGAACATGTTAAAGGCCTGGCTGCACGTCGAGTCCTTAGATAAATAGTCAGCATGCCTGTAGTAGTGCTACAAGTCAGAAGTAATGGTTCTAGGCTGCAAGGGTGGTGGAAGACTATAGTATTGGGTGACTGCTGTAGAAGCTAATGGTAGGACAGATGATAGTCAACAGTAGTGGTCTTAGAGCTATAAAAACAATTCGCCGACCAGGTACCGGGAACTATAACTAGCTTTAGATAAATGTCCTCTGAAATGTATACTCAAAAGGTATCCTTCAAATGTGTCCCCAAGTACTACATCACCGTGTCATAGGTGATCACCAATACCTACATGTGGATAAGAGGCGTAAGAGGAGTCACTCGTTCGAACAATTTCTCGATGGCTTATTTGCTAGGTAGTATTCTAGTCGTTCGTGCAGTTTGAGACAGTTAGCAAGCCTGTAGTAGTACTATATGTCAGTAGTAATGGTATAAGGCTGGAAGAGGACTATGAGATTGGGTGACTACAGTAGAAGCTAACAATAAGACATACGATGGCGATATTGGACAAGTCATCCGTAGTGGTCTTAGCTACGGCTGACATGGCTATAAAGACCATGGGGAGGTCTAGATGCAAGGAACTGAACAGACAGTAGGAACCATTACTGTCTTCAGATAGATACCCTCTGATAAGTATCCTCTAAAAGGCATCCTCCAAAGGCATCCTCAAATAGTACATCACCATGTTATAGGTATCCTCCAATACCCAGATGATGATAAGAGTCGTAAGAGGAGTCACTTGTTCGAGTAATTACTCTGTGGCTTATTTTCTTGATTAGATTCGAACCATTCGAGCAATGTCTGTTCCACTCACTACTCAATATCTTATTCTCTGGATAAGATTCGAGCCATTCGAGCAATAACTGTTCCTGCTCGATTGTTGTTTGGCCTTGGGAATCATATAGGACTTCATTATACACATGGGAGATAATTCTGTATGGATATGCACAGGTTATGAGAAATGAAGCAATCTGACTGTGATTATAAGACTTGGATTGAGACCAGAAGCTGGGAATAGACAGCTGAGACTAAATAGGTAGCCAATATTGTCAGAATAGGGTCAGTTACAGACAAAATAGATAGAAACCGAAGATTTCAAAGGAATCCGAACTTGATAAATAGGAAGTATCCGAACCAGCAAACTACTCCAGTTGGATCGAACTTACCCTCAGGAGACCTCTCGGTCCTATAGCTCGAAGTACTACTATTATAAGCCCATGAATGAATCCAAACAAAATAAAGCCCGTTTCGGTAGTTTTGGGTGATTTGGAGGGATTTTCGGGTTGTTTGTGGTAATCAGATTTACTCTTATTCAATCGACCACACCTTCCAAACATACCCTTTATGCTATTGTAAAGTTTTGGATTCCATAGCAACCATGTGCTGCCATAGAAATCAAGAAGGCGGCCTCCAGTGTACAAAATGGACGATGGAAACACGTGGCACCCTAACAACACGCGCTGCGAATGCACACTAAGACCACATATCACTATGGGGATGACGTCACAAGATGGCTGCTTACGCGGGCTACCAGAGCAACCAAATACAACGTAACACAGTCACGTGACAGGACGTCACTTCCTATGTCCATCACTAAGTCCGCCCAATGCTGCCCGGTCGAGTATATGATCTACTACTATTGCTCTTCAATTTTGAGTATTTTATGGTGGCCATCTTGGATATTCACGGACTAAATTGGTTTTATCATACGCAGAAAAAGTGTTCAAAATACTATATAGTTACATTTTTTCCGCAACCATCATACAACTTGAGATAGTTGTCCATTACATTAGAGGAATAAGAGGGATAACTGGAAACGGTGATCGCACTGGCGGCCATCTTGTTTTCCACATTGGCTTTCGATGGTACATCTTTACGCTGGATGTTATCGTAGAATAATTTGTGATCAATGGAACATCTGAAAGTATACAGGTTTCTAATTTTTTTATCATGCTTGTATAAGTTTTTTGCGACAAAAGTGTCAAAAAACTCGATTTTCTTCTTTTTCGAGGCATTTTTCTGGCGGCCAGCTTGGATATTCACTTACTTGATTGGTTTATCATACGCAGAAAAAGTGTCCAAAATACGGTACAGTTAATTCCTGTGCCCTGTATAAAACACTTTTTCCGCAACCATCGTACAACTTGTGATAGTGTATACCTCTCCATTACGAAAGCGGTATAATTGAAAACGAGTTGTCGCACTGACGGCCATGTTGTTTTCCATATCGGCTGTCGATGGTGCATGTTCACGCTGGGTATTATGGGAAAATCATTTTCAATCAATTTAACATCTAAATGTTTACAGGTTTCTTATTTTTTATCGAAAAAAGTGTCGAAAAACTCGATTTTCGTCTATTTTGGGGCATACGAATGAGTTAATTCTCTTTCCTTATCTCATATAATTTTTCCGTAATGGAGAAAAATTAAGGATGGTGTAATCTTGCGAAACTGACCCACCCTCAAGGGCGCCATCTCGGATTACGTCATATCCGGCCAGGATTGTTTCTTGTTAACATCTGAAAATCTACCCTCGAGATGTCCAGGTACATGAAAAAAAATATACCTAATTATCCAAATAGATCAGAGAAATACCCCAAATTACCCCCAAAACACCAAAAATTACTGAAACGGAATGAGATTTCTCCAGAATCTTCATTTTTATGGCTATTCCCTAAATGGTATTGCAGAACTATAGTTTTATAAGTTCTTTTTCTATATTTAATCTATGTTCAGTTACTTCCTTAACTAATCCCTTATCTTTGTCCCTTTAGTTTCCCTTAACTCTTAGAAACCGGGGAATCACAATGAATTTATTGAACATGACATACCGCGAAAAACGTAGAGTAAAAAAAATGCTTCTAGTCAAGTGTCGTCTGCCTATTCAGGCAGGCGACACTTGACTAGAAGCACCTGCTCAGAGTTTAATTCTCCCCAACCCAACGACAGCCGAAAGTCCCATCCAAATTACCTGCCGTATCACATCACAGGAAAGAAAACTCGACTCCCGGCTTTTAAGAGTTAATTTAAATGTGGAGCTATATTTTTATAAGTTCCAAATCTATAAGCACACGATATGTATTAATACAAGTTTAGGAGTTTCTATTTTCAGTAACATCGTTAATTGACTCCCGGACTGTTACTAAATTTCGTATGTTCATTAGCGAAGACCTTTTAGTTTCCCTTCATTGCAATATGGAACTATATTTTTATACATTCTTATGCACCCCGATCTATTTTTATGAGCATCCTTAATTGACCCCCTCCCCCTAATGTTACTACTGATCTGTTTTAATACGGTTTAAACAAGAAGTCCTGTCATGAACTGTGTGCTTATCTAGGCTTGATTACGCGTAGGAATTGCGCGCATTTGCCATATCGAATGGCATCCAAAGCACGGCAGGTACTCCTGTTAGAAGATCGAGAGTGTGTGTGTCATAATCGAAGTATCAAATCTCATAAGAAAGTATATGTTTACTAACAAGACCATACCAACAGTTAAAACTAGAAGTCCTGCCATGAACAGTGCGCTTATCTAGGCTTAATTCCGGGTTGGAATTGGTATATCGAATGGCATCCAAAGCACGGCAGGTGCTCCTGGTTACTCGTAGCAAACAGAGACAATGTTTCTGCCAATGGACCTCCGGGTTATCCGGAGGTCCATTGGCAGAAACATTGCTTGTGCACAGGCCGTATGTGCATAATTTGACAGCCTATCTATGGTCATAACGCGTAGATTAACGCGCAGATCGACGTGCTATTTGTGCGCATTTCATGACAGGACTTCTATTTTAACTGTAAGTTCATTAACTAACCCCCTTTATCGTGTTTAAAGGACACTAAGATGATTTCAGGTCGATATGAACGCTAGCCTAGCATCGATCAGGAAATATCATTCGTAAACCTCTGCCTTGATTCGATTTTCGCAGGACCAAAGTTGACTGTTGTCAGAAGTCAGTATCAGACCCATGTTCTTTGTATATTTACATTATATTTATATGTAACGGGAGAGAGCGAAATGCCATCTGAAGTTTTGTATTGCTGGAATTTACACTGGTTCAGAAATAGAACCATATCTTTCACCACAAGATATTCTTGGCCTTCCAATGAAACGGTGGAGTTGTCTTTTATTTTATAAGTGCTTATTTCTTTCTAATATTTTAATCATGAACATCAAAATTGACTTCCGATATGATCAACAGTCCAGACCCAAATTGTATGTAAATAATTCAATCCTAAAAAAAACACCCTCGAAATATAGACTGACAACACCGACACTTCTTCCAAATGGCTGAGGAACTGTGCACGTATCGAGCAAGATTGGTCTAGATCATGGTGGTGATGGGGGTTCCCATCTTGATTTCAGGACAATACCGCTGATTGTTCTCATTCGAATCATTTGTTTAAAACAGTAATGATATTCTTACAGTTACTTCAAAGTGGCGATGTTGAATTAAACCCAGGTGATATTAAAATAGATCACATTAATATTAGAGGGTTAAGAAATAGGTGTGGTATGATGACATTATAGGTGTCACAGAGACCTGGCTGTCCGACGAGAAAGATAACAGGCTTGTACATATTCATGGTTATCAGCCGCCGATAAGAAGAGATCGAAAACATGGATGCGGTTGAGGGGTGGCTTTTTACGTTAAATGGGGGATTGTATTCGAACGTCGATCAGAGCTAGAACTTCCACGACTAAAAATATTATGGAATGAGATACGAATTTGGGGGGTCAAAAATATATCGTAGGTGTTGTATATAGACCACCCTCTAGTAGCATTCTTTTTGGAATCGTCTTGAAGATTCTATTCATGAAGTTCGAAATGATATGTCAGGAAAATGTGTGATAATAGGAGCCTTCAATGTTGACTGCTTGGGTTTCACACATCCTAAAATTAAATATTTGGAAAGTTTTGGTTCATTTAGTGCAAATAAACAAAGACCCTACGCGCGTTATTGAACACCCGAGTAGTCTTATTGATCTCATTTTAGTGTCAAAGAAAACTCATTTGTGACACCTTCTTTTTGTAGTGATCAGCACGCCTTTGATCTTAAATGCACAAACAATATTAGTAAACAGCTTAACCCTTTACCCTACGAATCGCCCGCATCCGACCGCGTAATATGCAAATTCGGCAGCTGAAATAATATTATTTTTCGAAAAACTTCAACAAAACCATATCATGTGACCCCTCTTTGGAACGAGCTCGTCGAGCTCGTTCCAATTAGGGGTCATATGATATGGTTTTGTTGGCATTTTATGAAAATATTTAAAAGACAATATTTAAAATAACAAATTTTGATATCGTCTGCGTTGGGTAAAGGGTTAAATGTCATGTCTGGAATTATGATTTGATGGATACAAACGCGTTCTAAGATCATTTCTCACAAATATCTTGGGAACCTTTTTTACTGACGATTTAGACGCAACTACCACAGGTCTTACTTATTATATTATGGACACGACTAAACAGTATATACCTAACAGAAGAATTCTTGTCCGCCCGAGAAATAAACCTTGGATGAACCCTTCAGTTCGAAAGCTAATGCTACTGCGTGATCGTGCACATCATATAACAAAACAGACAAGCAAAGCAGAAGACTGGGCAATTTCAGACATATTCGGAATGAGACAGTTTCCGAAGTGCGGAAAGCGAAGGCTGAATATGTTATTAAGACCGAAACTTATGTCTCATCTCGAAATCCTATCTGTAAACATTGGTGGAATATGTTAAAGTCCTTCCCAAAAGAAAATAATTCATTGGATATTCTCCTATCTCTCGCAGATAATGATGAAATGATTATAAATGCAAAAGACATAGCAAATGTGTTAAACGATTACTTTATTGAACAGTCAAGTTCTGTAAGTTTTGACTGCCTATGCTTTTCAAAAATACGGAACTGAATGCAATACGGATAACAAAACAAGAAGTGCTATCCATTCTTCTCAAAATTTAAGTTACTTAATTTCTCATTAAGCAGTAAATATTTCCTCAAGATGTGGAAAGCGGCGAGTGTTGTACCAATACATAAAAACAAATCGATTCACAATAAAACCAACTATCGACCGGATTCTTTAACTAATACTGTTTGTAAAATACTAGAAAAAATAGTTTTCAAACATCTGTTCGCAAACTTAACCGACAATAATCTATTAACTCCATTACAATCTGGTTTTATACCAGGAGACATCGATCACTATTTTTGCAGCAATCTAGATTTGAACGAAGATGAAGAGCCGTATTCTGCTACATAAGTAAGGCGTTCGATAGAGTCTGGCACAACGGTTTACTATATAAACTCGATTCAGTTGAAATAAGAGATGGTTCGCTAGAATGGTTTAACAGTTACCTGACTAATCGCTCCCAATATGTTGAAGTAAATGGATAAAAGTCCGAAATGAAAATAGTTCCGGTGTGACAGGAATGAGAGTCCGTAGGAAAATTAGTCCCTCTGGACTATTATTCCGCGGAATTATAGCCCTAGGTCTAACATTCCTAGGAATAGTAGTCCGGCGGACTACTATTCCTAGGAATGTTAGACCTAGGACTATAATTCCGCGGAATAATAGTCCAGAGGGACTAACGTTCCTACGGACTATCATTCCTGTCACACCGGCAGGTATCACGCAAGGTTCGGTGGTAGGTACCCTACTGTTTAATATTTATATTAATCATATAGTGAATGATATTGTATCTACTATAAGGCTTTACGCAGATGTCACCACCCAATATCTCGCAACAGATGCTAACCTGTCAGCTAAATAATAAATGAACCTCAGTAAAATTGCCCTATGGTAAAAAATGGCAGGTTTTGTTCAGTCCAAAGAACACTGAGACCCTAAACATGGCATGCAAACGATATATTACAGAAGTTCAACCTGTTTATCTTCTCGGACAAGAAATTAAATACACGAGCAACTACAAAAACTTGGAACTAACATTTTCTGAGACTTGTTAGTGGGATGTTGATATAGATAATCTAGCTATAAAAATTTTCCCATGATAAACTATCACAGAAGCCTGAAATATCGACTTTCTAAATCAGCACATGACACGATTTATGCATACTTTATCCGACCTCTTTTTGACTACGCGGATGTCATATGGGATAAATGCAGCGAGAGCAAATGCGAAATTCTTGAAAATGTACAGCTTGATGCTCTGCGTACCATTATTGAGGCGCTACAATTGAGGGAACTAGTCATGCTCTAATATACAGGGAATCTGGATTCATGCCCCTAAAAAGACGACGAGAACGGCATAAACTTATTGCATTGTACAAAATTATGTTCACAGACGTACCAAATTATATTCGATTACTTGTCCCTCGTTCTACGTATGATATAAGCCGTTTAAGATCCTCCAATTTACTTCGCGAAATAAAATGTAACACAAACAGGTTTGCTAAGATTCAGTAGTGATGACCCTACCTGCTGTTGTGGGTATCCGTACGGGGACCTGGAACACTTCTTACACGCATGTTCTCTTTATTCAGCTGAACGTCAATCCATGCCAGACAGTCTGGGTACTGTGGACGTTAATCTCCTCATTATACTCCACATGGATCCACATGAGTTATACTCCCATTATAAACACGTGTTTAAAACGATGTAGGAACATGTAAAAACATTTCAAGATTCGATTTATAACTCTAGCCTTTATTTTTTCCTTACATATCCCTTCTTCAGTGCCTTCTTTCCTTCACATTTTGAGGTACGCAAATCACCTCCCATAACTAAATAGTTATGCATTGGACAAACACAATTTTTGGAGTCTCGTATTCCTCTTCACTTTATGATCATCCCTGCAAGCGCGTCTTCATCGCTTGAGATTTGCACGGTGTTATGATACAACCGAGCATTACTGTGGTTATTTATTGATTTGCGTACTTAATTATTTTTAATTTATTAATTTATTTGTTTATTTATTTATTTAAGGTGACTTCTGTATATGCAAGATTAGTTTGTTTTACTGTCACCTTTGTACAGATGAAACAGTAAAAAAAATTGTAAAGCACTGCCATGTGTTGGTAAGGCTTTGGGATAGGCCTAGGCTGCTCGCCATAACTTTGTCTCATCAAAGAAATAAAATATCGAGGATCAAGATGTTTCTGAACTGACCAATCATATCGAAGTAAATAGACCAGTTATATTTGTATATTGCCATTGTGCTTTTTTCAATAACTTTCTATGTTAATTTCCTAACTTTCCAATTTTAACCTATCATCTTATGGGAAACAAACAAAAGTTTTCATCGTGGATCGAAAATTGGATTAAAATTGCGTGGTGTTTTCCTTCACGTTTATCATCACGTCTATCATCACTCGACGTAAAATCATCACTTCTCTACGCTCAGGCTATTTAAAAAAATGTATGTGCTATTTTTGTGTGTGCATTCATGATTCAAAGGATTATAGAAACAATTGAATATTTATGCGAGGACTGTGGGAAAACATTCACTAGAAAGGACAATAAGGACGTCAAAGGAAGACAACTCATGGACAAGACATTTGACTGTAACAACTGCTTTAAGAAACTTACTTGGAAAGCTAAATTAGAAAATCATTTCCTTCACATTTTGAGGTAGGAAATGATATTTATACTTGTTCGGAATTTGGGCAGGAATTTACCCAGCTCTTACATTTTAATAAGGCATTTAATAGATGTAAGGATATTGCCCATTTATTTTGTCACCCTTCCCAAGAAACGAAATTCTGAAAGACCAGCTACAACTCTGAAAAAAATCCCGTACTGTCTTGGACATAGACCCCATTGATTTTGATAACGACCATTTGGCTTAAACTCATGAAGAAATCTTGGAAATTGATCGTAGGAACCAGAACGCCATCAGAATTCACCACATCGAAAATCTAAATATTCAGGACATAGATAACTATAGACTACACGCCACGGATTTTTCTACTATGAACTACCAATTAACTAAAACCATCTTTGAGTCATGTTGAGACCATAACTGAGAGAAAATATAGTAGATTGTGGAAATGTCCTCGAAGATATTCAACATGCGTTCGTTTTGGACTGGACTTGGTAGCAAAGATCCAACTCTAAATGGATTGTCCGTCAATTGACCAGTTCAACTTTTTATGTAAACCAGATTATAAATCACCCAACTCCTGGTGTTAATACTGACAACCTCTGTGTATTCGGACATTTAGCACTGTACAGCGGAAGTGACCGCCATACTCTGGACACTGCAACCCAGACGATGTGCAGTACATAAACAGACATATCCAAGGATAACTTCCCAGGTGTGAAATTTGAATTCTTATTGGAAGACAATGAAGTTATTGCTAAGATTGTTCAATGGTCTAGCGGAAATTTCGAGAGCACCATGTAAGTAAATTTGTATGAAAAGCATTATAGTTACATCACTGACATTAATCAATATTGTAAGTCATTCGCTTGACTTAAGTGTGGTAAATTGTGGACAACTGGTCGGAACCTCAATAATCACTAGAAAACGTGTACTGCCTATGTGTCCTATAAGTATGTCCTATCACACTGTAGCAGGGTTGAGTACCATGGGTTCATATACCAGGCTAACAATTTAAGTTTAACATCTTTTTATTTCACTGTATAACACCAGTTATGTAATATTATTAGTTACTCCGTGTCTGATCACGTGGTACGGGTTTTTACCTACCCTAAGCCAGCCGTATCCCAGACACAGGGTAACGAATTTATCTATTGACTTTCCGTTTTAGAAGTACAATCTATTTCATGTGTGAACACACACGGCATGAGATCTTTTCTCTTCCATTGTTGAGCCATACAGGTTTCTGTATAAATATAATAAATTGATTTCGATGAACGCGTCTTCTACGGGGTATGGACAATTTGTAGATTTCGGAACAAGGTTTCCACTGGGTATGGGAAATTTGTCAGTGGCTGGGCGGACGTATCGTGGGTTTCAATGAATATGGTCTCATACCACGTATCTATCAACCAATCAAATAAAAAAAATCACTTTCATCAATAGATAATGTACAATAACCCTGGTATATATACCAAAAACAACATATTACAAAATGCTGCCAAAAAGGCACAATAAAAAAAACAATCTCAACATTTGCATACATGCTTCGCACCGATATGTTAATCCATGTGAACAACTACCACTATGCATTTATGGAATGATCAACACACCATTTAAAGAATTAAATTTACAATAATTGCCAGTTATTATGTCACAGCTACACAAACGGGTTACCATAGAAGTTGACAGACTTGTGGAAAATTACCAGTCTGTAAGTTGTTTCTTTACATTATCAGGCTTAGAAGGAAACAAATCAGTTTCGATCAGACTTGTAGCAGTAAGAAGAATTTATATATAATGTAAAAATAAAAAATAGCCTTAACTCATTAATGAAAACAATTGCCATGTTAGCTATTGTATTGAACATAAATTTCTACCGAAACAGAATACAGCTGCTTCGGTTTTTTTTATTTGGTAGCCAAATGAATGAATATGATTGCCATATCATTTACTGCTACACATGCAGATAAGCACTAGTTTGAATAAATATAAAAATAGGAACTCATCATACCCTATTGGTTAAACAGGGGTTTCATCCGAATCAGACTGTCAATTCATCTTACAATGAAGTAATAGATCTATAACATAAAATAAAGTTCTGTCGTTTGTTTTGAATTTATTTATTGCAAGTTAAAGTCATTGTTGGCAGTTGAGCTACACCAAGAAGATAAGTATAAAGTAAAGTTTCTACCGATCGTTTATACCCATAATTTCACTACCAGCAACTTGGTTTAAATGTCACCACATAGTATAAACTTGAGCACTTTCAAACGTTTATACCCGTATTGGTGTTTAGTGTCACTATTAGCAGCTGAGCTACGTCATGACAACGTAGTATGAACTTGAGCACTGCTAATCGTTTATACCAGTATTGGTGTTTAGACTCACAAATTAGCAGCTGAGCTATGTCATGACAACAGTATACACTTGAGAACTGCTAATCGTTTATACCCGTATTGGTGTTTAGTGTCACTATTAGCAGCGGAGCTATGTCATGACAACAGTATACACTTGAGAACTGCTAATCGTTTATACCCGTATTGGTGTTTAGTGTCACTATTAGCAGCTGAGCTACGTCATGACAACGTAGTATGAACTTGAGCACTGCTAATCGTTTATACCAGTATTGGTGTTTAGACTCACAATTAGCAGCTGAGCTATGTCATGACAACAGTATACACTTGAGAACTGCTAATCGTTTATACCCGTATTGGTGTTTAGTGTCACTATTAGCAGCGGAGCTATGTCATGACAACAGTATACACTTGAGAACTGCTAATCGTTTATACCAGTATTGGTGTTTAGAGTCACTATTAGCAGCTGAGCTACGTCATGACAACGTAGTATGAACTTGAGCACTGCTAATCGTTTATACCAGTATTGGTGTTTAGTGTCACTATTAGCAGCTAGGCTATGTCATGACAACAGTATACAGCGGAGCTATGTCATGACAACAGCATACACTTGAGAACTGCTAATCGTTTATACCAGTATTGGTGTTTAGAGTCACTATTAGCAGCTGAGCTATGTCATGACAACATAGTAATATGAACTTTGGTAAAACCAAGAAGCGCGCGCAACTCACAGTGTTTTTCAAATTATAATGACATAAACTTAACAAAATTTAAAACAGTGTTCAAGGGGTCGTTTTTATTGGAAGATATTTTCCAATCCTCTGATTGAAAGATAGTTTTATCATTGCTTTGATTGGAAGATATATTTATGGCGTCGTTGTTTTCCGCAATTTATCCGACGAGTTACGGAAATTGCTGCGTTCATTTTTATTTTTTCACAAATAGCGTGTAGCATTTATTGTTACTATTACCAACGTTTAGTAGCCACTACAAGAAAATACAGCAGTGCTGTGCAAAAAAAGGACGATGATAATATTCCAATGCAGTTTTACTGAAAGGCCATCTTTAAAATAATAAGACTGAGTATCACAAATGTAGTTTCATGATTCGAACCAGATTTTTATATAGGACGTTTCGCACCCAGATCTATGGACGATTCTGACCATATTTCTGGCCGATTCGGACCAGACTATTGGATGATTCGGTCCATGTTTGTGGACGATTTGGACCAGGTTTCTGGGCGATTTGCCCAACAGACACACAAACTACACAAGCCAGCACAGACATACACACTTCACAAGACAGCACAGACTTGTCGTTTGAAGTAAATAGGCCTAGAGCTTTATGTGCCAATTTCAATAAGCCGTTTTCATTAATTTCACTGAAAAAATACCGACGTACCGGTATTGTTTGTAGTCAACACAACAGATAATTCTGAGAGTAATTATGAAACTGCTAATCCTGTGCTTCTGGATTTTTGCAATACATTTTGGGTCCGCATACCGAATTTGGTCAAAATCGGCCCATTAGTTAGCCCGTTGCTAAGGGGGAGCTCTGGTTGCTAATGACGTCACGTGGCGTCAACATTGACCTATCTGTTTTCATTTGCAATGAATTTTGGGTCCGTATTCTGAATTTGGTCAAAATCGGCCCATTAGTTAGCCCGTTGCTAAGGGGGCACTCTGGTTGCTAGGGAAATTAAAAGACGTAAACTTCGATCTGTCTGTTTTCATTTACAATGCATTTTGGGTCCGTATACCGAATTTGGTCAAAATCGGCCCAGTAGTTAGCCCGTTGCTAAGTGGGCGCTCTGGGAAGTCACGTGACGTCATCACTGATCTATCTGTTTTCATTTTCAAAGCATTCTGGGACCGTATACCGAATTTGGTCCAAATTGGCCCAGTAGTTAGCCCGTTGCTAAGGGCGCGCTGTGGTTGCGAGGGAAGTCCCGAGACGTCAACATTGATATGTATTTTTAATTACAATGCATTTTGGTTGCATATACCGAATTTGGTCAAAATCGGACCAGTAGTTAGCTCGTTGCTAAGGGGCGCTATGGTTGCTAGGGAAGTCACGCGACGATACCACTGACCTGTCTGTTTCGTTTGCAATGCATTTTGGGTCCATATACCGAATTTGGTCAAAATCGGTCCAGTAGTTAGCCCGTTGCTAAGGGGGCGCTCTGGTTGCTAGGGAAGTCACGTGACGTCATCATTGATTTATATGTTTTCATTTGCAATGCATTCTGGATCCGTATACCGAATTTGGTCCAAATCAGGCCAGTAGTTAGCCGGTTGCTAATGACGCGCTCTGGTTGCTAGGGAAGTCACGAGACGTCAACATTGATATGTCTGTTTTTATTTGCAATGCACTTTGGGTACGTATACCGAATTTGGTCAAAATCGAACCAGTAGATATCCCGTTGCTAAGGGGCGCTCTGGTTGCTAGGGAGGTCACGCGACAACACCATTGACCTGCCTGTTTCGTTTGCAATGCATTTTGGGTCCGTATACCGAATTTGGTCAAAATCGGCCCAGTAGTTAGTCCGTTGCTAAGGGGGCGCTCTGGTTGCTAGGGAAGTCAGTGACGTCATCATTGATCTATCTGTTTTCATTTGCAATGCATTCTGGGTCCGTATACCGAATTTGGTCAAAATCGGCCCAGTAGTTAGCCCGTTGCTAAGTGGGCGCTCTGGGAAGTCACGTGACGTCATCACTGATCTATCTGTTTTCATTTTCAAAGCATTCTGGGACCGTATACCGAATTTGGTCCAAATGGGCCCAGTAGTTAGCCCGTTGCTAAGGGCGCGCTGTGGTTGCGAGGGAGTCCCGAGACGTCAACATTGATATGTATTTTTAATTGCAATGCATTTTGGTTGCGTATACCGAATTTGGTCAAAATTGGACCAGTAGTTAGCTCGTTGCTAAGGGGCGCTATGGTTGCTAGGGAAGTCACGCGACGATACCACTGACCTGTCTGTTTCGTTCGCAATGCATTTTGGGTCCATATACCGAATTTGGTCAAAATCGGTCCAGTAGTTAGCCCGTGTCACGTGACGTCATCATTGATTTATATGTTTTCATTTGCTATGCATTCTGGATCCGTATACCGAATTTGGTCCAAATCGGGCCAGTAGTTAGCCGGTTGTAATGAGGCGCTCTGGTTGCTAGGGAAGTCACGAGACGTCAACATTGATATGTCTATTTTTATTTGTAATGCACTTTGGGTACGTATACCGAAATTGGTCAAAATCGGACCAGTAGATAGCCCGTTGCTAAGGGGGCGCTCTGGTTGCTAGGGAGGTCACGCGACGACACCATTGACCTGCCTGTTTCGTTTGCAATGCATTTTGGGTCCGTATACCGAATTTGGTCAAAATCGGCCCAGTAGTTAGTCCGTTGCTAAGGGGGCGCTCTGGTTGCTAGGGAAGTCAGTGACGTCATCATTGATCTATCTGTTCTCATTTGCAATGCATTCTGGGTCCGTATACCGAATTTGGTCCAAATCGGCGCAGTAGTTAGCCCGATGCTAAGGGCGCCCTCTGGTTGCTAGGGAAGTCCCGAGACGTCAACATTGATATGTCTGTTTTTATTTGCAATGCATTTTGGGTTCGTATACCGATTTGGTCAAAATCGGACCAATAGTTAGTCCGTTGCTAAGGGGACTCTCTGGTTGCTAGGGAAATCACGTGGCGTCATCATTGATCTATCTGTTTTCATTTGCAATGCATTCTGGATCCGTATACCGAATTTGGTCCAAAACGGCCCAGTAGTTAGCCGGTTGTTAAGGACGCGCTTTGGTTGCTAGGGAAGTCACGAGACGTCAACATTGATATGTCTGTTTTTATTTGCAATGCATTTTGGGTTCGTATACCGAATTTGGTCAAAATCGGACCAGTAGTTAGCCGATTGCTAAGGGGCGATGTGGTTGCAAGCGAAGTCATGCGACGACACCATTGACCTGTCTGTTTTCGGTTCACTTTGTTCCAATAACACGCAGTGTTGGTTTGAAGTGAACAGCGTTTTGCAAATGCAAAACAGATAAATCACGTGACAGAATACTCCGCAGAATCGAACAACAGCGGGATCCCAACAGCCAGCCAGCAGACGATGAAATCCAATGTGCATATATGGGAACATTTAGCTTTTCGACAATTTCTGTCATTTAGTCAGCAAAGCAAACGACAGTTGAGTTTTTTTGGAAAAACTGTAATTTTGAAAAGCATGTTCAATAAATTATTCACAGTCTGCATGGAATGATCTAAGGAGAAATCTCGCATTACACCGTTCGCTTTTTAGGGGGCGTCATTCGATTTGTTCGCTTCTGAAAACGAGAGCTGGGGTTCCCCATGTTTTTACTTCCGGTTTCCGGTTTAGATTGGATGGCATAGCATTCCTTGGTTTTTCCAATTTCACGTACACGTTGTGTATTAGGCTTGCTTCAAAGCAGCCCTTCGGGCTGCTTTTGCGCGCACTATAAACTTGACCACTGCTAATCGTTTACACCAGTATTGGTGTTTAGTGACACTATTAGCAGCTAGGCTATGTTATGGCAACATAATATAAACTTCAGTACTGCTAATCGTTTATAGCAGTATTGGTGTTTAGTGTCACTATTAGCAGCTAGGCTATGTTATGGCAACATAATATAAACTTCAGTACTGCTAATCGTTTATAGCAGTATTGGTGTTTAGTGTCACTATTAGCAGCTAGGCTATGTTATGGCAACATAATATAAACTTGAGTACTGCTAATCGTTTATAGAAGTATTGGTGTTTAGTGTCACTATTAGCAGCTAGGCTATGTCATGACAAGATAATATAAACTTGAGTACTGCTAATCGTTTATAGAAGTATTGGTGTTTAGTGTCACTATTAGCAGCTAGGCTATGTCATGACAACATAATATAAACTTGAGTACTGCTGATCGTTTATACCAGTATTGGTGTTTAGTGTCACTATTAGCAGCTAGGCTATGTCATGACAACATAATATAAACTTGACCACTGCTAATCGTTTATAGAAGTATTGGTGTTTAGTGTCACTATTAGCAGCTAGGCTATGTTATGGCAACATAATATAAACTTGACCACTGCTAATCGTTTATACCAGTATTGGTGTTTAGTGTCACTATTAGCAGCTAGGCTATGTTATGGCAACATAATATAAACTTGAGTACTGCTAATCGTTTATAGCAGTATTGGTGTTTAGTGTCACTATTAGCAGCTAGGCTATGTTATGGCAACATAATATAAACTTGAGTACTGCTAATCGTTTACACCAGTATTGGTGTTTAGTGTCACTATTAGCAGCTAGGCTATGTCATGACAACATAATATAAACTTGAGCACTGCTAATCGTTTATACCAGTATTGGTGTTTAGTGACACTATTAGCAGCTAGGCTATGTCATGACAACATAGCATAAACTTGAGCACTCTCAACCGTTTATACCCATGTTGCCCACTTAGTGGTGAGCTGCCTCCCAAAGTCGCTTGTCACCACACCTTAATTTACCAGTGGGGGTGAACAACTCTACTTCCGAACATAAACAGGCCTTGCCTTCCCCTCTTCTGTGTCCCTCAGGGGCAGTTGTTTTTTTAAGAGAAACAGACCAGCAGATCAGGTCTAAAAAATACAGGGATACGTTGAATATGCCACCGAAATCAGATTTAATTCAGCACCCCATTGCATTGTCAAACACAAACATATGACAAATTAAATTTGAACTTGGAGTGAGTCTCCTTAAGGACTATATTACCACAAATTTCAAACAAAAAGCAGTGTACCAAAACACACAATTGAAGCATTTTGGATGTTGATGTTTCATATCTGTTGGACCACGGCTATTTGATTAACACATCAATGATAAATGAAAAGACCAAAAATGGATTTTGAAGGGGAAAAAATACTTTTAGTTATCAAATTTAAAAAAAAACAGCTACAGCTGAATACGTGGGAAATATCACTGAAATGGTTAAACCAAAATATTCCGTAAACATCCATCTGAACGAAATAGCTGTGTCTAGTAATGCATCAAGGAGACATCTCTAGCTTGGTTCATGTCAGTGTCATATCAGCCGAGTTTGAAGTCATATCAGCCGAGCTCGATAATGGTCAATTCTGGGAAAGAAATCTTTGAACGCGAGATGCCGCTTTTCCGGTCAAGTAACATACTTTCGTTAAGTGGGATGACTGCTAAGTTAAGGTGTGGGTTTGACTAACCAATATTTTCAACGTGCAGCCCAAAGGCTGCACGTTGAAACTATTAATTGGCCTACCCCTAAATAATAAATGTAGACTCTTCCAATTGCTTCCATTGGGCTGACATGGAATATACTACCAGTCTTCAAGAGGTTAAGGGTTATTGGCTTATTAAACATATCATTCAACGGGCATTGATAAACCAGCCTCCACACGCTGTATCACTTCAAGTGAACATCTCAGATGAAAAAAACTGTTGGTTGGATTAACGTACTCTACACATTACTATTAAAATAGTCGACAAAAATTCATTTCCTTTCTCCACCCAATACCCCATGCGTGTTGTGTACCTGTAAATCAAATGCAATATTAGCGTATGGTGCAGCCGCCGTGGACTGACCACTTTCCACGAGTGGGCAATATTTTCACGTATACAATAACATTAGCTTCCAAACACTAATTATAGGAATAATTATCAAAAACTCAGTTAATGAGTTATACCCGGTGCTTCATTAATTACAGTTTTGCGGCTGATGATTTTTATTACCTGGTGAATGCATGCATGGACATCAATGTCCACGCGTGGATTACGACCAGTCCACGGCGAGTGTACTATAGCTCTACACTGCGGGGGCTGTACCTCTATAAATAAACTACTGTCTGGGATTTGATAGGTTGGTCGAGACAGTTTTCTGAGAGTTTATCAGTAAGTGACGTCAAAGAAATTAAGCAACGTAATTTTGTTCGAGTTTATGCTCTAATGTTTCTGTAGTTACATTTTGTACAATTTCTATTATATAATAACTAACGAAATCTAAACACGAAATCATTTAACTAATTCAACTAATTCTATGCACAAAGAAAATACTTAAGAACTGAAACATTCTTATGTGTATTCCCCTCATAAAATAGAATTATTTATGTCCGGATATAATATCAAGTTGGCTCATCTGCAAGGGACCGCCTTGAGTACTCACTCATACGTTGGTCAAGGTATATTCGTAAAAGGAAAACAACGCATCTGATAAGAAATATTTCATACAAACAGTCGATTTTGTGTCCAAAATGCAAAAATCTCACAACATAAAACATCTCTCGTAATACAAGGCACTTTCGAAAATGTAATAATTTGCTTAACCCTTCACCATTATTCGGCGAAAGCATTCAATTGGTAAAATATGAGTTACCAAGCACAATGGAGTAATTTTTGTCTAACGAGGAATTAATGATGGCAACGAGGAAGGATAATGTGGATGAAGATGAAGAGAAGAAGAAAATGTACAGGAAATTCAACGCAAACTAAAATTCACTGTTAAACGGAGATTCATTCGTCGTGGAGGCGAGTTAATTCAGCCACCCGAGCGCCGCGGTTTCCACATTTGGAACGCCGAGACATTCGGAAAGCTAAACTGGGAGCAGGAGAAAACTTCGGACTAGGAAAAGGATGAGAAATAATAACATTGTCAGAAAACAGTAACAGATCTGTAGTTATTTGTTTAGGTCGAATAAATAAAGAGGTTATTACATGGCTTGTTTCCTTCCGATCGAGATATCAGCCCTCTATAACTTCACATCTGCCTCCTGGCTGATATGACGTTAGTTCGTGTAATATCTCGGCCGATATGTAACTAAAGAAGAAATTAACTCTAACACAAGGGGTGTTTCATTTAAGCCATACAGATTTAAAATATTGTACCTAAAACAGTAATAAAAATATTGTACCTAAAACAGTAATGGGGGAGGGGCTATTTGAGGAATCAAAACTGTTACCAGGGTATTTAGAGTTAATTGTCGCCACACACTTTGAGTTGCCTTGCGTAGTTAGATGTGTAACGAAATTGACCCACCCCACCTTGCTCTCCCCCTGCGCCGATGCTCTCGGCCCGAACTCACTCACATGAAATGAGTTCTGGCCGACAGCCTCGCCACAAAAGTCAACCAAGGTATAGTCATGACACAGATTTGTTGTCGAGGGGTTAGATACAAGTTGACTTTTCTAAACAGAGATTGATTACCTTAATTAAATACCCAGGACCTATGTAAAATTATCCCACGCCGCCTTGGCACTCCTCTCGCGCCGATGCTCTCGGCCCGAACTCACTAACATGAAATAAGTTTCCCCCGAGAGCCTCGCCACAAAAGTCAACCAAGGACTAGTCATACACATCTGTAATCTTAAGGGACAAGATTCAATTCCACTTTGAACCGTGTTTATTGGCCTCATAGATCAGAGCAGGGTTTTATAGAAAGGGCTATATCCTAGAAAGGAATAACAACAAGTGGCGAATTTGAATGTCTATATATATTGTCCATTTATATATTTACAAACTCTCCCAGATTGTATAAAAGGAGTCGGGGATATTTTCATTAACATTTCCACAAGAATCTCACAAATATCTATTTTCCAACAGCGGCTACTTTGCACCTTCTATACTCATATAAAAATAATAAATTACACTTCTACCTCGCCATAGATTGCACTTTCACCGAAAAAAAAAGAAAACATTCTATGCAATCTTCCTAACAGACCGGACTTATCAATTCAATCATCCGAGTCCTCTTCCCCGGCGGAAGAGTTTACATACCAAATATATCTATAAATATTCACAATTGCTACTACCCTTGGCTAAAGAAGGGGATCACATCACAGGCTGGAATCTAAAGTTCCAACAATCCAACACTCTTCCCCGGCGGAAGGGTTAGGCTACCAATCATAAATATCCACACCTTTTCACACTAAAGGTGAATCAGCCTAAATCTCTCGCACCCAGAATTACTATCAACACACCGAAAATATGCCGTTGCACCGTAACAGCCTATCTGTCAGCTATCATTTTTCTACCCCCTTAAATCAAAAGTATTTTTTCCAGGGGTAGAGCCATAGCAATGAAATGAGATTATTGTTAATCACTGAGGTTGCCAATTGGGGGGGGGGGGGGGGGGGGGTCCAATTCTGTCGCCCCACCGTAACTCGCCCTATGCCGATGTTCATCGATTAGGCCGAGGCATCTTATAGCAAAATAAGATGTCTCGGGATAATCGTGAATACATTTTAAACGCGTAATTAACAAATGAATGTTTCGGCCCACGGCGAGGATCGGAAGACCGTATAATCTAGTGACCGGCCCTGGGGGGGGGGGGGGGATTTTGGATATTAGTACATCCGAAAACCCGGAGGAGACAAAATCAAAACGTCTTACCTCATTGAAAGTCCAAATTATTCTCTCGGAATTGGAATACAAACCAATACACAATATCTTCTCGGTCACAGAAAACCCGTGCGCGCTTACCAATAATGAACCGCATGAGTTATTTCACCCTGATAAACACCAAGTGTGTCGACCAGCCGAAGTGATTAACCCATTTTTCTTTCTCTTGCCAATATAGAAATTTAAGGCCACTAACAAAGTGACTTAATGCATTTAACATTGAAACGATCAATCCGCCTTCATACATTCAGACACACACACACACACACACACATACACTCATATATATAGGCATGTGTGCACACATCATATGTATGGTATTTTCTTTTATTATATATTTTTTTCTTACATTACCCCCACCCCAAAATTCAACGTCCCCGTTGAAAAAACAAAAAGGGAGAGTTATTTAAAGCCCTCCGAAGAAGAAAGGAAAAAAAAACATATATAAGAAAAAAACAAAAACAGCAGAAATAAAAAAAAAACATCTGGAATTGAGTTTTAGTCAATGTTGGTTGGTTCCCCGAGGGACAAACTACAATTTTAAATACTTTCACATTAGATAATGCTCTATTACGATAGGGTTCCTTTCAGGACCAAAGTTATAGCATTAGGCCGAAATAGGTCCCCGACCAGTACTGCCAGAAGCCGACTAAGTCATGCCGCAGGAGATGGAAATCGTCAGAATGGACCTATTTAAGCATAATCGACAACCTTAATTTTTTTATGGTCCTATCCAGAATTCCAGCATAAAACATCGATCAACATTGATACAAATAACATGTATAAATATTTGAAGGGACGCTATGTATTCATAAGAATTAAGTTCTTTCAGAACTTATGTACTATTACGTGATCGTTATTCTATCAATTATGAAACCACGTTTTTTTAGAACTTATTTACTATTATAGGCGTTATGCCTTTAACTACAGCATCAAGCTCCCATAGATCTCATATGTTTATTTAAAGCGTCATGCTTTTAACTGTATAATTAATTACTCAATATGAACCTAGTTCCTCCAAAACTGAGGCAAGATGTCTTGCGTAAAGATGCTGATCTACATTATTCAAATGTCCTCCATCTTTTGCAAAATGAACACGGGACACTTTGAATAGTGGCTTGTAAAAAAATTCAGGATCCTCAAGAGCTCTATAAAACTCGCAAACAATCGCTCTTCTCAACTCATATAAGGTGATAGACACCTTAGGTTTCAAACGGGGAAACAGTCCCAATAAAACAATAAAGTTAACGCCAAAGCGTTTAAGGGAGTCTAAAAGTCCCTCTACTTCTCTTTTAAAAACTTCTAAATTGAAAGTGTCACAATCAATGTTATTTTCGCCGATTTGAATCACGACAGTCTCTATATCAACAACCCGAATCCTCTCAAAATGATGCACTTTGGCTCCATGGAATATTGTTGAACGTAGTCATGCCGGAATTCCAACTTCCAATTCTTTTGACAAACGAGTGTTCCATAACCATTTCTATTATGCTAGAAGGAGAACAATGACACAGAGAACAGTATCTGATTTTCACAAACAACATTCTCTCCGCAAAAAGATTATACATATCTTTACATGTAAATGTAATGGGGAACCAACACAAAAACAAAAAAAAAAAAAATCTCCATCTCATAAACCAAGCTGACCTGTTTATTAATTTAGATTGCTACCACGGACACATCGCTTACGAAAATCCAATTATACTTAGACGGTACCGTCTTTAACTTACATAACTCTAATATTCTGAAGCATAGCCTATCATTTAACTCGCACCACCCTCGTCAAACCCGCGCACAAAAAAAACCCATACAACGAATCCCAACCCTCTCGTGCACCGAATCACAAAAATGAACCGGTCAGCGGGCTCAAGAACGATCTTGACGGGTGAGAAAAAGGAGACAACCACACTTGTATTTGTCATTTCTTGCAATCGATCTAAAACAAAAAAAACAAAAAAAACCCCAAAAACCCCAGTTTCCCGGAACCACATATCAAAAGCGGCAATCCCCAACACCAGGGAAGTGGCACAATTTAAAATAATGCAATACAAGCCAAACACAGCTCATATAATACTGACGAGCCAATTGCTCATCTGACCAAATATCTACAAAACATGAAATTTTGGTTCTACATTAAATACCTATCGGAGGCAGTTCTATATCGAAGGCCGGTTTCTGAGCGCTAAATCAAAACTCAAATCTATACAATAGCTATCGTGCTTAATGCAAAATATACACCCCAGGTCTACGCGAACTGCCACCCTAATCCCCAAATATCAAGTGGGTTGTCAAAAAAAAAGAAACAGAAAAAAAAAGAAAAAAGAACATAATTAAAAAAAAAAAATTTCTGAGAATCTAGTCGGCGCGGTCGCCGGAGGGTCCGACCACGCCTACTAGTTGGACCTTCATCGAGGAACACCTCCTCCTCCCCAGGACTCTCCACCGAGGACCAGTCTACTATATTTTCACTAGGACCATCAGGAGTGGGACACATGGGGGCACCCAAATCTGAATTATTCACTTCTGATATACGTGTGTAACATTGAAATGTACCACTTGTGGTTTACCACCCCCGACGCGAACCATGAGGAAATTTGCGTCCGAGAGTTTGCTTTTTATTATGTAGGGACCAACCCAAAATTTCGCAAATTTTGAGGCTTGGTCTTTATTTACTCTAGGTAAGTAAAGCCAAACCTTATCCCCAACAGTAAAAGGTTTGCCGAAAACTCGTTTATCATAGATTTTCTTCCTTCTCTTAATTTCTGAATCACATTTCCGCAAAACTAATTGGAAAATGTGGATCAGACGACCCTCTAAATCACTTACATACTGAGAGGGAGCACAATCTCTATCAGGAATCTTACCAGCAATTAACTCTGTACGTAAAGTAATTTCTCAACCAAACATGATACTAAAGGGGGTGAACCCAGTAGTCTCATGTTTGGCGCTTCTATAAGCCATCATGGCGAATGGAAGATAATACTCCCAGTCACCATGATTATCTTCTACAAAGCAGGCTAACATAGCCGCTAAGGTTCTATTAAACCTCTCAACTTGGCCGTCACTTTGAGACATATATGGAGAGGTACGAGTCTTCTTAATCTCAAAATAGCGACAAACTTCTTGAAATAGATTCGACTCAAAATTCGATCCCTGATCTGAATGTGTAAATTTCGGCATACCGTACCGACTAATCCACTCTCGAATCACAACATCGGCTAATGTACATGCCCTTTGATTCGGAATAGCAAAAGCCTCCGCCCATTTGGAAAAATAATCTGATATGACCAATATATAAATATTACCATGAACAGACTCGGGTAATGGCCATAAAATGTCTAAAGCAATTCATTCCATAGGCTCCGATACTTTATCTGTTACCAAAGGTGCTCGACTGGCCTTGCCAGGCGGTTTACGACGCTGACAGCTCGGACAGGACTGTACCCAGAGTTCTATGTCATGACGCATGCCTCCCCAGAAAAACCGTTCTCGAATTTTCGAATATGTTTTATGGACGCCCAAATGTGCACCCACTAAAGAGTCATGATGCTCCTTACACACCTGACTTCTTAAGTCTTTTGGGACCACCCACAAAAATTTACTGGGGACCCCTATTTGTGTCCATTCTCGAAAACGAATGCCATCGTCCATAGAAAATTGTTCCCACTGACTCACATACCTTTGAAGTTCTGAGGGCTCTCCTTTTAACTTTTCAAGACTAGGTTTTTCTCCTTTTAACTTAAAATCCAGAATTTTTTTTATAACGGGATCAACCCGCTGATTTTCCTCAGTCAATTTAGTTCCAGATTCAAACTCTACAGTGTTAATATCGTTTCTATTACAGGATGGAATCCTACTCAGGGCGTCTGCATTTGTATGCTGTTCACCACGACGATGAACCGTCGTGAAATCGAACCCACTGAGGTATTCCAGCCAATGCGGCCACCTGCCCAACAGGTTGCTTAAAATTGAACAACCACTGCAAGGATCCATGGTCGGTTCGCAGTGTAAAATGCTTACCAATAAGAAAATGTCTAAAATGTTTAACACTCTTAATTATGGCTAATAATTATTTCCGGGTAACACTATAATTTTTTTGCTGCTGGGAATGGGCTTTACTAAAATAAGCTATTACTTACTCCTTGCCCTCTATAATTTGAGACAAAACTGAGCCAGAGGCGAAATCACTTGAATCCGTGTCTAAAATAAATTCATGCTCAAAATTCGGGTAAGCCAAAACTGGGCTTTGACACAATTTGCCTTTTAACACATCAACAGCTTCTTGTTGGGCCTCGCCCCAGACAAACTTCTCGTTCTTATGAGTTAACTTGGTTAAAGGGCTAGCCAAAGTGGAAAAATAGGGTACAAACTTCCGATAATATGCAGATAACCCGACAAAACTCCGTAGATCTTTCAGACAAGTCGGAACAGGCCAATCTTTTACAAGCGCAATTTTCTCCGGGTCAGTCAACACGCGCGACGCAGAAACAATGTGACCTAAATATGAAACCTGACGTCTGAACAACGCACACTTAGAGGGTTTCAATTTTAACCCTGCGGACCTTATTCTGCTAAAAACCTCTTGCAATCGTTCAATATGCTCCTGGAATGACCGTGCATATATAATGACATCATCAAGATATATGAGACATGTTTTCCAGTGTAACCCTCTTAGCACGAGCTCCATGAGCCTCTCGAAGGACCCAGGCGCCGCGCAAAGACCAAAGGGGAGCACCGTAAACTGGTAAAGCCCAACTCCAGTAGTAAAGGCCGTTTTCTCCTGGGCATCAGGGGTGAGGCCCATTTGCCAGTACCCCCATGCCAAATCCAACGTGGAAAACCACTGAGCCCCCGCCATACCCTCTAGACTCTCATCAATACGGGGTAAGGGGTATGCATCTTTCTTTGTAATGGCGTTTAATTTCCGGTAGTCCACGCAAAAGCGAAGACTACCATCTTTCTTTTTAACTAAAACTACGGGAGCCGCCCACGGACTAGAAGAGGGCTGAATTACCCCCTGAGCATAGAATCTGTCTGCTGTTCTACCTCACGCCTTTTATGAAAGAGGAGCCGATACGCCTGCTGTTTAATGGGAGGGTGGTCGCCCGTATATATATCATGCTGGATGATATCTGTACGGCCCAAATCACCTTCAAACTGGATAAATACATCACGGTTCTTTTTCTAATAACGCATTGGCCTGTTCCACTTGAGCTCTAGACAACACCTCTGGGTCAAAAGTTTGTGACAATGAGTACTTCCCATCCTCTGAAGGGGGGGGGGGGGGGGTCTCATTAGGTTGTTCATCTAAAATTTCAATATTCTCCAGAATAGTCACAGGCTCTCCACCTTTTAACTTTTGTGGGATCTGAGAAACATTTAATAATCTAACAGGAACTTCCGGTTGACTAACATCAACAATACTTCACCCCAGCATTAATCCATGATGGTTTTTCATAAACCCTGAGTCGGGTTCACACAAACTCTGTCCAATTGGTGGGCCGTCAACACGACCCTTCACGATAACTTCCGAAAAGGGAGGTACTGTCAATTCTTCAATCAGCAATACATGCATTTTATTATTATTTTCCTTCAAAAACTCAAGGGAAAATTTAACCCCTAAAATCGTAATAGTTTTGTCTGGTAAGGAGATCACTGAATTAGTTCTATTCATAAAATCAATTCCCAGGATTGCATCAAATGAAAAATCAATCACAAAAAAAATTGTACACATTCATACTTACCAACAGTAACAGGCAACTCAATTATCCCTTTCAATTCAAGGGGCTGCCCATTCGCCCCCACAACACTACGAGGAGCCTCTCTTACGCGAGACTGCTCGATACCCAAAATCTCATGTAACACTTTGGTACTGATTAAACCCGTATCCAATAGGAACTTAACATTTTCATTCAAGACTTTAAGAGTCAGGTAACTACGACCGATACTCTCAGATGGGAGGGCCCTTTTCTATCATAGACTGAGGTTCGACCCCTACCCCAGTCTTTATTCATTTAAATCCTGTTTATTGTCAAACTCAGACTTGTGCGACCAATCACCTTTACCTCTACCTCTATTCCTACCTCTACCCCCTCTATTTCCGTAACCACCTCGGCCACGACAACCTCTATAAAAAATATTGCTGTCCTGACCTCGACCCTGCCTGAAAACTTCCTCCCTCAACTTATTCTGTTCAATCTGAATCTCTTTCAACTGTCCTTGTAAGCTTTCCACCGCCTGGGTTAATGCACCAATTCCGCTCGAAACCTCCGATTCCCCAACCACACGAACCGCAGAAGGTACCTCTACCTTCTTATATGATTCTTCATCCAAAGCAGCCCGTACTGCAGCATCAAGGGTCTCAGGCTTCGCCCTCAACACTTGCATCCTAACTTCATTGTCCGTCAGCGCCGAAATAAAGCTATCCTTCGCCAAATCGTCCCTAACATCTAGGGGAACCCATGGATACGCTTTTCTTACTAAGCGCCTAATATTTCCCGCTAACTCGGGCAAAGTCTCCCGCTGTGACCTACGTCTGGATCTTAAACGGACCCTATATATTGCAGTACCCTTAAATGGATCAAAACGATCTCGCAAACTCTGCATAACTCTATGTGAACTGGCTTTAATTTCCGGGTCCAAATCTTCATAAAACTGTAAGACGGCGCCCCTCAAGGACACCACTAAAAACTGACGAGCCCGGTCTTCAGACCACTGGTTAATCCCAACACATTTCTCAAAATGGGATAACCAATCAGCTACACTGGTGGTTCCATTAAAGGTATCCGGCGTAACAACTGGCTTACGCGGATAAGCTTGATTTCCATCACTATCATCCGACTGCAAAACTCTCGCTCCAAGCTGAGTTCCAGGCAAACTCAATACTTTCTGCTTCTCCCCAAAAATCTTATTATTTTGAACCACCCTGGGCGCTTTCGCCGGATCAACCGCGCGCCCAGCAAAAGCTCGACGTGGAGTGGAATCTGCCGAAACTGCCCCAGACGTATTAATCATTTCAGTGTAATCTCCGGTTAGATTACATAACTCAACAATAGAATTCTGCAATTCATCACTCAACTGTTGACATTTCAAAACAGTCGAATCAACCTTACTAAGTTTTCTCCCAGGAGTAGGATTAGGAGTAGGGGGAACATTCCGAAATTCCCTAGGCCTAGCACCTCTGGCCGTTATATCAGCGGTCAGAGCTTCCGAGGTATACATATAATCATCCAACTCATGACTATGTCCAGTAGCCATCTTTAAGAAATATAGATTCACCCCAATATGAAAGTTTACCACAATGACTCGACTGCGGCACTATAACAACCCTGTCCTCAAGCACCACAGAATCGAAATAAAATAATAAATTTTCTTGTCAATCCACATCGATCGCGTTGATTTAAAATTTATCTTGTCAATCCAAACCAATCAAGTCAATTCAAATTTAATCCAGTCCAACAAATCAATCATGTCGATTTAAAATTTATCCTGTCGGCAACGCCAAAAATCTGTAACGAAATTGACCCACCCCGCCTTGCTCTCCCTCTGCGCCGATGCTCTCGGCCCGAACTCACTCACATGAAATGAGTTCTGGCCGACAGCCTCGCCACAAAAGTCAACCAAGGTCTAGCCATGACACAGATTTGTTGTCGAGAGGTTAGATACAAGTAGACTTTTCTAAACAGAGATTGATTACCTTCATTAATTACCCAGGACCTATGTAAAATTATCCCACGCCGCCTTGGCACTCCTCTCGCGCCGATGCTCTCGGCCCGAACTCACTTACATGAAATAAGTTCCCCCCCGAGAGCCTCGCCGCAAAAGTCAACCAAGGACTAGTCATACACATCTGTAATCTTAAGGGACAAGATTCAATTCCACTTTGAACCGCGTTTATTGGCCTCATAGATCAGAGCAGGGTTTCATAGAAAGGGCTATATCCTAGAAAGGAATAACAAGTGGCGAATTTGAATGTCTATATATATTGTCCATTTATATATTTACAAACTCTCCCAGGTTGTATAAAAGGAGTCGGGGATATTTTCATTGACATTTCCACAAGAATCTCACAAATATCTATTTTCCAACAGCGGCTACTTTGCACCTTCTATACTCATATAAAAAGAATAAATTACACTTCTACCTCGCCATAGATTGCACTTTCACCCCAAAAAAGAAAAATTCTAGGCAATCTTCCTAACAGACCGGACTTATCAATTCAATCATCCGAGTCCTCTTCCCCGGCGGAAGAGTTTACATACCAAATATATCTATAAATATTCACAATTGCTACTACCCTTGGCTAAAGAAGGGGAGCACATCACAGGCTGGAATCTAAAGTTCCAACAACCCAACACTCTTCCCCGGCGGAAGGGTTAGGCTACCAATCATAAATATCCACACCTTTTCACACGAAAGATGAATCAGTCTAAATCCCTCGCACCCAGAATTACTATCAACACACCGAAAATATGCCGTTGCACCGTAACAGCCTATCTGTCAACTATCATCTTTCTACCCCTTAAATCAAAAGTATTTTTCCAGGGGTAGAGCCATAGCAATGAAATGAGATTATTGTTAATGACTGAGGTTGCCAATTGGGGGGGGGGGGGGGGGGGGGTCCAAATCTGTTGGCCCACCGAAACTCGCCCTATGCTGATGTTCATCGATTAGGCCGAGGCATCTTATAGCAAAATAAGTTGTCTCGGGGTAATCGTGAATAAATTTTAAACGCTTAATTAATAAAGCTTCAACAAATGAATGTTTCGGCCCACGGCGAGGATCGGAAGACCGTATAATCTAGTGACCGGCCCTGGGGGGGGGGGGGGGGGATTTTGGATGTTAGTACGCCCGAAAACCCGGAGGAGACAAAATCAAAACGTCTTACCTCGTTGAAAGTCCAAATTATTCTCTCGGAATTGGAATACAAACCAATACACAATATCTTCTCGGTCACAGAAAACCCGTGCGCGCTTACCAATAATGAACCGCACCAAGTGTGTCGACCAGCCGAAGTTTGATTAACCCATTTTTCTTTCTCTTGCCAATATAGAAATTTAAGGCCACTAACAAAGTGACTTAATGCATTTAACATTGAAGCGATCAATCCGCCTTCATATATTCAGATATATATATACACACACATACACTCATATATATAGGCATGTGTGCACATATCATATGCATGGTAATTTCTTTTATTATATATTTTTTTTTCTTACAGATGTGGCCAAGAAGTAGATGAGTGAGAATGAAACAATGCCCCCAGTTCACAGCAGCATGCCTTCCACGTCTATTTTTCGAATGGTCTGTGGACCCAGGTAGGCCTGACATGTGGCGAATAAATTATTAGGTAATATCCTACTCGTAATAAAACAGATGCGCGAAAAATAGTGTACCCCAATTACAAATCCGATGTGCCACTGGTGCGCATGCGTAAAAGCGAACCACACAAATGTTGTACTGTACAAGCAAGTTTCAACCTTCATCTGAAACTAGATTTCCTTTCAAAAGCTTCGCTGGAGTTTCGAATTATTACCCGAATTGAGGCTTCACTGCACAGGTGTTATAGTAATATGCAACTTTTTGCATACGTCCTATCGGCGTCGAAACCCATTCTCATGGCACGTCGCTCCAACCTTTTGTCTGGTGGGATGGGAGTTGGGGTGGGGGGGGGGGGTGTTAGCTGGAAAACAAATGCACCCTTGGATGTAAAGAAAACAAAATAACCCAATATCGCCCTCTGACGATCGTTCTGTCCGAAAATACGTGATGCAAATGCTCTCTTATCGCTACCGACACACAACCAACTAACTTTTGTCGTTAGCTCAGATGATATGGTGGTAGAGCATTTATGGCTAAGCGATCGGATGCCGTAAACTCGGGGTCGATTCTCGCCAGGGCCACCTTCCGAAAAACGTTTACAGTTATCTGTCTGGAATTAGATAGGTTGGAGGTTGCCGTTGGCTCAGTTGGTATGGGGGCAGAGCATTTATGGTCAGGCGATTGGGTGCTGTAGACCCAGGATCGACTCCCGTCGAGGCCACCTTGCAGTTTACAATCGTGACGCGGTGATAGGACAATGCCTGGTTGAATTCCTGCTTGACACCGGCAATATAAAATAAAATCCAAACAGTTGCATCTTCAGGGATCTTCCATTAAATGAGATTACTGTTTTTAACCTTTTACCCAGCGAATCGGCCGCATCCGCCCGCGTAATATGCAAATTCAGCAGTTGAAAAAATATTATTTTTCAAATAATTTCAACCAAACCATATCATGTGACCATTCGTTGGAACGAGCTCGACGAGCTCGTTCCAACGAGGGTCACGTGATATGGTTTTGTTGAATTTTTTTGAAAAATTTAAAAAAAATGATATTTAAAATAATAAAATTTGATATCGTCTGCGTTGGGCAAAGGGTTAAAAGCTGGGACCATAGACCATTATTATTATATATTATTATATATTATATTATTATATATTATTATATATTATATCACTATATATTATTATATATTATATTATTATATATATTATTATACCTATTAGTATTATATATATATATATATATATATATATATATATATATATATATATATATATATATATATATATATATAAGAAAAAAACTTTAATATTTTCTTCTTATAACTACCAGCACATGGGTTTGTTTATAAACTTCTGATATATATATATTCATTTGTTTATTCAACTTCTTTCATTTCTCAGAAAGATTGTAATATTTTGTTCTTTATTACGACAACATTTCATTAGATTCCAGCTCAGTAAGACCTGTTCACCGCACGTTTGTTTTATTCTTATTGCAGATTCGTCCTGGAAAAAAGGGTCGAGCTCAATCATAGAAAGGAAATGATGATCCAAAGACGAAAGTCGTTATCTATTATTATAATTACTCTCATCTGTGCGCTTTTCACATTCCTTTTCAAATGGGATACGATCTGTCCATATGTTTCTCCATGGATAACCGACGATAGCAAACCATTATTTGCTTTGGGTATCCTATCCAGAGCCAGCAACCGCCAACTGCGAGACTCACAGAGACGTTTGTTGCCAGAGGGATACAACTTCAAGTTTAACGTCATAGTGAGGTTCTTAATAGATCGACCAACGACCGATACAGAAAAAGAATCAAAGCAACACGGGGATCTTGTATTTCTTAATACCTCAAGATCTGGGTATGCAGTTCGCTATGGAGAGAAATTACTTCTCTGGTACAAATATGTAGCTAAAAATTTCCCACAAAGCCTTCTTGTAGGAAAAATGGACGATGACGTGTTTTTGTGCGTTCCGCAGATGTTGAAACGTTTACACGGCATTGCGCATGGAAAATTATATTATGGATGGGAGCATGGCGAAGCGCGAAAACACCCGTTCTTCGAGAAACTTGGAAGAAAAGTGGTGTTCAGTATTGAGCACAGGCGAGATGAAATGTTTGTAGTTCTGGGGAAGGTGCTGCTGGATCGCATCGTGAAAAGAAAGCTTTGTTATATGAGAAGATTTGGGTGCGAAGCTTTGGTTGATATAGTCGACACGAATTTCGCGGACGAATCACTGGCTATATGGCTATCAGTATATGATGATGTTGTTTCAGTGAGTGACAATTATATGCTTGATTACTGGCCACAAAACCCCAAGGATAAGATGCAAAAAGATTTCTGTGATGAACATTTGTTATTACATCATGTACAGTCACCGACAGACATGGAAACAATGTATAATTATCTATATCAACCCTGACAATCTGCACTGAAATACTACCAAGTTATGTGTTGGGTGCATAGTATATGTACACAACCACAGAAGTGATACAGTTAAAACTAGAAGTCCTGTCACGAACTGTGCGCTTATCTCGGCTTATCTCCGGGTTACCCGCAGGTCCATTGGCTGAAACATTGCTTGTACCAAAGGCCATATGTACAGAATTTGATAGCCTTACTGTGGTCATAACGCGTTGATTAACGCGCAGATCGACGTGCTATTTATGCGGATTTCATGACAGGACTTCTAGTTTTAACTGTAGTATTATAAGTTACGAAACATTAGATGACGATTAGGTGTCACATAAATCGAAGTGAGAACAATATTAGACGAAGCTTCATCCGGGACTTATATTGTTCTCGCCGAGCAGAACGTGACACCGTATCCACCAATTAAACGTCCCGTTACGTATTTGTTATGCCCGCCTACGAAGTGTTTGCAAATCGTTTCATGTTTTCGTTAACTTTTCCTATCGACATACATTTGTTTACAAAAGAAGATGGCTATGGAAGAAATACAACGGGAACATCTCATTGATTGCTACAAATATTAAATAGAGAGTAATCATTTGACTGGACTTGTTACGTGAATTAATTCATGAGAGGTGAGGGACGTTGTACAAACACGAGTACGTGAATGCGCACGAGTGTTTTATAATATAGTCCCTCGCCTCGAAATAATTATTCCACGTAACCAGTCCAGTCAATCGATTACTCTGTTTATTACCTTTCATTATTAACTATAATTATATTATTTAACCCTTTAACTAACGTAACGGCCAGCGCTATTATCAAATATCGCCAATTAATTTTCAGTATATTTTAATTCTGTTCTTTACAACATAGGTTATGACCCCTCATTGGAACGAGCTCGTCGAGCTCGTTCCAATGAGTGGTCATAACATATGTTTTTGAGACAAAAAATGAAAATAATAGCTATTCAAGAATTTCTTTTGCAAGTGTCGTCGTCTTTTCATGTTAGGTAAAGGGTTAAAAAACAAACAATAAATGAAGTCCCCATTACATCCACGGCAAAGCGTCTTCGTTTGTGCGCACGGATACATGATACAATTGTTGATTGCATAATTCACTTGTGAAGTTATCGTTTATAATCAAACCCGGAAATCCCAGTAAATCACACCTTGGAAAGTAATAAAAATTTATACAACACACAGACATGTCGGGATTATAATAATAACATATATAACATACAGAAAGGTCAGGATTATAATAATAACATATATAACACACAGAAATGTCAGGATTATAATAATAACATATATAACACACAGAAATGTCAGGATTATAATAATAACATATAGAACACACAGAAATGTCAGGATTATAATAATAACATATAGAACACACAGAAATGTCAGGATTTTAATAATAACATATAGAACACACAGAAATGTCAGGATTATAATAATAACATATAGAACACACAGAAATGTCAGGATTATAATAATAACATATAGAACACACAGAAATCAGGATTATAATAATAACATATATAACACACAGAAATGTCAGGATTATAATAATAACATATAGAACACACAGAAATGTCAGGATTATAATAATAACATATAGAACACACAGAAATGTCAGGATTATAATAATAACATATAGAACACACAGAAATGTCAGGATTATAATAATAACATATAGAACACACAGAAATGTCATGATTATAATAATAACATATAGAACACACAGAAATGTCAGGATTATAATAATAACATATAGAACACACAGAAATGTCAGGATTATAATAATAACATTTACAACACACAGAAATGTCAATAATTATCACATATACAACACACAGAAATGTCAATATAATAACAATAATTATAACATATACAACACAGAAATGTCAGGATTATAATAACATATACAACACACATAAATATCAATAATGAAATCATATACTACACACAGAAATGTCGGGATTATAATAATAACATACACAACACACAGAAATGTCAGGATTTTCATAATAACATATATCCTATTAGAAAAAAGGAGGGGATATTTGATAAAAGTGAGATATATGAAGAAATATATTTACATTTTCCTCTAAAAGACAGTTGAGACATTGCACTGTGACATCTGGTGAATGATTTCAGCGACAGTTGGGTGTCTGGGCAAGAACTGAGCTGTAGAAAACATGCACGGTCAGTCAGAGAATCTACCACATTCAGTCCAAGACCTCAATACCTTGTGAATCCTTCTCGATTCGCGACAAGCGCGGACCCGCCGTGGGATACTTATCACCGAACGTCCAATATCAGCTTCACTGACGTTATTCCATTCTTCCGGCAGTGCAGCGGTGAGTTCTGGACATTGGTGAGGGTCTGTTGACGTTGTCGTATGCGCCTGTCAAGCATATCCCATACGTGCCAGATTGGTGAAAGGTCTGGACTTGGTGCTGATCAAGGCAGTGCAGTGATGTTCTTCTGCTCCTGGAGAAACTCTGTAGTGACACGGGCCCTGTGTGCTCTTGCATTGTCATCTTGGAAAATGAATCGACGGCCGTGACTTTGCACAGATGGCACCACATGAGCTACTAACATGTTGCCACGGCAGTACTGCCTTGTGAAACGCCCTTGGATTACATGCAATGCTGTTCTGTTTGTCATGGTAATGCCTCCCCACACCTTAGCCGGTCCACCACTATCGTGCTGCCTAACGGCTAGGTTCGTGGAAGTCGAGAGTGAACCTCGATTCATCAGAAAACATGGCGTTGCTCCACCAACGATTGTCCCAGCGCTGTCGTGCTTCATGTCAATTACGACTTGCTGCGATGTGACGTTCAGTCAAACGTGGAATTATTCGAGGTCGCCGAGAGTACAAATTCCAGCTGTGTAGGCTATTTCGGATAGTCGGCATAATGACTCGAACATCTGTCGCTCGGTGCAGTTGATGTCCAATTTCTGAGGCACTTTGGTGGCGGTTACGTAATGTTGTGGTTCGGATGAAACGATCCTGGTTATCAGTTGTGGCCCTTGGACGACGTGACCGACGTCAGTCACCAACATTGCCTGTCTGACTTAGCGTGACCACAACCTGCTAATCACCGATTGAGTAATGTTAAGAATTTGAGCCACTGCAGTCTGTCTGTTGCCAGCTTCCAACATGCCAACGGCACGTAAACGTTCGTCACGTGTCAGTCTCCACATACCTCAAAAATTACGTTTCGGCCAGAAACTATTGATGAACTCAGTTTGTACCAAGAAAAGAACGATGCGACCTCCAAAAAATGCCCGTCCAGTAGAAATGAAAATTTCAAAACGTACCCCACAGACGTTAACGCGGCGCTCGTGCGAAAAACCTGCATGAAGTTTTCGTGGACCGGTGACATTCATGATCCACACTAAACTTGGTAACATATTGAGTGGTGTCTAGTGATTTCTTGGCTGCCAACTCTTCTCTGAACACCACTGCTAAATCAGACTGCTAGGATATTATAAGGGAGCAATATAGGTGGAATTCGACAAGTCGCTAAGGACATTTTCAGAATTTGTGTCAAGAATCAAATGATCATTTTGTGAGAATCAAAGTTGTTTGTTATTGTTTTCCTTGAGAGAATCATGTATGAGACTCAATTCTGATTCTCAAGTGAATATTAAGCTCTGTCTTAACAAAAAGGATCAGTGAAATGTGATCACGCCGGAACTCAGTTACACTGTGGTTGATGCTGCATCGAAAAACCGCATTCGTAAAAACGTTTGCATGGTGGACAATTTTCGTCATTGGAAGAGATTTCCGGGACAGTTAGCTCCTCTTAACCCTTTACCTAACGTGAAAAGCAGAGGTAACTTGCAAAACAAATTCTTGAATAACTAATTTTTTTCATTTTTTGTCTCAAAAATATAGGTTGGGATCCCTCGTTGGAACGAGCTCGACGATCTCGTTCCAACGAGGGGTCATAACCTATGTTTTTGAGACAAACAATGAAAAAAATAATGAAAATGAACTTGAGATATTTGAGAATAGCGCTGGTCGGTTTTGGCTGTTACTTTGGATAAAGAGTTAATGTCCCTAAGTTGCCAGCAAATTTAACACACTAACCGTGTATGAATTTGATATAAAGATTGAAATTGTGAAATATTAGAGAATGTGCATCACCGATGTGCGCAACATTTCACAAAACATCAGGCCTTGTTCTGTAGAATTTGCATCACCGATGTGCGCAACATTTCACAAACGTCAGGCGTTGTTCTGTAGAGTTGTATACAATACAGAAGCCGTTTTTTTACAATTATTTCGCTGAACTGTTTGAACGTTTGTTAGAACATACAGTACAGAAAATAACGTACAGTTAAAACTAGAAGTCCTGTCACAAACTGTGCGCTTATCTAGGCTAAATTGCGCGTAGGAATTGCGCGCAATTGACATATCGAACGGCATCCAAAGCATGGCAGGTTCTCCTGGTTACTCATAGAAAACTCAGGCAATGTTTCTGCCAATGGACCTCCGGGTCATCCGGAGGTCCATTGGCTGAAACATTGCTTGTGCACAGGCCATATGTACAGAATTTGATAGCCTTACTATGCCCATATCGCGCAGATTAACGCGCAGATCGACGTGCTATTTGCGCGCATTTCATGACAGGACTTCTAGTTTTAACTGTATAGTGTAGAAAATAACGTATAGTGTAGAAACGACGTATAGTGTAGAAACGACGTATAGTGTAGAAAAATAAACGTATAGTGTAATTGCTCCAAACTATAAGTAGACCTCGTGAGTGGTTATAAAGAAAACACATTTTTTATATGGATTTTTTAAAATCTAAAAACGTGTTTGCTACTTCCAGGCGACCCGCTCGTATACGCAGATCGTTTTACATGACAGGGATTCGGGCTGGACCACGCGGACAGGGCCCGTCCGCGATCCAGGGGTGAGCCGGACCACTGCCCGGATCCCGGGCGTTGGACCGCTTTGGACCTGTGCACCCACTCGGTCCGGTATTTTGCGGTCCCGTCCATCTTTTAACATTGAGATACATTTTCTTTTCAATTACAAAGATATGTTTCTTAATTTTTCGTGAAACATATTTTTGATGTATATTTATTAATATGACCCTACGGAAAATACCACCGTATTACAGCGGGTGAAGCGAAAATTGGCACGGGTATATTGTGCGACCCGGAGAGTACACTGCAAAAAATATAGGTTCTCTTTAGAACCAAAACTCGTTCTAATCTTGTCCCTGAGATGGAACCAGTTCTGTTTAAACAGTATTTATTTCAAATCAAATAAATTTACCAAGATTAGCATTCAATTTTAAAAGAATATTACATGAACAAAAGTAGATTCAGCAGAAAACATGGAGCTTATTCAACGCAGTCGCCAAACATTTTGAAACAAAGGAGATATGAACAGTTGGCATATCGAACCAGTTTTGGTTCTGTGTAGAACCAAAACTGGTTCGATATGCCAACTGTTCATATCTCCTTTGCTTAATAATGATTTGAGACAACCTCGTATAAGCTCTAAACTTACGACTGAAACCCCCTCAATTTATGTTTAATTCTGTTAATATTTAATGTTAATCTTTATAAATTTATTTGCTTTGAAATAAAGAGAACCTATATTTTTACCAGTGTAACATAGGATGGGTCTCCACGGCATGCGACGGGCACCCCCGGGCGAAGCCGGGTACCCCCAGTTAGTTACACATAAATTGACCCAATGAAACTGAAGTGTATAGAATGATATGTTGATCAAGCCAATCAGGAATTATATGTTAAGTCCAAAACGTTGGCTGAAGTTAATAGCAAATCATGAAACAAGGACTGGTTAATCGATGACTAAAACATAATCGGCAAACCAAACAATTTATAATAAAAGTATCGCCAGTATTATATCAAGTTTTCAACATCCAAATACCCGGGCTTTTCGGGAAGCAGCTAGTGTTAAATTCCTATGGGAACCGGACTTTTGTGGAGCAATGTTTTTCTGTGCAAAACTCCGGCGCCCTCCAGCTAGATCCGGCACGTGGTGTACGTGCTGCATATATAGTATGCTAAGGTGTGTACAGTCATATATGTACACACAGTGTTATGGGTATATAGTATGGGTATGTGATGGAAAATTGATGGTAAAGGTGGAGTTTTTTTGAAAGTTTTTTCCCGCGAAACGATTGACTATGCCAACGGCGTTGTGATGTCATGATGCGCAATCGACGTCATAGAGACGTTAACCGCTGTTGTCCACTATAAATCTGATATGACGTTATTCGGGTCAGGGGGTGTCGGGCTTCTCGTAGGGAGTGATATGGTTGAACCGGTATATATCCATGTTGGTACAGTCGTTGCCCTTGGGTACCACTAATCGACCTTCATTTTATCTTATGACTGGTATAGGTAGTACATAATGCCAGGGCAAGCGATACAGTGGGTGGGGGCAATGCATGGTCCTCTAGTGCAGTATTGCGATATAATCCTTGACTGTTTAGAACGGTAGTATAGAATAGGCGTTATATACCTCTGCAGGTCCCATCTTATTCCTTTTGTATTAACCTACCAATTGGTTGTATTATTCTATGACTGGTATATGTAGTATGTTATGCTAAGCAGGCGGTATTGTGGGGTGGGTGGGGTAATTATGCATAGTTGTCTAGCGTGATAGAATATGATGTATGCGCTGTTCCTATTAAGGCCTGCTGTTAGTTCTTAGTACTATTAATCCACATTTTACTTTATTTTATAGGGTATTTTATAACTATAACTGGTATAGGTTGCATGCATGCTACGGCAAGCGGTATTGTAGGGTGGGAGTAATGCATGGTTGTCCAGTGCAGTAGTATAGGGTGTACGGTATTTTCCCCTGTGGGTCCCATGGGTGTTATATATCCATGTAAGTCCCATCTTAATCCATGTTGTATTAACCTGCCTATTGCTTTGCATTATTCTATGACTGGTATATGTAGTACGTTATGCTAGGTAAAGCGGTATTGTGACTTTGGGTGGGAGAATCCATGCTTGTCTAGTGTGGTAGTATATGATGCACGCTCTGTATCCCTGTTGGTCCTATGTTAGCCCTTAATACCACCATCCATCTAAGGCGCTGTGCTGATCGACATTTGGTATAGATAGTGCGCAATGCTAGGTCATGAAGGTGTAGGGGGCCCAGAAACCAGGAACTGATTAGGTACTATGGTCTATAATTATCTTCAGGTTGGTATCCCCCAAAAGGTATCCTCCTAATAGTATCCTCAAAAGGTATCCTCGAGAGGTATCCCCCAAACAGTAAATCACCATGTCATGAGTATCCTCCAATACCGAGATGAGGATAAGACTTGTAGAGGGAATCACTTGTTCAAGCAATTACTCGATGGCGATGTCTTAAAATAAACCTATACTCTACGAGGAACCAAGTATACACCATATGGTCTGACACTCCGAACTGCCCATAGGACAGTAAAAAACATTAGATGGTTTTGTACGGCTAATAGTAGACCACCAGGGGTGCATATTTCACAGTGTACATTACCGTAATAGACGGCATGTATTACCCCCACAATACTGCTTGGCCTAACATTGTGCTCTACCAACTGGCGATCAGCACAGCGCCTTAGACGGGTAGTGGTATTGAGGGCTAACAGAAGATCAACAGGGCTGCAGAGCGTACATCATATACTTCCACACTAGACAACCGTGGATTGACCCACCCTACATCACAATACCGCTTGACCTAGCATAAAGCACTCCCTATACCAGTCGTGGAATAATACAAAGCAATCGGTAGGCTAATACGACAGTGATTAAGATAGGATCCACAAGGGAAAACACCTAGACCCTATACGTCCGCACTAGACAACTATGCATTACTCCCACCCCAAAATATCGCTTGCCTTTGCATACTTCACTACCTATACCAGTTATAGAATAATATAACTAAAAGATGGATTAATAGTGCTAAGGACTATCAGTAGACCTAAAGGGGTGCAGTGCGTACACCATATTCTACCACACTAGACAACTATGTATAATGACCCCACCCACCCTACATTACCACCAACCTAGCGTAGCAAACTACCTATATCAGTCATAGAATAAAACAAAGCAATCGGTAGGTAAATAGAACAGGGATTAAGATGGGACTTACATGGATATATAACACCCATACTATACTACCTTTCTAAAAGCCAAGGACTATCTCACAATACCGCATCAGACGACCATGCATTACTCCCACCCACACTACCGCTTGCCCCAGCATTACGTACTACCATGGGCTAAGCAATGGGGTATTTCGCGAGATTCCGATATTGCTTAACAAAATCTGAAATTTCCAGAATGTGACATTTTAGAATTATGTGCGCACATGCGCACGAGGCACCACGTATCACCACGACGATGACGTCACAAGATGTCGATTTACCAGTGGTACGAGGAGGTGTGGGTAACACGACATGATATCCCCCATATTAGATCTCACAGGCTGGGTCCACCACCGGGTCCACCCAAAATGGGCCGAAACACTTCTGATATACTACTGGGGACGAATACCCATTGAAAGCTTGGAGAGAATTGTTTTGGAATTGTCAGACTATAAACAATCCAAATACACCATGGAAACCAATTTGAGCGAAATTCCCACAAAAATACACGACGACTGACACTAGCATGTCTTTTCTACACTATACGTTAGTTTCTACTCTATACGTGAGTTTCTGCACTACACGTTCGAACACACGACCAGTTTCTACACTATACGTTTATTTCCCACGAAAATACACGACGACCGACACAAACACGTCTTTTCTACACTATACGTTAGTTTCTACACTATACGTTCTAACCCATAAAAAGTTTCTACACTGTACGTTTATTTTCCAGGAAAATACACGACGATCGACACTAATTCGTCTTTTCTACACTATACGTTAGTTTCTACACTATAAGTTCTGACACATGATGAGTTTCTACCCTGAACGTTTATCTCCCACGAGAATACACGACGACCCACACTAACACGTCCCTTCTACACTATACGTTAGTTTCTACAGTATACATTCTGACACGTGATGAGTTTCAGCACTGTACGTTTATTTCCCACGAAAATACACGACGACCAACACTAACGCGTCTTTTCTACACTATATGTTAGTTTTTACACTATACGTTAGTTTCTACACTATACGTTAGTTTCTACACTATATATTCTGACACATGACCAGTTTCTAGAATGTACGATGATTGTTTCTACACTATACATCATTTCTACACTTTTCGTTCTGATACATGACCAGTTTCAACACTGTACATTTATTTTTTTACACTATGCTTTGAAAATATTTCTACACTATACCTTGATTTTTTCTACGCTATACATCGTTTCTACACTATATGTTAGTTTCTACACTATACGTTCTGACACATGACCAGTTTCAGCACTGTACGTTTATTTTTTCTACAATATGCTTTGAAAAGATTTCTACACTATATGTTGAGTTTTTCTACACTGTACGTCGTTTCTACACTATACATTATGATTTCTACAATATACATCGTTTCTACACTATACATTAGTTTCTACACTATACGTTCTGACACATGACCAGTTTCAACACTGTACTTTTATTTTTTGTACACTATGCATTGAAAAGATTTCTACACTATATGTTGATTTTTTCTACACTGTACATCATTTCTACATTATGCGTTGATTTTTTTCTGCGCTATACATCCTTTCTACACTATACGTTGATTTTTTCTATGATGTACATCGTTTCTACACTATATGTTTGTTTCTACACTATATGTTCTGCATATGACCAGTTTCAACACTGTACGTTTATATTTTGTACACTATGCGTTGAAAAGTTTTCTACACTATACGTTATTTTTGTCTACACTGTATGTCGTTTCAACACCACACGTTGATTTTTTCTACATTAAACGTCGTTTCTAGACTATGCATTGAATTTGTTTCTATGCTACATGGCGTTTCTACACTGCACGTTGATTTTTTCTACACTAAACGTCGTTTCTACATTATAAGTTGATTTTTTCTACACTGTACGTCAATTCTACACTATACGTTGATTTTGTCTACACTATACGTCGTTTCTACACTATACGTTGATTTTGTCTACACTGTACATCGTTTCTACACTATACGTTGATTTTGTCTACACTGTACATCGTTTCTACACTATACGTTGATTTTGTCTACACTATGCATCGTTTCTGCACTATACATTGATTTTTACACTATACATTGATTTTTTCTACACTATACGTCGTTTCTAAGCTATATGTTGATATTTTCTACACTAAACGTCGTTTCTACACTATACGCTGATATTTACACTATACATTGATTTTTTCTGCACTACGCCGCGTTTCTACACTATACGCTGATTTTTACACTATACATTGATTTTTTCTACACTGTACGTTGTTTCTAAACTATACGTTGATATTTTCTACACTAAACGTCGTTTCTACACTATACGCTGATATTTACACTATACATTGATTTTTTCTGCACTATGCCGCGTTTCTACACTATACGCTGATTTTTACACTATACATTGATTTTTTCTACACTATACGTTGTTTCTAAACTATACGTTGATATTTTCTACACTGTACGTCGTTTCTACACTATACCTTGATTTGTACACTATACACTGATTTTTTATACACTAAACTACGCTTCTACACTTTACGTTGATTTTTTCTACACTGTACGTCGTTTCTACACTATACGTTGATTTGTTCTACACTGTACATCGTTTCTACACTACACGTTGTTTTTTTTCTACACTATACAGCGTTTCTACACTATACGTTGATTTTTACTTGAAACGTTGATTTTTTCTATGCTACACGTCATTTCTACACTATACGTTCATTTTTTCTACACTGTATGTCATTTCTACACTATACATTGATTTTTTCTACACTATGCATCGTTTCTACACAATAGGTTGATTTTTGCTACACTATACGTCGTTTCTACACTATACGTTGATTTTTACACTATACGTTGATTTTTTCTATGCTATACGTCGTTTCTACACTACACGTTGATGTTTTCTACACTGTACATCCTTTCTACACAATACGTTGATTTTTTCTACACTACACGTTGATTTTTTCTACACTGTACGTTGTTTCAACACTATACGTTGATTTTTTCTACACTATACACCATTTCTACAATACATGTATATGTTAATTTTTTCTACACTGTACGTCGTTTCTACACTATACGTTGATTTTTTCTACACTGTACATCATTTCTTCTACACCATATGTTGATTTTTTATACACTATTCGTTGACTTTTCCTACAATGTACATCGTTTCTACACTATACGTTGATTTTTGCTATACTATACGTCGTTTCTACAATATATGTTGATTTTTTCTGCACTGTACGTCATTTCTACACTATACATTGATGTTTTCTACACTGTACATCGTTTCTACACTATACGTTGATTTTTTTCTACACTGTACATCGTTTCTACACTATACATTGATTTTTTTCTACACTGTACATCGTTTCTACACTATACGTTGATTTTTTCTACACTGTACATCGTTTCTACACTATACGTTGATTTTTTCTACACTGTACATTGTTTCTACACAAAACGTTGACTTTTTCTACAACTGTACGTCGTTTCTACACCATACGTTGATTTTTTCTACACTATTCGTTGATTTTTTCTACACTGTACATCGTTTCTACACTGTATGTTGATTTTTTCTACACTATACATCGTTTTTACACTATACCGTACAGTCGCCGTGCATTGGTCGTAATCCACAAGTGGGCAGTTATGTCCACGCATCTGTTTAACATCGTAACTCCGCACTGCAGCACAGACAGGATTAGATTGGTTGAAGACATGCATACCGTCGACTTGCAGTACTCCTTAGTACACTGCGTCGTCGTGCCCCCATGTGGACAATCGGGGTCAAGTGCCTTACACAAGGACACAACACGGGAGTCCGAATTGATCACTCAGACGGTCACCCACCCAATGATCAGCTGGGCTCGACGTTGCTCAACTTCGGTGATCTGACAAGAACCGGTTACCGCAAAGCCACCGCGCCCCTTATTTTTTAGATTGCAGCATTCCATTCAAAGGAATTATTTGTCAAATATTTCTAACTGTGACAGTAGTCTACACTCAAGCTTTCTATTTTGTTTTCGTTTTGTGGAGGGGTGGGAGATACTTTTCCAAGGTTTTTTGAAATGAAGATTTTAACTCCAATGTGTACCCCTCACCCCCACCCCCCATCCCCACCCCCACTGTCCAAAAAGACTGAAATTCTTTAAAAAATAATTTTCAAAAATCAACAACTGATAATACTTGGAAATGGTCTCGGGTCATCGCCTCTCAAAATCACCTCGGCACAGAAGTTTCGTCCCAAGTCCTGTTTCCTATCGGGACCGTTCGTCCAAAAAGCTAATTTCTGGGTTTTGGCGAGGGGGGGGGGGGGGGTTAAAATATTTTCTCGTGGATCAACGGTCATAATGCTTTGAGATGTGGTATTCATATTATTTCAGTGTGAGAGATTCAAGTTCGTTCACAGAATGTTTCTTGTTTATGTCCCAATCGAGGGAAGGTATGTGGCGCAAGCTGGAGGCTATGGGCTTAGGAGGCGAGTTTGTTGGAATTATGAAAGCATTATATAAAGATGTACAGAGTGAACTTAGCCTGGGAAACATTACAACGAAACGTGTGCCTATGGAGATAGGCTTAAAACAGGGGTGTATCCTTTCGCCGATCCTGTTTGCATTGTACATCAAAGGTTTAGGAGATGAACTCCTGCTTAGCGAGGAGGGGGTAGCAGTTGGGGACTTGAAGATCCCAGGGCTATTCTTTTGCAGATGATATGGTTCTAGTGTCAGAGAGCGAAGAGGGGCTAACGAAAATGCTGGGAATTGTTGGGAAATATGGGAGCAAATGGAGACTCGAACTTAATGAAAGCAAGAGCAAAGTTATACCTGTGGGCCGCAAAGTGGAGCCCACTCGAAGGTGGAGAGTGGGTGAGTTCTGCATTCCGGAAGGGAGCAGCAAACTTCTCAGTGTGGGAGAGACAAGTGATTACGAGTATTTGGGGGTAAATATAAACATTACAGGAAAAGGCATCTACCGGAACCACACAATTAAATTGATTCTGAAGGGGAAACGAATCCTTAACCAAATGAAACTTATAGGGAGAAACAGTTTCAATAAGGTTTTCGTGGGGAAAACCATTTGGAAAATGGTGGGGCTGCCACGTATAACAAACGGTACGGAAGTGGTACCCCTAAACCAGACGGCCGTAAAGAGCTTGGAAATCCTGCAGAACGATGCAGGCCGATGGATAACGGGGTCGAGTAATGCCGCAGCGCTAGAAGCAATCCGGAGTGAGCTTGGGTGAATGAGGATCAAGGACAGGATAGACCTGTTGAAGCTCGGTTATCTTAATTATTTGGTAAATCTCCCGGACAGCCGATGGTGTAAAGTAATGTTCCTGAGAATTTTCAACTCAAATATCAAAACGGGGTGGATGGTCCAAGTGAGGGAGCTAGTAGAGAACTACTCGTTGGAGACCTCGGACCTGGACGTTGGGGCAAACCAGGGTAAAAAAATCGTCAGAGAAAGGGTCATGGAGGATTGTAACCGTAATTGGCGAGAGGGGGTCAAATCAAAGAGGTCCTTGGGTGGCCTGCGTGATAAAGAGAAGTCAGGTTTTTGAAGAGTACCTTGATGGAACCTTTGGGGGGTCACTGTTGTTCAAGCCGAGGTCGCGATCCCTGGAGGTGATGGGAAAAATTGGGAATGACGGTGAAAGGGAGTGCCAGATGTGTAACTTGGACATGGTGGAGACCCTGGAACACTTTCTTCTAGAATGCCCAAAGTATCAGTCTAAAATAATGAGATTCACTGGGAGTATAATGGGGAAGTGGGATGGGAGAATGAAGGACATGTGGTTAGGGGGAGACTCAAAGGAGAGGGTTAATATGCTAATCGGAGAGATTGGGAAGAATGGGACAGGGGATATCATCACGCAGTTCGTCTCCGGGTGTTGGGAGGAGAGGAGAAGCGTGGGAATAGGGAGGCTGTTGGGAGTACAGGGGTAACCATGGCCTTCTCGTCCGAGAACCGCGACAAATCAGCGGCTGGCCAAAGTGTTATTATTATTATACGAAGCGACTGCATGATATATCTTAAAATACAAGTCATTTCGTGTGCAGTCCATTAAAAACCCAGTTACAGACAGACTGCTAATTATAACCACAGTCAATCTATAAATAGACGTTCACACCTGACTAGTTGGTAATGATTGACAGTGACTGCTGGGACAACATTCACTTTGTCAACAAACAAGCCAGCTGATTCGTGTTTAATTAAATGACGTTGTTGACAGAATAAATAAAGTGGTTCTGCAACTTCAGGACCATGGCGTAAATATCGTAGTGGTTGGGAGCCTTAATGACGACACCTGCAAGTCTTTTCATATTTTTAAATGTCTTCGTGAAGATTCAACTGAGCCTTCCCCTTTGGAAAATAAACTGTTACTGGATGTACAGGCCTATTTGGTTACACCGGATACTGACTCCCTATCGGGAGAGGGAAGCTTCTACAGGAAAAGAAGCAAAGAAGAAGAATATTGAATAAAGGCACGGAGCATATATCTCACTGATAAAGGGCAACAAGCCCTGTTGTGGAGCACTTTCAAAACTGCTGAAATTTCCAGGACAGCTCCACACCTCCATCCACAACATGTACCAACAGCTACATCAGTGTTCTGTCCCACTACCCAGTATCCTTATCCTCTCCGGTGGATAATCTGCCACAGTTCAATGGAAGAAAATAACGCGTTTTTCCAACACAGGTCAAACATTATTCTCTATCAGAACGTCACTTTCACTTTCCATATCGCAACTGAGCGACTGATAACGTCGCCTGAGTGCTAGAATGTTCTATGTCCCATAGGGGACATAGAACATTCTAGCACTCACGCGACGATAAGTCATCCAACAGTTTAAAGATATTAACAACACCTCGGCAGAAAGCAGAAGTAATATGTTTCATAATTTTTTTCTGCCACCCAGTTCTGCCATATTAACCAGCACAAATCTGCTATCTCAACCTTGGCTAAGAAAACGTGTAGGCTTACAGTTACTCAACTGTGAGTTTCCCAGGTGTGGATTAAATTAACTGATGCAATGGCAGCGATTTTCCAATCCAGGGCGACATAATACCTCACTCAGCATGCCAGGTAACAAGGAAATTCAAATGAACAACATATGTAGGCTACTGTGATTTTCAGCAGTGCAAAAACTAACAACTCAAACGAAATGTCGACGTGAGGCGGTTGTTTTGTGGTAAATAAACATATGAAGAAATATGCGAAAGGGCATTTAATCTTATGAAATATGTTTTGTGGGGATAACGCACGTAGAAAATATTCATCGAACAGAAAACAACGAAGAATGGTTCTAGCCTTATTTGTTTGTTTGTATGCTGAAAACGAAAATGTTAATTATCGCCCGAACACGTCCTCTGTACAAAACACGAGACACCTTCTGCCAACCCAAGTTCGGACCTGCAGTTGAAACCAAGTTCCGTTTAAAATTCACCACTCCACGAGAAACCTTAGGGAAGTATATGCACAAACCCGTGATTTAAATAAATGCATATCCTCTTCGGGAACCTTTGAAAGCAAAGAGTGTTGGTCTACTGATATAGACATTTATCTACTGCACCAAACAGACTGCGGGGTGGGGGAAGGGAGGGACACTGGAACTTACTCTACGGGCTCGTTGGCGAAAGAGATTCGATACTTTTTTCCCCGTAAACGCAGTCTTCCATTTGAATTCGATTAACTTGGGCTGTTAAAGAGTTGATTTTACCCTTTGCGGCTTTGTCTGACATCATCTTCCAAACCTTCATGGAGCTTAGCTTACGGGAATGTTTAAATAGGCCCTATGGGGCCGCCATATTTTTCCTTTTATTTTGGTTCCTTTTTTCTGTTTCTTGGAAGGGGGGGGGGGTAATTACACAAAAATTCATAGGCCCTACTGCAGAATTCCCACGTCTTTTTCTTTTCGGGGAGGGGGCGGGTGGGGGTGACAACCTCGCTCTAACGCCCATAAATGAAAGCCTACTCTTTGACAGCTAATCTGAATGGAATTCAATTTACATAAGCTATCGAAGAGTTTCTTTTACCCTTTACTGACATCATCAAACCTGCACGGGGCTTATGGGAATGTTGAAACAGGCCCTACGGGACTGCATAATTTCTTCGTTTTATTTGGTTCTTTTTCTTTGGGAGGTGGTATACAAAAAATTATCCTATATCAGGGGCATTGCTAGGATTTCCTATTGATTGGGGCATAATTTGTGGGGGGAGATGTTAGGTCGATATGTGCCACAGGCATATCCGATGGCCGTAGGCCTGAAGTGGGGATGGTCATGACCCTCCCATTCCATTGATGGATGTTTGGGGGCTCTTATTTGTTTCACACACATATATTAAATAATTAAAACAATATTTTGTGAGGGCACTTTGTCTGAGGGCATTATGTCCTAAGAGCATTTTGTTTGGTATGCATTTTCACTGATGGCATTAAGTCCGAGGCATTTTATCCTACAATCATTTTTTATAACAAGGGAAGGGTGAGTCTGTAAAAGGCTAAATTATGGTGGTTAAAATTTTCAGCCGACAACTATTTTAAGAAAAGGTTATTATCAGCTCTTGAGCGTTGGACAATTGTAAAATGATGAAAGAAATATTTTTTGTGACCTTTTTAGGTACATTGATGATGATGATGATGATGATGATGATGATGATGATTTATTTCTGCCTTTTACCTTATATAAGGTATTCAAAGCACTATGAAGTATATTACATAAATTAAAAAACATGTCTGTGGTAGTCATAAAATATACAAGTGAGAATAATACAGTCTCTCTCTCTCTCTCTCTCTCTCTCTCTCTTTCTCTCTCTCTCTCTCTCTCTCTCTCGTTAACAGAATAAATTACAAAGTTGGTGGGTGGAGTAGGGTAGGGAGATAGGGGGTGGATGTGCCGATACAAAAATGAAGGAAGCAGCAAATGCCCGTGATTTGACCGGTATCCATGTCATGGTCTACTAAGTTTAAATTGCCTTTTCAGTATTTTACGTTTTCTCTGTGAGATTATATTAGGCTTGGGTGGCTAGGGTTGAGTACATAAAAAAGTAACACAGGCACACGAAAGGAACCATTCTAAATAATGCTAATATGGAGATAATTTTAATAGTAATCTGGGCTTGGAAGAGCTGGTTACAGGTTGTGTTCCTACGTTTAAACCACAAGTAGTATTTACCCGAAGAACGTTCCCTCCTTGCATCACAGTCGACACTCACGAAAGTTAGGTAGGGTGTTCTATGTCCCAAGACTGTCCGCTGACAAAGAGTTATCTGAAAGAATTCTACACAATCCTCGAGAATTTATTAAAGTGAACAAAGGCACTAGTCCTACCGACGAAAAAGGGGTGGGCGGGTGGGGGTGGTTTTGGGGAATGTGGTCTGCGATGCAAGGACAGGTGCTCAGGAATACTAGATGTCACTGTTTTAGGGGCTCATTTAGATATATTAGACTATTTTATTACAATTCTTTGCCCCTTTTCCCCTCAACTGCAGCTATTACATTTCTAATTCGAGTGTCGCTACAGTATTGCCTATTCACACCCCTATCCCAACTCCCAATATTCTCCAGACCTGTATCCGCAACACATAATAGTAGATGTAACTAATTATAAACTTAGATCATTGGACCACCATAATGTACCGTGTTAACAACGCATATGTATACCCGTACATATACATACACATATATACACATACACATGCACACACACGTACACACACATACACATACATACACAGACACACAATACAATGATATTCACATACGTATAGTCATGGTGCCTCACGTCAAGCAATTTATTCTTCCATGTACATGTTGGTATGAGTACATCAACAACAGTTATACAGCGCCCCCACCCCCTAGATTCGATGATAAGAGCCTTTTTGGGTGAGGTACTGCATATATATGTGGTGTAAGAGAGAAACCTCTCATTCCCAACAAATGCCCACATTAGATTTCTGAATGCGTTGTCTGATAAATACCGGGGAAAATACAGGGGTGAGGGAGCATAGACATATATACACCGATGCTTACATTTACATACATGAGTATACACTCGTTCCCTTATACAGACACACAATACAATGATATTCACATACGTTTTGTCATGGTGCCTCACGTCAAGCAATTTGTTCTTCCATGTACTTGTTGGTCTGAGTACATCAACAACTGTTATACAGCCCCCCCCCCCCCCCCCCCTAGATTCGATGATAAGAGCCTTTTTGGGTGACTTGTCCGCCTTGATCTTCTTGAATTGTTTGTTGTTACAGTAATAAACTAATAATTAATGTTTATCAGTTTTTGTGCTTTCTGTTACACTGTTGCCCACTATCAATTAAGCTACCACTCACAGTAGGTGTTGAAACAGATGTGTTAGGTGTGGTACTATGAATAGTGGGTCATCCATCATGTAAACAAATATTAAATAAAATATGGCGGGCTCCATTAAATACAACTTCTGGCTCATGCTTTCATTAGGAAAACAGCCCCCCCCCCCCCCCCCCCACACACCCTCAGTCAGTGAAGTTCACCGGCTCTCTAATCTCTGCTTTAGATATAATTCTAGCAAAGTCATTTGCCCAGCCAGTATAAATGAACGACGTATTTTTTAGGTCCATCGTGAACAATAATATTTTCTAACCGTCCGTCTTCCCATCGACATAATTCATCAACCGCCTGGATTTTTGAACCAACCCTCATTTTTGCGCTCCAAAAAATTTAAAAACACATTTGCCGAATCAAAGCACATACAATTAAAATGAGTTTGAAAAAAATATATTTTTAAGTTGCTAACAACGCACTTATGTAGAGTTGTGGCAGCGTGTGGTAGGTTGCGATTATTAGTCGCACTGGTGTTGGATTGGATAATGGTAATTAGTGGGTGGAAATGAGCTCAACATTATAGCTTGTCATACTTCAACTATCACTCCACGGATTAAATCCTCCTATTTTTCACACATTTTCGGCATTTTTTATATTCAGACATGTATCTGTAATATTTGTGGATAATTGAAAGAAATTACACTTTTGAAACTAAAATCATGTGTTGTGATTTTTTTCTGGTTGTAAGAAGAAAAGTGTGAGTAGTTACACGCTACGGGGTACATCCAGTGAGCGATATATAGTGACCAAAACGGGGTCGGCACCCTGGACATCCTCCACTCCATCCCTAGAAGTGGTCGACCACTTCAAGGGAGGTGAGCATTGGTCCTGCGTCCCACCTCTGCCCCATTTTGTAAGCGTCCATTTTGCGCATCCTTTGACCCAGCCAAATAGGATCATAATGTAGGCCTGCCCCCGAACCAGGGAAGTTCGGGTCTTCTTTCTGGTGGTCCCCGAAAGGGGTCGTTGTTGTTTTCTCTCCAAAGATGTCCTTCCACGAACATAAACACCGACTAAGACAGCCTGAGGCAGACGATACTTGCCAATGATGGCCCACCATCGAAATCATCTCAGAAGTGGCAGACTATACTTGCCCGAAAATAAAACACCGCAGCACCCTCGGGGAGAGGTAGTACCTTTGTGAGAGGACCCAACCTCCCCCACTGGTCCTCGCCCGAGGGTTCAATCAGCGCAGCCATCCTTCCACCCGCGACACCTTAGCCAGAAAATTATCTGAAAGAATTCTACGTTAACTGAAAGAATTCTACACAATCCTCGAGAATTTATTAAAGTGAACAACGGCACTAGTCCTACCGACGAAAAAGGGGTGGGCGGGTGGGGTGGTTTTGGGGAATGTGGTCTGCGATACAAGGACAGGTGCTCAGGAATACTAGATGTCACAGTTTTAGGGGCTCATTTAGATATATTAGACTATTTTATTACAATTCTTTGCCCCTTTTCCCCTCAACTGCAGCTATTACATTTCTAATTCGAGTGTCGCTACAGTATTGCCTATTCACACCCCTATCCCAACTCCCAATATTCTCCAGACCTGTATCCGCAACACATAATAGTAGATGTAACTAATTATAAACTTAGATCATTGGACCACCATAATGTACCGTGTTAACAACGCATATGTATACCCGTACATATACATACACATATATACACATACACATGCACACACACGTACACACACATACACATACATACACAGACACACAATACAATGATATTCACATACGTATAGTCATGGTGCCTCACGTCAAGCAATTTGTTCTTCCATGTACTTGTTGGTATGAGTACATCAACAACAGTTATACAGCGCCCCCACCCCCTAGATTCGATAATAAGAGCCTTTTTGGGTGAGGTACTGCATATATATGTGGTGTAAGAGAGAAACCTCTCATTCCCAACAAATGCCCACATTAGATTTCTGAATGCGTTGTCTGATAAATACCGGGGAAAATACAGGGGTGAGGGAGCACAGACATATATACACCGATGCTTACATTTACATACATGAGTATTCACTCGTTCCCTTATACAGACACACAATACAATGATATTCACATACGTTTTGTCATGGTGCCTCACGTCAAGCAATTTGTTCTTCCATGTACTTGTTGGTCTGAGTACATCAACAACTGTTATACAGAGCCCCCCCCCCCCCCCCCCCCCCATAGATTCGATGATAAGAGCCTTTTGGGGTGACTTGTCCGCCTTGATCTTCTTGAATTGTTTGTTGTTACAGTAATAAACTAATAATTAATGTTTATCAGTTTTTGTGCTTTCTGTTACACTGTTGCCCACTATCAATTAAGCTACCACTCACAGTAGGTGTTGAAACAGATGTGTTAGGTGTGATAAACTGATGGTATTGTAGAAAAACAGCTTCTATGAATAGTGGGTCATCCATCATGTAAACAAATATTAAATAAAATATGGCGGGCTCCATTAAATACAACTTCTGGCTCATGCTTTCATTAGGAAAACAGCCCCCCCCCCCCCCCACACCCTCAGTCAGTGAAGTTCGCCGGCTCTCTAATCTCTGCTTTAGATATAATTCTAGCAAAGTCATTTGCCCAGCCAGTATAAATGAACGACGTATTGTTTAGGTCCATCGTGAACAATAATATTTTCTAACCGTCCGTCTTCCCATGGACATAATTCATCAACCGCCTGGATTTTTGAACCAACCCTCATTTTTGCGCTCCAAAAAATTTAAAAACACATTTGCCGAATCAAAGCACATACAATTAAAATGAGTTTGAAAAAAATATATTTTTAAGTTGCTTACAACGCACTTATGTAGAGTTGTGGCAGCGTGTGGTAGGTTGCGATTATTAGTCGCACTGGTGTTGGATTGGATAATGGTAATTAGTGGGTGGAAATGAGCTCAACATTATAGCTTGTCATACTTCAATTATCACCCCACGGATTAAATCCTCCTATCTTTCACACATTTTCGACATGTTTTATATTCAGACATGTATCTGTAATATTTGTGGATAATCGAAAGAAATTACACTTTTGAAACTAAAATCATGTGTTGTGATTTTTTTCTGGTTGTAAGAAGAAAAGTGTGAGTAGTTACACGCTACGGGGTACATCCAGTGAGCGATATATAGTGACCAAAACGGGGTCGGCACCCTGGACATCCTCCACTCCATCCCTAGAAGTGGCCGACCACTTCAAGGGAGGTGAGCATTGGTCCTGCGTCCCACCTCTGCCCCATTTTGTAAGCGTCCATTTTGCGCATCCTTTGACCCAGCCAAATAGGATCATAATGTAGGCCTGCTCCCGAACCAGGGAAGTTCGGGTCTTCTTTCTGGTGGTCCCCGAAAGGGGTCGTTGTTGTTTTCTCTCCAAAGATGTCCTTCCACGAACATAAACACCGACTAAGACAGCCTGAGGCAGACTATACTTGCCAATGATGGCCCACCATCGAAATCATCTCAGAAGTGGCAGACTATACTTGCCCAAAAATAAAACACCGCAGCACCCTCGGGGAGAGGTAGTACCTTTGTGAGAGGACCCAACCTCCCCCACTGGTCCTCGCCTGAGGGTTCAATCAACGGAGCCATCCTTCCACCCGCGACACCTTAGCCAGAAAATTATGCCGAGTACCTGAACCTTTTTCTCTTTTAACACGGCTTGACATAAATCCCAAAGATCTCAAACAGCCAATGAGGGTGGAAAGGAGCTTGCCCCAAACCGTCCATGCGCGCCTTCAGCGCGCGAAACCATTCCGTCGCCGGCACCCTGAATTTATCACTGATTTCACGAGTATTGGAAACGGGATCGCTAATGGAGCGTACCCGTAATGTTTTAATAGGTCGTTTCCGTCGCGCATGTGCTTGCACAAATGTTTTCTTGTTTTGTCCTGTAACAATCTGTCAGGTGATCATGTGAAGTGACATTTTATCTGTGCAGCTGGGTGGAATAATAGCGTTTATCGGAATTTTCACTGTTATGGTGTGACAAAAATCAATCAATAAAGATAGCGAATATCCAAAGTAATCAAAAACACAATGATTTAATTGCTTTCGTGCTACGGACACTGTCAACAGTAATTACTCGGCACGCCACGGCAAATACAAACTGATAACAATACTTGTATCAAACCATCAATTAATGTGACATATTTAGAGAGTAAATCTGTTAAAATTCCAATAAATTTCTTATTTCTCCTCATAGAATTATTGGTTAACTCTTTACCCAACGAATCGCCAGCATCCGACCGCGTAATATGCAAATTCAGCAGCTGAAAAAATAGTATTTTTCGAACAGTTTCAACAAAACCATATCATGTGACCCCTCTTTGGAACGAGCTCGCCGAGCTCGTTCCAATGAGGGGTTCCATGATATGGTTTTGTTGAAATTGTTTGAAAAAATTTAAAAAATGATATTTAAAATAATAAATTTTTATATCGTATGCGTTGGGTAAAGGGTTAACTCTGAATGCCGACATGCTGTAATCATGAAAGTATTTTTTTTATTTCTCGCTACACCGATGCATGTCGCTTTTAATTTGATTCAGATGTGTTTCAGGAAAGTATTGAATCATTCACAGCCAAAATGAACATCGCTGGAATGAGTGTGTTAAAGAGATACAATGTTAGCGATGAACATTGATTATTAATGATGAAATTAGTAAATTGTTTTCTGCCAGTCAGTTAAAATTTATAGTTACTGATGTCTTGTTTTAATTTTCTTTTATAGATTTCTAGTAGTATAATGTGCGTGTCAAACCCCTTTTTGTGGGAGCATCTGCAGCAGGTGCAGATTAAAATTGTACTCCATATTACATTTTATTTAGGAATTAATGTTTAATTGATTTCAAACAGGGATAAAATTTTGATTGATTTCAATTAGGGATTTAATTTTAATTAAAAATTGTTTTCTATTCGTTTTCTATTTTTCTATGACATAACGTGTTTTTTCGATTGTTACCTTTTTTCAAGCCACGAACCTGGACTTGCTCGAACTTGTCGAGAATTATCGCAATTGCTCAGAAAAGCTAATCCATTTACCAGTGTCATGTTGTTAGCAGGATCACATGTGTGTAGTAGCGTCCATTTTAGTCTTGCTCAGTAACACCAATGGCATAGGCAGGGTCAGTTTGATGAATGATGACCAGTTGATGTTAATCGATTGAAGTTTGATTTTTCATTTTCATTTCGAATTTGAATTTTTGAATAATATTCTCTTACCAAAGTTTGCTTTGTGATGTTATTTATAATAACGTACTGAACGAAAAAACTTATTGGATGAGAGAAACTCACTAATAACAGGCAATTCCCCCAAAATTTAATTTTAAAGTTTCATTTTAATTTTGAACGTTTAAATATTCTCCTTCCCCACGCTTTCCCTACCGGCATTTACACATTCATGACAGCGCGATAGTTAATTGGTCAGAGCATGTGACTTTTAAACCGAAAGGTCAAATCCGACCCATCCACGTTGCGTCCTTGGGTGTTGTACGATTTAGATGTGGGGTGGGGGTCACTCATTGGATGGAGTATTCGACCTTAAAATGACATGTCAACCACACTATCCGTGTAGTGCCCCTGCGAAAGAAAAGGGGCACGTTGGCGTTGTGTATAAAGCGTACTGCCATACTGAACTTGTCTTCAATCTCTCTCTATGCTGATAAATAAGCTGGAGAGTTACTCCTCGCTGCTCGGTGGCTCTATTGGGTATTCCGCCTCCCTCCACGCACAAAACTGTTTGACACGATGTGAACCCAGATGTTCAAAATGTCGCTAAACTCCCCCCCCCCCCAAAAAAAAAAACAAACAAACGTTCTAAATTCAAATATTGTTCCGCATTGATTTAATACACGAAAAACTGATCTGAACAAAATTGAAACGTGTTATTACGCGCCATTATACAGGTATACGTGTTTATATATAGGTAAGGGCTTGAGTGCATGTACACGTGTTTACAACACTCAAATTTGGTGGGTTCCAGTGTGTGTGTGTGTGTGTGGGGGGGGGGGGGGGGGTTAACTGCTATCCAGTTTAACTGAAAAGTTATGTTAAGGAGACCAGCGAGAAAATGCTGCTGGAACTGAGATTTAAAGGGCAGTGGATGGATTGAAACGTGTGCGGTTGCAAAATAAAAATGACTTGATAGAATCGGTGCATGGAGGAGGGTGTGATGATAGAGCAAACAACAATTTAAATGGGCGGAAAGAGGAAACGAAAACTAAATATTCCAATTTAATCGACGATGTGGAAAAAAAAAAACCGTATCAAATAATAACTATCGAAGAAGCAGTGATAACTGAACTCGAACAAGGTGGCGATGGTATCTTAGAAGAAATCCTTGCTAAAGTTGTATGCTAACAATTGTCGCCCACTCCCATAGAACAAGAGCAGGGTTCATTCCCACTAGACCAATTCCCTTTAGACCAATTCCCACGAGACCAATTCCCTTAAGACCAACTGATGTGTTCTACTTTTAAAATAATTCTATATCAATAATTTGATATATTTATAAATATTTATAAATGTATTTAATGTTAATGATATTCAAGCCTGAAAATAAGCAGTCTGTCATTTGCAGAATGAGGTCCCCGGATGGTGAATTTGCTGATGCTATCCCATACCGTGGGCCAGTTTATCCCCTGGGTACCTCTTTCTGTTAATGTTTGAGACCTTGATTCAGGTTGAGGTTCACAGAGGGTAAATTTAATGATGCTACCCCTGCTCTATTTTTTATCAAATAAAGTGCTTATCAGTAAATAAACGTTTTCTTAATTATCCTTATTCAACCCTTAATCAATAGCAGTATGTAGTTGGTGGGAATTGGTCTTTTGGGAATTGGCCTAAAGCGAATTGGTCTAAAGGGAATTGGTCTAGTGGGAAGACACCCAAGAGCAGGCCATCAAGGGAGGGTAGAAAACAGCTTCATCCCCAAAATTTCTTGAACGACATAAACTCTGGCATGTTGGATTTATTTCAGACGTGGGTATCAAAACGGAAATGGTATTGGAGTGTAGGATGGAGAAGATCCATCTAAACATGGGTAAAGTCGAGGAAAAAATGCCCTATTTTCAACCTCACATGAAGACGGTGACCGAAGGATCTTTGATGTCCGATGTCTTCAATAACATGAAAGAAAAAATATTATAATCTTCAGCGCAGTATGAAAACAAAGGTAGCTGTTGGAGATTCTGAGAAGTATTGAATCTAGAGATTCATATCGACAAGTACGAAAGGTTGTGAATTTCTTCGTATACTGTTAAAAAAGAAACGCAAAAGAGGTTTTCTGTGATGAGGAACGTTCCGGCATTATGGGATATACATATTATCATAACAGCGTGTTGATCCGTGTCATAATATCATGCCGAGTTGAGGTGGTCAGATTGTCGGATCACACAAGCTGGCGAGTGATGCATTATCTATAATATACTATTAAAAAAGAAACGCAAAAGCGGTTTTCTGTGATGAGGTACGTTCCGGCATTATGGGATATATAGAATATACCCAAAGCAGCTTTGTGTACCAAATGTTCACCACGTGTGGTAAACATTTGGTACACCAAGGTAAGTTGGGTATACTTTATTTATACCATCATCGTCAGATTATTAAGTGTCGCTATCATTTTTCGCGATTTTACTGAACAGCGGAAAACATACGTGATACTCTGTTTTTTTGTTTACATGAGCATCGATGGACGGTACTTCTGCCGTCAATGGTGTCGCCGAAACGAAATGGAAAAAGAAACTGAGCCTTTTTCGTCTTAATAAGATAATAACATGCTATTTCGACTTTTGGATGCTTTATTAACATGAGACAATGTATGTTTGTTAATTTTTGGCGTCTTATGGAGAAACCCCGTTTAAACACGTAATAAATAATTGCCACTTTCATTTCACTCTTCCCGAGGAGACATGCGATAAATTTAGACAAGTTCGCATTCAGGTCGACGTCACCAAAGGTCACCTTGGATGTAGTTCCACTTTAGGTGTGAATTTTAACTCTTGAAATCCCATTGCTGGCGTGTTCACCACGATTGGTGTGTAGCTAAAATTTATGTCCTAGGCTTTTATATACAGTAGGATAGGTAATCATGATATAAATACATATTATCATAACAATGTGTTGATCCGTGCCGTAGTATCATGTCGAGTTGAGGTGGCCAGACTGTTGGATCACACGAGCTGCCACAGGCAACGAGGGTGATCCGACAATCTGATCACCTCAACGAGACGTGATACTACGACACGGATCAACACACTGTTGAATGGTCTGATCTGAAATCCTCCGCCGACCTGGTAGCGTTGACGATTTAGAGTCGCCGTGGTTGTTCTCTCCCATAAATGACGTAACCGGATGTATCGGTCCTGAGGTGGGGTGGCCACTCGGGGTTTTCCGGATCTTGGAAGGCCCTGCGTTGTTCCCTGGATTTGGTAGCGGTTCCTCAGGCATGTGATGGTGCTCGCTGAGACATTGAACACTCTCGCTACATCCGAAGCTGATTCGCCTGTTTCCAAGCGGACAATGGCATTATTTCTTTGAGCTTCGCCAAATGCAGCATTTTGCATGAGCAATATCCCTTTAATGCTTTGAGAATTACGACCGATTTCATGTCCATTTTCACTCCCACAGGCTCAGCTCGCATGCTGGAAGCATGCAACTTCATGACCATTTATTTACCGAGTGGAAACTTTGTATCGTTAATTTCCAATATTTTGAGGGGGTTACGGTGGCCGAAATTATGCCCCATTGTTCAAATGTTACATTATCTTTAGACCACCGCGATATGTCATTAACCATATCTAGAGCCACTCTTCATCACTATATTCTCCAAAATGTGCCATGTTATCGTGAATATGCCCGTTTTGCATTTCTTTTCTTTTTTTCGGACAGTATATTTAAAATTGCCTCATTTTGTAGAAATAAAAAAGCTGTAATGAATGTGGAAAATAAAGAGGACAATCAGTGCTTCAAATGGGCTGACATCTGCCTTATACAACCAATGCTTCAAATGGGCTGACATCTGCCTTATATCCCACAGAAAAAGCATCCGCAGATACCACAGAAAAACTTGGAGACTTGTCAAAATTTTGATTGGTTGGGAATTAGAGCTGTAGGTTTTTAAATTTCTTGTTCGGTTTCGGTTTTGGTTTTTCAGGTGGAGAAAAACCTCGGTTCGGTTCGGTTTTCGGTTTGTTCATGAGGCCAAGTAAAATTCAATAAAACTCATTCTTATGTCTAGAGTCATAACTGAATGGTAGTGAAATTGATTGAAACTCAACGAATGCCCGAAATAAGCTATAATACATGAAGAATCAGGAAGGCCAATATAATAATCACCTAAATATACAGAACTTTTATTGTGCTTGGCCACTTTTCGAGGTCTGACACCTACACGCAACTTGAGGAAAGCTGCAGACACAACTAAACTGAAATGTCGGAAATTCACATAATGTAGCCTTCCCAGAGTAGTGAGAGTACCCAGACACTGCCGTTGGCAGTGTCTGGGTACTCTCAATACTCTGGGATGGCTACATTCTGTGAATTTCTGCAGCAAGAGCTGGCAAGAGAGTATTTAATGAAAAACGAAAAACCTTAGATTACGGGATGTCGACGGTTTCGGTTTCGGTTTTTTAAAAAAACTAAAAACCTCGGTTCGGTTTCGGTTAACCTACAGCTCTATTGGGAATGAATTTTCCGAAGTGGCTACATGACATCGATCATGTAGAAAATCGAAATCCCATCATCACCATCAACACCTTAGGACGCGATGGTTCGAAAAAAAAACAAAAACATATTTCCTCTGAGGATAAATTCCCCCCAAATATCGCGAGAAAAAAACATCAATTTATTATTGATTTCTGTTGGATCAAGAGCATGAGTCGAGTATTGTCAGACAGCAGACTACTACAGATTTTTCTGTTTCAACTGTCTGAATTTCTTCCATCGCAATGACTCACTGGAACGTCATGGGGAATATTGTAACTCCATTCAATGTGTTGCCGTCGACATACCTGAACCTCACACTCACATCAAATTCATACATTGAGAGTTGCTTTTGATTTCGAATGTTTCACAGTGAAGATGAGTTCGAGTCAGCCCGATGATCGTCAGAGTTACACCGAAACATATCAGAAATACATACCATCAGTATATTGTTCCTGCATAAAATGATCTTTCATTGATTGACATTCTTTGAGCCTGTACACTCCCACGACACTTTTGAATGATGGCGACGTGGCTCAAATGTTCGTGAAAGATTTGAAATCACGAATCAAAACGTTATCTCCATATACCCCGATAAATTCGGTCTTTTGATTGGTCAGAATGCCTTGGACAAATAGCCATGGAAATGGATGCGCCCAACATCCATGGTATATGAGAGCGTTCAAGATCCAGTGTATAAGCGCACGCGAAACATCGGAAGTGTATGGTTTAAACGAAAGTTTTCCGCTTTTGCTCCCCTCGAAATAAAAATCGAACCAAAAACCCGAAAATAGTCACAAATATCATCAGATTTCCGACAATTCAATCATAAAAATAAAATGAAAGAAATAATTCATCCCCTGAGTACCAATGTGTTCTATGGAACTCAGAGGACGACATGTCAACAAAATACAGTTTACACGTTTCATTAACGACCCCGGGGATGTAACTCTACCTGTTGTCTTCTGCGATTATAAAAACGAAATAATTACCACGAATTTGGTCCAAGTGATTGTGGACCTGAGAAATGCGCCCACGAGTTTATTTCCGCTATGTTTGTATTGTGTTCCAAACGGGACAAAAACGTTATCTCCGCCAATATGTATGGTATACGGAGATTTAATACAAGGATGTCTCATTTAAACACCTTGCCTGCGGCTCGGTGTTTAAAAACCGAGATCTAGATATTAAAACTCCATACACCATACATGTAGGGGGAGATAACTTATGATACACGCAATTCAAAACTCCCGAAAAGATGAAAATTACACAATAGACAGTAACAGACTAAAAGAAAGCCAGTGCATGTCACATCTGTAGACTACATTGCACTGAAACTTCAAAAATAGTGAGAGATCATGATCACTAAATCGATAAATATCGATGTACCGCACACAGTAATTACAATATAAAGTATCAAAATAATAGACAGATGCTTAACAGCACCTGTAAAGTGTGTGGTTAACTTTGACCAAAACTCGTTTCACCAAAAGAGATGGAGGAAGAGTCAACAGATTCAGCAATAATCTTCCTTTCGAAATGCATCTACCAGGACATCAATTCATGCAACCGGGCACGAAGTTGAACAAGACATTGAATAATGATCTGAGGCTGAAATCGTGGAGCAAAGCAATGAATAGAGTGGATCGGGCTGCCTACAGTCGTGATCTCTATTACACGAAGCATCCCAACACGAAGATTCGAAATGATGTTTCCGACAAAAACCCGTTGACAGATTTAAACACTATAGTCAATCCCACGATGGGAGACAAATTTGAACGCGCGCGAGTCAGTAAGCTCATCAGCAGGAAGCGCTAATTCTGAATGGGAAATTAAAACAATGCAATTCACCAATGCATGAGCGAACAAACTGCACAGGGTTTGAAAGAGAAGAGTATTCGTCAAAGGATTGGATCAGGTGTGGGCAGCCGTTCTGGTGGACATGCAATCCTTGTCGAGGTATAACGAAGGCAGAAATATCCATTAATGGCCATAGACATGTTTTCGAAATACAGATGGATGAGAGCATTACCAAGTAAATTGGGAAGGGCTGTGGCTGAAGCTTTAAAAAATATGTTCAGTTCTTCTTTGCAAGAAATTGTGGGTGGACAAAGGTCGAGAAGTTTACAACGTTCATGTCCGTCAACTCGTCGAAATCTACCCACAGAAAACGAAGAGACGGTGAGCGTGGTGAATAAAACCATGAAGGAAAAAATGCACAGAAAATTCACAACCAAGTCGACTAAGAAATACGCGGAAGACTTAGACGATTTGTGGACGACTATAACAACACACATCACAGTTCAATCAAGATGACAAACGTGGAATCTAGCAATACGCTAAGCAAAAAAAGTTTACGCAAATCTCTATTCATTGAACATGGCGGCGGCGGCGACAAAACGACCGAAATTTGCTGTGGATGATCGAGTGAGAATTTACAAGTGGAAAAAACACATTTTGAAAACGGTTACACACCTAGATGGACGGAAAAAAATCTTCGCCATGGTTCAAGTGGTTCACCAATCTCATCACTTACATGCTAGAAGCATTAGACAGTGAAGAAATCATGGGAAAGTTTCACAAACAACAATTGCAAAAGACCACATTTAAAAAAACAAGTAGGAGAACGATTTTTCACATATATATAAAAATTAAAAAAAAATAAAATTAAAAATTAAAAGACAAATAAGTGAAATTTGAGGGAAATAATAAAAACGAGGAACATTTTACGGAAGGTATAATAAGAGATGAAAGTATCCGAGCGTAGGAAGTGATCGAATATTTACTTCTGACGGGAACTAGTCTCAATAACGAGGAATATACAGTACGTAGAGAGTGTATTATCACTAAATCACCCACAGAGTGGAGATTCCACCCAAGCAATAATTGCAAATTTGTTGCAAAGCATAACAAGCACAGGCAAAGTTTCAACCAATGGACCTCCAGGTTAAACCCGGAGGTCCATTGGCTGAAACATTGCTTGTGTTTTTTGTCCATATGTACAAGATTTGGAAGTTATAGTTTGGGTGATAACTCCACCCGGCGGGTGATTTAGTTACAATCCACTCTCCACGTACTGTATAACGGAAGGTATAATAAGAGATGAAAATATCCAAGCCTAGGAAGTGATCGAATATTTACCTCTGGCGGGAACTACAGTTAAAACTAAAAGTCCTGTCATGAACCGTGCGCCTATCTAGGCTTACTTGCGCGTAGGAATTGCGCGCAATTACAATATCGAATGGCATCCAAAGCACGGCAGGGTCTCCTGGTTACTCATAGCAAGCCCAGGCAATGTTTCTGATCGACGTGCCATTTGTTCTCATTTCATGACAAGACTTCTAGTTTTAGCGAGAGAGAAACAAGAAAACTCACATCGAAACACAAGATTTCTTTCTCCATCCCAGCAAAAAGTTATCTCCAGATGGACGGACGTTTGACCAAAAAGGATGGTAGCAACGTTATCACTTCAGCTCATAATGACATTATGCATCTTTTCAACAGTATATCATAAATTCATAATTATAAATTCTCAGGTCATGAGACAGAAACCGTGTTTCATTCAGGTCAGGATACCACGATGTCAGAACTCTTGAAATATCCCAATGAGTTTTCCAAATCTAAAGGGCGCAATCAAACGTGAAGGAAAGACGCCAGCTCAGATGTGACTGTTGACAATGTGGGTGCAGCCACGAGATTGTAAACGCATTGTTCAAGTGTTCACGCCTAGAGGAACGTTTACATTTAGGATTCCTCTGAAACACATTTTTGGATTCGCTGAAGATTACAACACAATCACATAACATAATCTAACATAATTACGCTAGTTCGTAAAAATGACGACGATGCCAACATGAGTGATGCCGCATCGGACGCTGGACTCTGAGAAGCAAGTTGTCACAGTTCATGACACACGTACTACCGAACAACTCAGTTCGATTGGAGATTGTTGGTGAAATCTTCAGAAAGACTGCATTTAAGGATTCAGACCAGACAGGATCGGATCTCGAGAAAAGAATCCATCTCTATTCGATCATTGCAACTTGAAAACATGCAAGCGTTTCTCAATTTCACGAGATATCCGGCCATAGATTACAATGCCTCGTTCGAGTAGAATAACTTTTCTAGGATGTACGGCAATGCCACAGGCTTCAGTTCGAAATATAATCACGTGGAGGAATTGATAAGTAATCCGAACATAACGCCCACAGAATACAAGACGCTATATCCTCTGTTCGTGTTTGAAGTCAACAAACAGAGCGAGAAACTCAAGAAAACCATTCTGGACATTATTATCAAGGTGCAGTTGGACAGGAACGTACTTAGGCGAGTCGAAGCTTTCTTTGTCATCATGTCCGACAGAGTGACATTTTAGTTGGATGGAAGTAAAATGTCTATCATTTAATAACCGAAAAAACTTAAAAAACTAAATAAAAAAAAGAAACTTTAAAAAAACTTTATAAAACCTTGAAAAAACCTTTAAAAACTTTAAAAAAAAAAGTTATAAAAAACGTGAAGAAAACTCGATAAAAAAACAAAAAAGAAAACCTTAAAAAAAAACATGAAACATAAAAAAAAATAAAAAAGGAAGTTTGAGAAACATTAGAAGAGTTTAATAATACTAATGTTTCTTAAACCTCCTCATTTTTTTCCTTCAAGTACTTCACGTGTTCAGTTCTATTAAACGTTTATCCATATTTTTGTACATTTAAAGGATCGTATTCGATCAACTCAGATACTATAGACGAAGTAGCTTCGACATTAGACGTCTTCATCGTGGAATTAATTTTATCTCCCTCTTCGAGTCTCAATGGAGTTTTGAATTTGCTCGTGTTGCAATATTGATTATCCATCTTCTTGACTTTATATCTGTCTTTTTCTATGCCATTTACCATCATGTTGACCAGTGCTCTATTCCCGAAATCGGTAGAATTGAGACTTATTCGAACTATGTGTCCTCCTATCGGTATCGCACATCGTATCTGACCATGTAGCGCTCCATTTCCGAAGGATTAAATCAAATTACCATAATGTAATGCATCACTTTCCTCAGCCCACTCGGCCATCAACTGTCACGCGCATTTTATTTTTTCATGACCCAAATCATAGTTCAGGCGTCCACCATTAACTCAGAATCGGGTGGATTGATCATTTGATTACCTCCCAGGTTCAGATCTACGTCCATCAGGTCGTCGGTTTTCTCGACTTAGGTGTGGTCCACTTACTTTCTGCTGACTGCAATCGACTTTTATTCCAGATCGGCATCGAGACCGAATAGTTTATTACTATTGATGACGATGCCGGACTCCATAATTCCTTTCGATCGTTTGTTGAGATAGAGAGATTTACTATTTCGTGAGAGCAAAACCTACATAGCCTTTATTGACTGCGGTCAATTCGGAATTGTCATCGCTGATTTGCGCCAGATTGACAATCTTATTGAATCCGGCTTTCAGGGTAGTCTTCATTTAATTTTTCTCATCGTTCAAGGCAGCAACAATCTTTAGTTCTGCGACGTCTATGAACTGATTCGTGGCGGCACCTCTAGGTGCTCTGGTTCCTCTAGATTTGATACCTTGTGAGAATTCGCATTCCCTTCAGAATTCGTGACTTTTGGAACGTAGCGTTCTCTCAGATATTGAGAGACACGTCTGTGCAAATCATTGGCATAATTTCTCGTGACTGCGTCGCTCGAATGCCCTCGAATGCACAGGATCTGCCACGTCCATCGTTTAGATTTGTCGTCCAGATGGTCAGACATGTTTTTAACCAACGAAATTATCTCTCATATCTCTCATATGCCTCTCGAAATCTGCAATTCGCCGATTTGCATACTTTGTAGCCAAGTCAGAAGTAATGGTACAAGTCTGCAAAGGAGGTTGCAGGCAATAAGTTTGGGTGATTACAGTGGAGGCCGATCAAAGGCAAGATAGTACTGAATATGGGCAAGACAGTACTGGTGGCCGAGACGCCACCAGGAACAAACGGGTACTAGGAACTTTCAGACAGATGTGCTCCAAAATGTATCTTCAAAAGGTATCCTCGAATAGTATATCACCATGTCATAGATATCCCCAGATACCGAGAAGAGGATAAGAGGGATGGTAAATGATACCTCACTGAGGGATTTGGTCGTGTCTTGTGACCTCAGACTATAGGAAAGAGGAGCCGAACGATAGAGGTTTGATAATTAGAGGTGTTGGAAGTGAGTGCCACGGGACTTGGCCGCTCGATACTCATATAAGGACAAGAGGGAGGATAGATTACACCTGACTCAGGGATAACCTTATGTCTTCATACGGTAGAAAAGGGGTATCGAGGCCAGTGGTTTGGTTTAGGGGCGCTGGAAATGAAGTGCAATGAGGCGTGGCCATTAAATACCTATTTCTTCTCTTTTTTTATTGGCATCACCAGAAAAATATACATTATAAGCGATTACGACAAAATGAATTTTTTACAGTATAATGTGTGTACAGAGCATTTCTCTAAATATCCAAGGAATGTGTCAGTTAGGTAGCTCAATTTTCCCCTAATACGCTTGGCCTTGCTGATTGCGTACATGTATAGAGAATACATTTTAATATTTTTGTGGGATTTTATAGCTCTTGCTAGATCTAAGAAAGAAGGGATGGTATTACCTCGGCAGCAGGTGTAAATATACTTTTTGTAGATGCGGTGACATGTCTTCAAGGCATTTGGATAGTAGCGCCTAAAATTATTTCTCTTTTATTTATGTTTAGTTGCACTAATAAAAGTAAAACTGTTCTTGAGAAAGAACAATTGTAAAATAGATGTGCGATCGTTTCTTTCGTATATCCACAGAAAGAGCATAGCTCTGTTTCCGAAAGCCCACATTTAAAGAGTTTATATTTTGTGAATAGGATTTTGTGGTTAATCTTATATTGTAAACTTTGTAGATATGTATCATCTGGTTCCCTAAAAGTTTGTTTGTAATTGTGTTGGCAATCATTATGGTCAAGATTTTCGTCCAATGTGGTGTTCCATTTCTCGAGGGTATGTGTAGGTTTTCGTGATATTTTATCAAGTAATATGGGATAGAAATGGTGGTTTGCTTTAGTGCAAGATATGATGTCATTCACCAAGGGATCTGAAACATATTCAAGTTTTGTACTATTTGATATTATATTTTTCCATGACCTTGGTATTGCATTCACCACACCGAGGTAGTTGGTGAATGGTATATCAAGGTCATATTTCAACTTAAAGTCTTGAAAGTCAATAATGGCTCCAGAGGCGCTAAGTATATCGTTTTTGAAGAAAACACCCTTTGTACACTAACGTCTGTAAAGAAAGGATTCATTATTAATTTTTATATAATTATTATAAAATAGTGGTTGTGAGAGGACATCTGTCGGGGAAGTGGGATCGCCCATACATTAAGCACGTTTTTCCAGAAAGGGTCCATATAATTTGAAACACTAAGTATACCATGCTTATTCAAAGACCACATTTTGCTCCCCTCAAATGTTTCAAACTTATCGACTACGGGTGTTTTCCGTTGGGCCATTGTTTCTGAATCTAGTAACGTTTTTGTCCATATCATTTTTAAAGGGCAACACAGTATTTTTACGTGGGGTAGTTTGAACCCGCCATTTTCGATTAAATTGATTATTATGTCTCGTTTAATTTTGTCCGTTTTGTTCGACCACAGAAATTTAAATATTATACTTCGAATTTCATCTAATATCCTGTCAGCCGGATCAGGGAGAATAGAAGAGAGTGTATTAAGATGGGGATCGCTAACGTTTTAATAACTGTAACTTTACCAACTTGTGTAAGATTTTTTTTCTGAAAAGTGTTTATAGATGTAATTGTCCAAATTTAGTTAAAATTTTATGCCAAGGATGGTAAACGTTTCGTTATGATTCCACTTTATATGTTTTTCTGTTTCCAGTTCAATCCCACAGCCACGCCGAGAACCTATCGAAACGATGTGAGTTTTATCAAAGTTAACGCTTAATCCGGATATCGCAGCGTAATTGTCGAGAGAATTTAAGGTCTCGTTTAGGGAATCTTGGTCGTCATCTAAGAGCAGAGTTCTGTCGTCAGCGTATTGATGATTGCATACTCTGAGTCATTAATTTTGGATCCGTTTATTTTGGGATTGAACTTAAGAAAGTATTTCGACACACAGAATAAACAGGTAAGGAGACAAAGGGTCCCCTTGACGTACTCCCCACTGAATATTAAATTAATTTGAACAATGCCCATTGATTATAATGGAGCTAGAAACCTCGCCGTAGAACGTGTTGAACCACTGAATTAAGGATTCGCCAAAATTTGAGAGTTTTTCTGATAAAAGACTATTCAAGTGAGTCAAATGCTTTTTCGAAGACAACTAGAACTAACATGCCATGAATATTCATAGATTCACATTTTTCAATTAAGTCAGAGACCAATCGCGTGGATTCACCTATGGATCTTCCTTTTATTAATCTCAGCTGACTTTCGGAAATTACTTTAGGAAGAACTTTTTAAGTCTGTTGATAATTGCTGAAGAGCCTATTTTTGGATCAACATTAAGGAGGGAGATCGGTCGCCAATTTTGTTATATATTCTTTCGATTTCCTTTCTCCTCCTGGACACTTCTTGGCTTGACTGGACGGGCTGAAATTGCAAGCTGCAACTCATTCCAGACATGTTCGATTGGATTGAGGTCCGGAGATCTTGCTGGCCAGTCCATACGCTCAATTCCCTCCCCCATGTCGGTACTCCCGGACAGCATAGGCAACATTAGGACGGGCATTATCGTCCATCAGAATGAATCTATCACACACTGCACCTGTATAAAATCTGACGTGGGCATCCAGAATCTCATCAATATAACACCGCTGTGCAGTCAATGTACCACGGTCAAGGACACAGAGCTATGTACGTCCATCCCAGCTGATGCCGCCCCAGACTATTATTGACCCTCCACCATAGCGGTCATGTCAATCAATGTTGGGTGCATGGAATCGCTCTCCTGAACTTCTCCATACCCTCGAACGCCTATCTGTGTAGTCGAGGTAACATCTTGACTCATCTGTAAAAGGGCAGGTCGTCAATCTTCTCTGGTACATCCAACATGGTCCATGGCCCATTCATATCGTGTCTGGTGGTGATTCTGGGACAGCGGAATGCGAATACATGATCTTCTTGATCGGAGACCACCTTCGTGCAACCTTGTCCGGATAGTCTGCGTGGAAACATTTACCCCGGATGCATTCTGAGGGTCACTGCGAAGCTGGGTTGCTGTGGCAAAGCGGTTACTACGGACCTGAATGATCAAAACCGGTCTTCAGCTGTAGGTGTTGCCCTGTCTCTGCCACCACCATGCCGTCTTACTGGTGTGCCATACTGCTGAAATCTTGCTCAGGCTCTCGTGATCAATGTATGGTGCACACCAAGGGCTTCGCCAACCTGACGATGCGTAGCCCCTTGCTCCACCATCCCAACAGCCCGCCACATTTCTGCTTCAAACAATTGTCTTCTTACAATTGCATTCGCCATATTCAATCATTAAATCAAAAGGGTTTGTGTTGAAATGAAGATTGAATACCCTACACATGTCATGTACATGTAGACAGTACACGTAAACATCATGAAAATCAAGGGATACATACTTTCATGACTGTCACGAAAGGTCTGCCTGTCAAGAGCGCTGGGGACCATCTGAATACATTCCTCAATCATATCCACCAAAAGTATCACAAATATGTCACAAGAAACTTTCACAATGATGTGTCAAATATGTGGTACTTAGCAAACTTTGAGAAGTGTATTTATAGTGTGCTGATATTCGGAAATATACTATTTACATAAAATGATCTTATGTTGTTGGCTAACCTTGTGTGTAACATGAAACAAATAAATTGTTCATAATGTATCCCTGAGCTCCCTTACATACAAGCATATAGATCACAAACAATTTACAAATTTGTGACAATATCTGTGTGTACACTAGAACTAGAATGATCACGATCTTGTGAACTGGTCAGATGTACAGTTAAAACACATTGAACGTGGGAATATATAATCTGAAGCATGCTTTTAATCCATTCATGAATAGATATAAATAGAGAAAAGTAAGGGAAACGAGAGAAGTTGATATACAGAAATAGCGAGAGGGAAAGAGAGAAAGGGGAAGAGCAAGTGGCAAAGAAAAGTAGGAGTGAGTGAGCTGACCGAAGGAAAGAGAAGTGGAAGAGCTCAAGTCAAAAGAGGGGAGTGGTCAAGTGTCCGAGGGGGAAGAGAAAGATAATAGAGAAAAAGAGAGTGGGAGGGGGAGAAGAGGAGGGATGAGAGAGAGTGAGGGAGAGAGTGAATACGCAAACGGGTAAAGGGACTAACATGCAGATGCAGGCAAGTAGACTGGAGAAGAAAAATGATGATATGGGTACACACTTGCAGACAGACATGATGTGCACGGACGGATTTCTTAATGTCCATTCGTTTTTTTTGTGGACAAAACAGGGCACACTCCAGATAATACTTAGTAAATTGTTCATAATGTATCCCCGAGTTCCCTTACAAATAAACATATAAATCATTATGACAAACCATATACAAATATTTAACAGTGTATGCTGTTAGATACCTTGATGGGGATAGACGCTATGGTAGATTATACCTCATTACCTTCAGAGCCCCATTTTCTAACGTATGAGGGCTCTGAGGGATTTCTTCATAGCCCTCATGGCCTCATACTTTAGAAAAGGGGGTTTTGAAGGTCCGTCGTCCGTTATTTAGGGGTGATGAGAGTGGGGTGTCACGGGACGTGGTCGTTCGATACTTAGTTGAGGATAAGGGGGATGATAGATTATACCTTATTCACGAACATCATCAGGGCTCTCATGGCCTAGCATGATGGAAAAGGGGTGCCGAAGCCTAGTTGTTGTTACTTAGGAGTGCTGGAAATTGGATGCAACGGGACGTAGACGTAAAGGAAAGTGATCTGCTTGGACGGTCCAGCTGGATGAAACATATCTTATGGTGTTCGGATCAAGAACACGAATACCCGGAATAGGTTCAGAACGATCAGAGCAGACTGCAAAAAGCTGAAAATAGCAACCAATAAGCTAAATCTGTTCCAGCTGAAAAGCTCTTCTACCCTTCTGGGGTATACACCAATTCAATCGAACACTCCCAAGAAGAACATCCGGGATTCCCAACCCATTTCGTTAGACTTTTGGTGATTTTGAGAGATTATTGGGTTGCTTGTGGTAATTAAATGTACTCTAGTTCATCGAACTTACCCCAGTAGACATATCAGTCCTATAGCACTACGTGCTACTATTGTAAGCCCTAGATGGTGGCTTTGTCAAGTCAGTCTTTGTGATTTTAGACGAATGCGCACTAAGACCATGTATCACTATGGGGATGACATCATAAGATGGCCAATCATGCTGGCTTCCATAACAAAGAAACACGCCGCAACTACAGTTAAAACTAGAAGTCCTCTCACGAATAGTGCGCTTATGTAGGCTTAATAGCGCGTTGGAATTGCGCACAATTGCCATATCGAATGGCATCCAAATCACGGCAGGTTTTCCTGGTTACTCATATCAAACACATGCAATGTTTCTGCCAATGGACCTCCGGGTTACCCGGAGGACCATTGGCTGAAACATTGCTTGTGCACAGGCCATATGTACAGAATTTGATAGCTTTACTTGGGCCATAACGCGCATATTGACGCGCATATCAACGTGCTATTTGTGCGCATTTCATGACAGGACTTCTAGTTTTAACTGTAGGCCACATGACACTGACGTCATATATGAGATTCATCACGAGGTCCATACAATGATGGCACAAAAATTGGCTTTTAATATAAACGTCCAAAGCGGCCGCTATTTGAAGTGACATAAAAGGGTAAAAATGACGATAAAGTGGAAATTAATCAAAAAAGCCCGTCTGTCAATTAGTTAGTTCTACAATTTAATAATTGTTTAACAATTTACTCCCCATGGCTTTACCTCAGAGTTCTGTGAAAACGGTTGTGAATGTCTGTCTTGGGACGTAAAGTTTATTTTTTAAAAGTTTCAAATTGGATCTCTTAGAAATGAACTTAATGTTAAAATGTTTACGAAACAGTAAACAGAGATGCGAATTTCAACAAACACTGGTTCCGAAAAGGTTGTTTTGATTTTTTATCGATCCATATGATCAGTACAGCTTCAGTCAATACAAACTCTTCACCTTTGGGTTTAAACATCGGGCCATGGTTTACCTTTTCACGCCACACTTCGTTATTATCACTACACACATTTACTTGAGTGGTGATACTTTTTTGTTTTTGATGTTTTTTCACAGGTAATTCTTATGTTTACTGTATGCTTGGTAGTTGGAAAATTATGAGGTGGAATTTCAAAATTTGTGTATGTGGCAGATGTGATTTTGCATATTTTTAATTTAGATAATAATTTATTTATCTTTTTAACTTACCAGGTCCGGTCCGATTGTAAATGGAGAGATGTTTCTCAAGAATCCAGTTTAATGGTTGCTCATTTAGGCAGCCATACTTTTGTTAACAGGCAATTCAAAGGGTATTCGATTTCGCGGGTTTCTGGTCACATGACACAAACAAAAGCACTTTTTTTCTTGAAATTGTTGGCTGACAGACTTGATCAATAATAATAATAATTTGCTGCTTATATTTTCATATATGCTTCCATCGTTGATTTGGTTAGTATTTATCAGATCAGGTTTATTATCTCGAATCGTATATATTGGTTCGTTGTTTTTACTCGTTTGTCAGTTTGCTCTGATCTTCAGTAGTCGAGATTCGTGTTGCCTTATTTCGTTGTATTGCCGGTGGTCGCTATTTATTCGATCTATCAATATTTATCAATTGCACTGTTTGACAAATGCATGTATGGTTGTGGACTCTATTTTCAGCTAACTTGCACTGCACAGGATGGAGTGATGTTACATGTATATGCTGGAGGATGAGATGTAGTGAGAGAATGAGGGAATTTGATCCACAATCGGGTAAGAATCACATATGTGTAAAAAGTGTAAATATGTGTGGGACCATGGCAATGTGTACATATCAGTATTTTATTTTACTGCCATTGGCAGTTCTGTATTTGACCTTTTCGCTTGGAAATTGACTGATATGCATTCATTATTTGTGGTTGGTATGTGTTGGTTGCTGCTTATCAGCCCATATCAGGTGACAGAGGTAAAATGTATTGAATACAGGGCTATAGTATCAATGGAATCTAATTATTATTATTGTTGTTGTAAGTATTATTATTATAAGGTGTAGTTGAAATTATTGTCTTATTATTTAATCAGTTTATATTGCAGCACAGAGAGTAATTGTAAACGAATAGTATAACGTATTGTTCTGTATTTTTCAGACTCCCGTCTGGTTTGCTTTGATATGGTGTTGCAATAAATATAATGATGCTATCTGCCTGAGTTAGTTGTGGCACGGTCCTGCTGGACATTATACCCAGTTTAGTTATGCCCAAGTGTGGCCCGTTACATGTATATGTATTTAGGTCCCACCTTTTGTTGATATTTTATCTCTCCATAACTTGATGAAGTATTAGATGTGTTTTTAGGTACTGAGGTGACTTTCTTTTCTTATGAGTTTCCTTATTCTGGAATGTAAATTGAACGCTTCAAGTTGTTTTATAACCATCCCATCGAAGTAAATTATAAATAGTAACATCACCAAACAGTCCGCCACCACCTGGTTTTAAAATAATGTTTCTTCTTGTGGCAAGATCTACTCTTGGATTTGCAAGTTGTTCAAGATTTTGTTTATGTTTAACTATGTTAGGTGAAAATTTGTTTTGGCAATTTAGTGTTCTTAAGTATGATTCTACTTGCACACGTAAAGCATTTTAAAATGTCCTTAAACCCTTTCTTAAGTAATTTTTCTCTTTAGGGTGGATTTGACTGATGATTAAGTATTTCCAGAGATTGTTTAAATGATATCATGATGATGTTACTCTTTAACAAATTTCAAAACATCCCACACGAATGTCACAACATTACACCTTTTATAGTTTTGTATAAATGATGGGCCCACGTTCATCTTGTGTTACCCAAGTAACCTTTGTAATTAAATGCAGTAATTGAACTTGATTTGCCAATACTTTAATTTGCCCTTTACCTTTTCTATTTAAAAAATGGAACCATATAATTTGCATTTAAACTTATGGTACAACTAGATTTAGATTGTTGAAACATGTTCTGAGTTATGTAATTAACACTTGCATTTCGATAGTGTCCTTTACAGGTAATCTGCAATTTGATTTTTTCTTCATTGTTATCTCCTAACATATCATCAAAAACTAAAAGCTGTTATATTGTGGCATGATTAACAATTTCATATTCGTCATAAGAAATACCTTCTATAAATGTAATATCTTCACCTTCTTGAATTAATGTGGTAACCTTTGTAATTAAATGCAGTAATTGAACTTGATTTGCCAATACTTTAATTTGCCCTTTACCTTTTCTATTTAAAAAATGGAACCATATAATTTGCATTTAAACTTATGGTACAACTAGATTTAGATTGTTGAAACATGTTCTGAGTTATGTAATTAACACTTGCATTTCGATAGTGTCCTTTACAGGTAAACTGCAATTTGATTTTTTCTTCATTGTTATCTCCTAACATATCATCAAAAACTAAAAGCTGTTATATTGTGGCATGATTAACAATTTCATATTCGTCATAAGAAATACCTTCTATAAATGTAATATCTTCACCTTCTTGAATTAATGTGATATGCCTTTTGCCACTTTTAATAAAACCATGTGATTTTTTAGATACAATTTGAAATAAATCTTGTTTCATATCAATCAGATTTTTTTTTAATTCTGTTTTTCCTGAACCACTACGTCCTGAGATGAAAATATTAAACAAAATATTTTGACAAGAGGTATGTTGGATTATATTATTTACGATGAACAAATCATAGATTATTTATACCGACAATGTGTACCACCAATTGATCAAAGGATAGATTCTTCAGAAAACATATTTCAGTTAAAAGCACCTTCAAAGTGAATACCTTCTCATTGACTTGAATAACACGTCTTTACAAAAACTATTATGACATCAAGTGAGTATTTATTGTTTCACCATCCCTGCAACATTTTCAAACATTTTCACCTCAGGACCTGGAGGTTCAGGGAAAACAGAATTTGTTAAAAAAAACTGATTGATAAGAAACATGATTTATTTAAAATTGTACATCAAAACATCATTTGGTGTTATATAGAGTGGCAAAAGACATTCTTTTCTCTTAGAAAGTGAAGATGTAACATTTATAGAAGGTATTTCCGGTGATGAATATGATGTTATTGATGATATCACTATACCACATCTTGTAGTTTTCGACAATATGTTAGGAGATAAAGATGAAGAAAAAAATCAAATTATGGTTTACTCCTAAAGGACATCATCGAAATGCCAGTGTGATTTAGATAACTTAAATCTAGTTATACCATAAGTTTAAACGCACATTATATAATTTTATTTCAAATTATAAGAGATAAAGTACAAATTAATGTATTGGCAAACCAAGTTCAATTACCACATTCAATTACAGCGTATCAAGATGCCAAAAGCAGTGAGCATGGTTATTAATTAATTGATTTCTGATTCTATGAGATTTAGAACTGATATTTGCCATCCTTGGGTAACACAAGATGAACGTGGGCCCATCATTTATACAAAATGTAAAAAGGGTAATATAATGACATTTATCCTTATATCCCGATAAATTCCGTCTTTTGATGCCTTGGACAATATAGATGCACTCAACATCCAAGGTATATGAGAGCGTGTAACATCCAGGTTATAAGCGCACGCGAAACATCGGGTGTATATGGTTTAAATGGAAGCTTTCCGCTTTTGCTCGCATCGATATAAAAATCGAACCAAAAAACATGAAAATAGTCACATATATGATCAGATTTCCGACGATTCGGCCATATTTTGCTGTTATAAATTAAATAGGCGAATAATTAAATGAAGCAACTTGAGAAAAATAAAAAAGAGCGAATATGGTCCCGTCAGTTCCAATGTGTTCTATGTACCAATAGGCACATTGAACACATATGAAGTCAGGGGACGATATGTAAACAAAATATTGTTTACTCGTTCCCTTAACGATCCAAGGGATGTAACTCTATCTGTTGTCTTCTGCGTTTGTAAAAGAAAAGCTTTTCACGAATTTGGTGGTCCACTGATTACGGAGCTTTCAAAACATGTCCACAATTTTTTCTCCACTATGTTTCTATTGTTTTTCAAACGGGACAAAAACGTTATCTTCGTCAACATGTATGGTATATGGAGATTTAATATCTGGATGTCTCATTTAAACACCTCGCCTGCGGCTCGGTGTATAAAAACCGACATCCAGGTATTAAATCTCTATATAGCATACATGTTGGCGGAGTTAACTTATATTGCGTCAGTTGTTGCAAATTTGATAAGGAGTACATATCATCATGGCGTCTTTTATCATTCTTTTGGAAGATAAAAAAATACTTAAGAAGTGGTTTAAGAAAGTTTTAAAATGGTTTAGAATCATAGTTAATAAGACAATTAACCGTTTCTCGTTATAATTTCTGAGTAACGTCCTGATGTGAATGAAATGCCTCCATACAGTGTTAAAGAAGTTATCAAACCGTAGAAGGTGATATTTTTCTCAAAAATATCTGCATCTGTTATTTAATACAAGTTTAATCCTGGTATAAATACAGAAGACAACTTAATTAGAGCCTCTAGACTATGCTGACTGTGCTGGTTCTAAATTAAACCCACAGAAACAACATGTTTTAAAAGAAGGTCTGCAGAGCGAACTTCATTTCCAGATCAGAACAGAAATATTTGAACAAAAGTTTCACCCTTAGAAACCGGAACAGATTACTGCAAATGGAAACACAAAATTGTTTAGATAACAGTTGCATTTTTGCCTCACAAAAATAGCTTATGACATCTCAAGAGATTTTCCTCAATGCGCTCGACCCAATGAGCTGTGTTTTGCGACAAATAATGAAGAAATAGTAGAAAACAAATATTGATTCTAGTGACTAACGACGACCGATTTGCCCGCTACATTAAGAAAGTATCCAAAAGAACACAAAACGACAACCACTTTGAATGCCAATGAACCCTTCTTACTCTGTACGCGCAGAAAGTTTATGTTCTCACTATAGATTTTTATCGTTCGACTTTTCCAGTGAACGACAAAGTTGGTGTTGCTCGAAAAAAATACATTAGTGAGAACACGCGAGTCGGTTGACTTCCTTTCGATTTTTGACTGATATAGTATTTGTCGAAACAATCAAACGCCTTTGATCTCACCTTATTTTTATGAAAAGTCTCCTTCGAATTGTCAAGGGAATTCAAGCTAACCAGCCCCTAGAGAAAAATCGAACGACAAAAGTCTATAGTGAGAACAGCCATCAGATTCTTTGACGTTCACCGAAAATCGATCTAAAAATAACGCTCGATAAAAGACGTATGGCAAAAATAGAGAGTGAGAACACAGCTTTAGTCATATGAAATTCTATGGAATGTAATGCTTGAACTTTTAGACCTCAGAGGATGATGGATAATATAGATAATAAAATAATCATGCCTTGGTATATAACCATTCTTAGAGATGCGTTTATCTGAGCAGTGTTACATTTTATTCGTACAGATGTGCTTATATATCATTGTTACATTTTTATTCTTAGAGAGGTGTTTATCTCAGCAGTGTTACATTTTGTTCTTTCAGATATGTTTATCTTAGCCGTGTAACACTTGACTAGATAATAAAATAATCAGGTACTACTATATAACCATTCTAACCGATGTGTTTATCTTAGCCGTGTAACATTTGGCTAGATAATGAAATAATCAGGCAGTACTATATAACCATTCTAACTGATGATCTCAGCAGTGTTACATTTGGCTAAATAATAAAATAACCAGGCAGTATTATATAACCATTCTAACCGATGTGTTTATCTTAGCAGTGTTACATTTGGCTAAATAATAAAATAACCAGGCAGTATTATATAACCATTCTAACCGATGTGTTTATCTTAGCAGTGTTACATTTGGCTAAATAATAAAATAACCAGGCAGTATTATATAACCATTCTAACCGATGTGTTTATCTTAGCAGTGTTACACTTTACTAGATAATAAAATAATCAGGCAGTACTAAATAACCATTCTTACCGATGTGTTTATCTTAGCCGTGTAACATTTGGCTAGATAATAAAATAATCAGGCAGTGCTATGTAACCATTCTAACTGATGTGCTTAGCAGTGTTACATTTGGGTAGATAATAAATAATCAGGCAGTACTATATAACCATTCTAACCGATGTGTTTATCTCAGCCGTGTAACATTTGGCTAGATAATAAAATAATCAGGCAATGCTATATAACCATTCTAACCGATATGTTTATCTTAGCAGCGTTACATTTTGCTAGATAATAAAATACTCAGACAGAACCATAAACCATTCTTTAAAACCATTCTTACAGAGGCGTTTATCTTAGCAGCGTTACACTTGGCTACATAATAAAATAATAAGACAGAACCATAAAACCATTCTTTAAAACCATTCTTACAGATGCGTTTATCTTAGCAGTGTTACATTTTACTAGATAATATAATAATCAGGCAGTGCCATGTAACCATTCTTTCCGACTTGTTTATCTTAGCAGCGTTACATTTTGCTAGATAATAAAATTATCAGAAAGTACTTTATAACCATTCTTACAGATGCGTTTATCTTAGCAGTGTTACATTTGGCTTGATAACAAAATAATCAGACAGTACCATAAAACCATTCTTTAGAACCATTCTTACAGATGCGTTTATCTTAGCAACGTTACATTTGGCTAGATAATAAAATAATCAGACAGTGCCATGTAACCATACTTACAAATGTGTTATCTCAGCAGTGTTACGTTATCCTTGATATTAAAATAATCATGCAGTACCACAAAACCATTCTTTAAAACCATTCTTACAGATGTGTTTATCTTAGCAGCGTTACATTTGGCTAGATAACAAACTAATCAGACAGTACCACAAAACCATTCTTTAAAACCATTCTTACAGATGCGTTTATCTTAGCAGTGTTACATTTTACTAGATAATAAAATAATCAGACAGTGCCATGTAACCATACTTACAAATGTGTTATCTCAGCAGTGTTACGTTATCCTTGATATTAAATAATCATGCAGTACTATGTAACCATTCTTAGTAGTATATAATATGGTGGTACCAGGACAGACCCCCAGATCCCCGTATTTCACCTCAAAAACGACCCCAGTTGCCTCGGGGACAGTCACCGAAAAAAGGTCTGGTTGTTGTTTTGTTCAAACAACCCGAGTCACCTATTTAGAGAAATGAATCCCTTTGGTATAGTAAGAGAGAGAGAGCCAGAACACAATGTTTCCAGCTGATGCCGATTTTGACAATATGGAGAATGAGCCAGCTATCAAATGGGCTGAGCTGCCACAGGGTATCTAACAATTTGTTTTTTGTTTTACTCCTCGGAATTGACACATGTGACAGATCGAGTAAACAACTTTCACAATAGACGATTATATATTTCACTCTCGGGCGGTTTGTCAATTGAGGTCACTTCACTTGTTTTTTGCAAACTTGTGTGTGAAAAAAATGAGGTCAATAGAAAGTAAGTTTCAAGTTACTTAAATGATTAACTTTGTGTGCAAAACACTATTATTTAAAGAAACGTTCTGTGATTAGGCAATCCCGATATATATATAATGCGATAAAATGAAGAATATCAAGGAAATCCACGTCTGCATTGCACGGCGAGATAAAATACGCCTTAAATTGACGATTGATTCCACCTATATATACACTGGGTTTTTCCCATTCCAATACAAGTCGTCCATTTAGAGAAATAGATTCCCTTCGGAATATATATATATATTTATATAGCGACTCATTACGCCTGCTCGAATCGGAATGAGACTTTCGGCAAGCGACAGGAGACAGCTATTGAAAAGAGATGAACATAAATATAAGGCTGCCATGGAAAGGCTAGCCAAGGCCGAGCAGCTTGAGAAGAGTTGGTCTTGGCTGGGTTTAAACATCAGCTCTCCATGATGAAATGGAAGAAAGCTCAAAGGGCCGGAGCTGCTGGGATGGGAAATCTTAATAAAAAAGTGAAGGACTAAGACGGAGAGCTAGGATCCGACGGAGGACAGCTGGGAAACTTAAAAACAGGAGGGCCAAGCTCAAGTTGAGAGGAGAGAAACTCCAGCAAAGAAGGAACATATTCCCTCCATAACAGCCTAATACCATCCTATTAGAACATGCTCTGAAGTTTTACGCCAAGTCATACAATGTTTCAATTACGAATAGGGTAAGTTTGATTGGACAACTCAACAACAGTTCTACAGTCACATGTGAAACCCCATCTCATCAGCTGAGGCAGATGAAGGGGTTGAAGGCCGTAATCACCATTAAAATACTGTTTAGCAAACCAACTGGTGCTGATGAAGTTACATACAAGTCTGCGCATTTCAACAGCAAGGCTGTCCCCATTGTAAATAAACAAGAAGTGCCCTAAATTGTTCATACCGCTAATAATGAAATTCAGGAATAATGTGATAGGTGGATGGATGAGGGATCAGGATGGGTTATTAATGAAATACAGGGCCACTGGTTGAATATTAACATTTATCAACATTAGCTGGTTCCTCATACATTCAGCTAAATCAAGAGCTGTGAAATACGAAAAAGGGCATCATCGACATCAAAAATGAAAATGACAATGAGTGCTTCAGATGGTGTCACTTAGCTCACAAGTATCCAGCACCTGACCACCGCCGAAAGAGTTACTCACGACAACAAACCCAAACGTATTCAAACACTGAAGTATAGAGCTGTCAGTTTCCCAGTAAAGACGAAGGATTACAAGAGGGTTGAACTACAAAACAAAATCTGTATCAGTGTGTTTGGGTTTGAGATGGGGCATACCTATCCTATCTATGTAAGCAATGAACAATTCGAGGACAGCATCGATTTGTTTCTCATAATCCAAGGTGAAAACCAACACTATTGCTTGATCAAGGATTTCAACAGTTTCATGTTCAAACAAACCAAACAAAGAGAGAGGAAGCATTTCTGCAGGTATTGCCTACAGTGCTTCTTATCACAAGAAGTTCTTCAGAAACACAAGCCCTTGTGTCTGGAAATCAATGGAAGACAGGCTGTAAAGATGCCTCCAGAGAATTCCACGGTGAAGTTTTCCAACTTCCATAAGCAGTTGGAAGCGCCGTTCATCATCTATGCTGACTTTGAGTCACTCACTGAGAAGATTGATGGCTGTGATCCCAATGGTAAGAAGTCCTACACTAACGCGTTACAGACACATACACCATGTGGCTATGGCTACAAGGTTTTGGGCTGTTATGATGATAGTTTCAGCAAGCCAACACAAATATATAGAGGAAAAAACGCTGCATACAAGTTTCTCCAGGCACTGGTTCAAGAAGCCAGTTACTGCATTGGAATTAGAAACACTCACTTCAACAAGCCTCTTAAAATGTCAGTTGAAGATGAGCAACTCTTTCAAGCAGCTACACACTGTCACATATGCTGTGGTAAATTAGGCACCTCAGACGATGAGAAGCATGTAAGAGACCATTGTCACGTCACAAGCAAGTTCAGAGGAGCTGCTCACAATGTATGCAATATCAAGCACGGGCTGACCGATAAAATGGCAGTGGTGTTCCAGAATTTAAGGGGTTACGACAGCCCGGAAATGGGTAAGTTTGTAAAGGAGAACCCATATGTGGTAAATAAATGTGGAAAGATCGTCCACAAAGAGATGAATCTAAATGTTATCCCTGACAACATGCATGGCACTCATGATGTGTCAGCATCTTGTGTTCGTAGACAGCATCCAGTTCATGAGTTCATCCTTAGACAATCTTTACGCCAATCGGACTGATTTCCCTATTCCCCAGAAGGAGGGTCCAAACCACTATGAACTGCTTACCAAGAAAGGTGTCTATCCCTATGACTTCATGGACTGTTGGGAGAAATTCGAGATGATCGCCTTACCACCCAAAGAAGCTTTCTACAGTCAGCTGGAGGGCGAAGTTATTTCAGATGAAGACTATCTCAGGGCAGAGTATGATTGGAGCAAGTGTGGCATTATAAACATGGGTCAGTATCATGACCTGTACCTCGCAAATGACGTGCTTCTCCTTGCAGATGTGTTTGAAAGTTTCAGAAAAACATGCCTTCAGTATTACAAGCTCGATCCAGCCCACTGCTTCACCAGTCCCGGACTTGATTGGGATGCTGCTCTCAAGATGACTGGTACTGAACTGGATCTGATGAGTGACATTGATATGTATCAATTCATTGAGAAAGGCATGAGATGTGGTGTAAGCTATATTGCTAAGAGATACACAAAAGCAAACAACAGGTATCTATCAGACTATGACCCATCTCAACCTTCGAAATACATAATGTATCCAGATGTAAAGAACCGTATGGATGGACAATGAGCCAACCTCTTCCCACCGGCAAATTCATGTGGGTAGACCCACTCAGCTTCACCTCGGAAGACTACAGACAAAACTCGGAGCGAGGCTGTATACTTAAAGTTGATCTTGAATACCCAGAGGAGATTAATGATCTGCACAATGACTATTCACTGGCACCAGAGCAGATTAATGTGAAGCAGGATATGCTATCGCCGTACTGTAAGTCCCTCGAGAAGAAGTTCAATATTAAAGTAGGTGGGGTTCAGAAGCTGATACCAACTCTGGCTACTAAGAGGAAGTATGTACTCCACAATAGGAACTTGCAGCTGTATATGTCCTTGGGGTTGAAACTCACACAAATTCATAGAATCCTTGAGTTTGATCAATCTGCATGGCTTAAGGAGTATATTGACTTCAACACCTCATAGAAAACTGCTGCAAAGAATAACTTTGATGAACAACATTGTGTTCGGTAAGACTATGGACAATCGCAGGAAGAGGGTTGATGTGGAACTTGTGAGTGAAGAAAAGCCGAGAAATCTAGTCAGCATCCGACTTTCGTCCCATCAATGATTATCAATGAGGATCTTGTTGTAGTACATAAGGTCAAGTTGTTATCCTTCTGAATAAGTCATCATGTGTTGGAACGAGCAACAAAGACCTGGGCAAGACACTGATGTATGACTTCCATTACAACTACATCAAGAGGAAGTACAAGGAGAAAGCCAATATAATATTCACAGACACTGACAGCATGACATATGAGATACAGACAGAAAATGCGTATGCTGACCTTTGGAAGGATAAGCATCTCCTTAACAATTCAGAATACTCACCATGTTCTCCCTTCTATGATCCCCTACAACAACAAGGTCGTAGGCAAGATGAAAGATGAGGCTGAAGGCGTGCCAATCACTGAGTATGTAGGACTGAGGTCTAAGATGTATAGCTACACTATGGCTGATGGGGGCGGTGATAAGAAGGCCAAGGGTGTGACGAAAGGTGTTATCAAAAAGGATATCACACACGAGAACTACAAGGAAACACTGATCCAACAACTTCAACTCCATCACAAGATGGAAACTATTCAATCTCAAAAGCATCAGCTTCATTCATATGAGATCAACAAGATCATCCTGAGCTGCTTTGATGACAAGCGATACAAACTGGACGATGGGGTGCGCACACTGGCTTATGGGCATTACAAGTGTATATAATCCCTTATTAGAGATATGTGTATGTATGTATATAAAATGGACCATGTTCTTCTTTCAGAGTTTATTAAGAATTTTCAAGTCGAAGCCTGCTCAATAGCGAGGGATGATAAATGTAAAGAATGTGGTGATGAGATGACTAGCGATGACTATCAGAGGGTACGTAGGGTGTGTGGGTGCACAGACATTAATTATCAAGACGTAGCCCTAGCAATAGCAGGGGATGATAAATGTAAAGAATGTGGTGATGAGATGATTATCGATGACTATCAGAGGGTACGTAGGGTGTGTGGGTGCACAGACATTAATTATCAAGACGTAGCCCTAGCAATAGCAGGGGATGATAAATGTAAAGAATGTGGTGATGAGATGATTATCGATGACTATCAGAGGATATGTGGGGGTGTGAGTATAGACACGAATTATCAAGAAGTAGCCCTAGCAATAGCAGGGGATGATAAATGTAAAGAATGTGGTGATGAGATGATTATCGATGACTATCAGAGGGTACGTAGGGTGTGTGGGTGCACAGACATTAATTATCAAGACGTAGCCCTAGCAATAGAGAGGGATGATAAATGTAAAGAATGTGGTGATGAGATGATTATCGATGACTATCAGAGGGTATGTGGGGGTGTGGGTATAGACACGAATTATCAAGAAGTAGCCCTAGCAATAGCAGGGGATGATAAATGTTAAGAATGTGGTGATGAGATGATTATCGATGACTATCAGAGGGTACGTAGGGTGTGTGGGTGCATAGACATTAATTATCAAGACGTTCCCCTAGCAATAGCAGGGGATGATAAATGTAAAGAATGTGGTGATGAGATGATTATCGATGACTATCAGAGGGTATATAGGGTGTGTGTGTATAGACACTAATTATCAAGAAGTAGCCCTAGCAATAGAGAGGGATGATAAATGTAAAGAATGTGGTGATGAGATGATTATCGATGACTATCAGAGGGTATGTGGGGGTGTGGGTATAGAGACGAATTATCAAGAAGTAGCCCTAGCAATAGCAGGGGATGATAAATGTAAAGAATGTGGTGATGAGATGATTATCGATGACTATCAGAGGGTACGTAGGGTGTGTGGGTGCATAGACACTAATTATCAAGACGTAGCCCTAGCAATAGCAGGGGATGATAAATGTAAAGAATGTGGTGATGAGATGATTATCGATGACTATCAGAGGGTACGTAGGGTGTGTGGGTGCATAGACACTAATTATCAAGACGTAGCCCTAGCAATAGCAGGGGATGATAAATGTAAAGAATGTGGTGATGAGATGATTATCGATGACTATCAGAGGGTACGTAGGGTGTGTGGGTGCATAGACACTAATTATCAAGAAGTAGCCCTAGCAATAGCAGGGGATGATAAATGTAAAGAATGTGGTGATGAGATGATTATCGATGACTATCAGAGGGTATATAGGGTGTGTGTGTATAGACACGAATTATCAAGAAGTAGCCCTAGAATACAGTGAGAGCTATATTCGAAAAACACCATACAACCCATATAGACATTTTGAAGCTGTTCTGAAAAAGATTGCAAGGTACAGAGACAAAAGCGTGCTCACAATTTGATGCTGACTATATGGCGACGCTGAAAGCCAAGCTGAATAGGGATTTTACCCCACCTAACATTCACAAACACCTTCACAACAAAGACCAAAATATCTCAACTACATATATTTTATGTTGACTGGTAAGAAACTATTTATTGAGTCGTGTCATAAAATATTTATGAAGAGAATGTTCTCCATATATTATAATGAATATTCTGACCTGCAAAGGAAAAGACCATGCGCATTACTTATTTTGAAAGTCGTAGTTGATTGCTGCGAAGCTCTGAGCTACATCAAACCATTCATATAACCCATTTAAACTGAGTAATGATGCACACAATAAGCTGAAGGGTGTCTGCACTAACTAATTTCTACAAGCAAGTTCAGGGGGTGGGATCTCTTATAATAACCCTAGCGGTGATGAGTATTTAATCACACACCCCTTTCGATGTCTCATCAGTGGAGCTTTGGGCGGGGGGGGGGGGGGGGGTAAAACTAATGCTTTGCTCAGTCTGATTGACAAGCGGAACTACTCTGAAAGATTTTACTTATTCGTTAAGTTGAGGGGTGGTGATCCTTTATATTATGAGGTACTAGTACCTAAGCTACAGGCTGTTGACGAAAAACATGGTGTGCCCTTTCTAATGGAATACAGTTGTGATTCGGATGACCTTCCTGAGGTAACGTCTACCGAGATTGACAGTGGCTATCAGAATTTGATGGTGTTTGATGACATGTTGGATGAGGATAACAAAAGCTTGAAGAAAATCTCTGCCTATTTTAGTAAAATGAGAAAAGAAAAACTGCTCTCTTGTCTTCATTAGACAGGACTATTTCCAAACACCGAAACCCATCAGAAGAAACTGTTATCTCTTCGTATTCACCAGGAACACCCCAGGAAATGTTTTGCAGCAGATTCATCAAAATCTAGCAAGGGAGATGGACTTTGAAACCTTTAAATGTATGTTTCGAGAAGCCACTGCTGATCAATTTGTTCTAGTACTTGACCCCATGCACACAGAGGCTAAATTTAAGAGAAATGGTACCCATGTTTGTTCTCCTGTGTGATACTACCCAGTGGGAGAGATTATACATCACAATAGGAAGCGAGCTAAAAGCAAGACATACTTTAGCTGTTTCTTGGGTAAAACTAACCAGTGAGCAAGATTATACATAAAGATAGGAGTGGAGTTAAGACCTTGTGTAAAACTAACCAGTAGGCAACAACATATAGGGATTTCAGTCGAAGCATATAGTATAGCATAATTATGCCTTTCAAAGATATTGACTACAAGAAGCTTAACCAGTCTGGAGAGCTGGAGAGTGCGCTAAAGAAAAAGATAGCAGTGAGTAATAAGTCTATAGACTCTACCCTGAACCCCAGTGAAAACATAGCCACAGTTGAGCTAGGGATAGGTAAGACAAAAGTTCATTCAATTAATGAGCTGATCAGCCAGCAAAAGATTGCAAAAAGTCTGGCTCCAGTATTAGGTGAGATAGATTCTTTGAAAGACGAAATCCGCAATCAAACTACAGTTCTGGAGGAACAGAATCAGTTACTAATCCCGCCAACAGCCACGCTGGCAATACAGTTAAAACTAGAAGTCCTGTCACGAATAGTGCGCTTATCTAGGCTTAATTGCGCGTTGGAATTGCGCGCAATTGCCATATCGAATGGCATCCAAACCACGGCAGGTTCCCCTGGTTACCCATAGCAAACACATGCAATGTTTCTGCCAATGGACCACCGGGTTACCCGGAGGTCCATTGGCTGAAACATTGCTTGTGCACAGGCCATATGTACAGAATTAGATAGCTTTACTTGGGCCATAACGCGCATATTAACGCGCATATCAACGTGCTATTTGTGCGCATTTCATGACAGGACTTCTAGTTTTAACTGTAGATGGGCCAGAACCTGGAATAGATCTTTTTGAGCGCTTCCATATAGCAGAGAGTGATAAGGGTTATTACGATGAGAAGAATCTTAGGAATTTGAATGATTTAGCAAGAGACTATGACCAAAACAATATTCAGCAATCCCTTCAGCGACTTTCGAGGCTTTCGAAGATGTTAGGAGCACATAAGAGTGTAATCAAACGAAGACATCACCCCGCTCAGCAAGACATGGATAGACTTGCCACTATTGAGCTATTGACCATAGGGAATTACACTATCCCACTAAAAAAGATTAAAAAAAAACACAATATTTTATTTGTGAGATATGCCAAAGAGCACAATAAAATTGTGCATGCTTTTGGAGCTAAAAGGGTGACCAACAGTGTAAAAAGTGTGGTGCTAAAACCAACTGCTAAGCAACATCCAAACCTGACAGCTGGTGAGAAGGAATTTCTGGACAAAGTCTACATGAATGCAGGGCAAAGACTATCCTCTTCTCAGGCTGAAGCAATCAAAGGTTCTGGGGTCTTCACCTCAATGAAGGAGATAACTGAGAGAATTCAAGCGCTGCTGGGGGAACTAGCAGCGGGTAATACATCAATACAACTAAAGAATGAACTGGCTGATTTTCTTCACTACCTCTTCAAACATAGAAAAACCAAGAAGGCCCATTGCAAGTCAATGCTCGACCTCAGCTGAGAGTTCAAGTACATTGTAATTTGGTTTATAACAAATATCAAGCTGACTCATCTCTCCTCTATAGCTTTTCACCTAATAGTTCTTTTGGCTCTCTTCTAACAATCACACCAAGATACCCCCAGTGGAGGAGCACGAGAAATGCAACAGAGAATGAGTTGGAGGTATGGCTTACTGATCAAAACGGGAAATTACTACCTCTAGAGGATAACTGGGGTGTAGTTTTACAAGTGGCTAACAAAGACCTTGTTAGGATTTAGTCCTGAGAGATATTATAGGTCGATGATGCAGCACACAAGGTATCACAGCAACTATGGATGTGTCAGTCAGACAGGCAAAGGTATGGGTGATGTGATTAGACTTCTTAGAACAAGTTTTAGTCAGCTACCTCCCTCGATGACAACAGCAACTAAAAAGCAGCCACAAGCATTGCCTCACAGGGAATAACAACAGCTGGTGATAGCGTCGGTAGTGAATTGGCGAACAGAATTGCACAAAAGAAACAATCCCCAAAGCGGCGGGCAGAAATGAGATCTTAAAAGATTTGAAATTTGCTATGGCACCAAACTCTGATCAATATGCACCAAGCCCTGACCAAAATGGGTTTGGAAGAAGAAAAAAGATGAAAGGAAGGAGAATCAAAATCCTGCTATAGTTTTAGTCAGAACTATATAAATAATCAAACATGGACTACCAAGAACTTGCTAATTTGTTTGACGAAGAAATCAGTTTGCCTAAATATTCACACAAAAGGTGGATCAAAATACATCCCACTCAGAATGTTACTGGCGATAACTGAAACGGCTTGACTAATGCTGTTAACTATAATTGTAAGACTGTATCGGACAAGCTGGTGAATTATGGTGATGGATATATCCTGCTCACAGCTATGGCTTCTAGAACTGATCTTGCTGCTAAGACTGTGGCACCGAAAGGTTCGTTTGCTTTTATCAATCAACCAGTAGTAAGAATTAATGGAGCCGAGCTGGATAATTCTAGGCTGAACTTTATCAGCGTTCCCATTCTTAACAGTTTGGAATAATCCAATGAATATGTAAGAGTCGCGGCACAATATTGTTTCAGTAAGGACACGTCACAAAACTATGAGAATAATACTGGGCATAATACCCGAAAGGGGCAAATCCCTAACCCTCTCAACAATCAAATACAATTCAGTGTTCTTCAGGGCATTAGATTTCCCTTTGATTAATCAAGTGTTTGAGTTTGATATCACGTACCGCACTGGCAATGCGTTGTTAAGAGAGGATAACAATGCTGATGATTGTGCTATTAACTCTGCCGCTTTTTATCTTATAAAGGTAAGCATCCCACTAGAAGAGTGATGGTGAGGGGTGTTGATGAACAATTTCAAGCCGACTTGGTTGATATGAGGAGTCTTTCGGCTGCTAACAAAAACACAAATTACATTCTGACGGTTATAGACGTATTTAGTAAATATGCATGGGCACTCCCTATCAAAAAAGAAGACTGGAAAAGAGATATCACAAGCATTCAACAAAATATTTAAACAACGAAAGCCCAAAAAGTTACAGACATACAAGACACACAAGACGTACAGAGTTCATTAATAGGGAGACTCAAGAGTTGTGAGAACACTTCTACAGTTAATACAGTATACATTATGTTACACGCTGAGAGAAGACTTCCAGAGTTAATGCAGTATACATTATTTATATGCTGAGAGAAGACTTCTAGAGTTGACACAGTATACATTCTTTTATATGCTGAGAGAAGACTTCTAGAGTTAACACAGTATACCATATGTTATATGCTGAGAGAAGACTACTAGAGTTAACACAGTATATATTCTGTTATATGCTGAGAGAAGACTTCTAAAGTTAATGCAGTATAATTCCATCATATGCTGAGAGAAGACTTCTGGAGTTAACACAGTATACATTCTGTTACATGCTTAGAGAAGACTTGTAGAGTTGACACAGTATACATTATTTTATATGCTGAGAGAAGACATCTAGCGTTAACACAGTATACATTATGTTATATGCTGAGAGAAGACTTCTAGAGTTAACATAGTGTACATTATGTTATATGCTGAGAGAAGACTTCTAGAGTTAACACCGTATACATTCCTTCATATGCAGAGAGAAGACTTCTGGGGTTAATAGAGTATACATCCTGTTATATGCTGAGAGAAGATTTTTTAGAGTTAATACAGTATACATTCAGTTAGAATCTGAGAGATGACTTCTAGAGTTCACACAGTATACATTGTTTATATGCTGAGAGAAGACTTCTAGAGTTAATGCAGTATACACTATTTATATGCTGAGAGGAGACTTCTAGAGTTAATAAAGTATACATTCTGTATATGCTGAGAGAAGACGTCAAGAGTTAATGCAGTATAAATTATTTATTTGCTGAGAGGAGACTTCTAGAGTTAATACAGTATACATTCTGTTATATGCTAAGAGAAGACTTCTAGAGTTAATAAAGTATACATTCTGTATATGCTGTGAGAAGACTTCTAGAGTTAATGCATATACATTATTTATACGCTGAGAGAAGACTTTCAGAGTTAATGCAGCATACATTCTGGTATATTCTGAGCAAAGACTTCTAGAGTTAATGCAGTATACATTCTGCCATATGCTGAGAGAATACTTCTAGAGTTAATGCAGTATACATTATTTATATGCTGTGAGAAGACTTCTAGAGTTAATGCAGTATACATTCTGCCATATGCCGAGAGAATACTTCTAGAGTTAATGCAGTATACATTATTTTATATGCTGAGAGAAGACGTATAGAGTTAATGCAGTATACATTATTTATATGCTGAGAGAAGACTTCTATAGTTAACACAGTATACATTCTGTTATATGCTGAGAGAAGACTTCTAGAGTTCAGACAGTATACATTATCTATATGCTGAGAGAAAACTTCTAGAGTTAATGCAGTATACATTCTGCCATATGCTGAGAGAATACTTCTAGAGTTAATGCAGTATACATTCTGTTATATGCTGAGAGAATACTTCTAGAGTTAATGCAGTATACATTATTTATATGCTGAGAGAGGACTAGAGTTAATGCAGTATACATTATTTATATGCTGAGAGAGGACTTCTAGAGTTAACACAGTATATATTATGTTATATGCTGAGAGAAGACTTCAAGAGGTAACACAGTATACATTGTGTTATGTGCTGAGAGATGACTTCTAGAGTTAACACAGTATACATTATTTTATATGCTGAGAGAATACTTCTAGAGTTAATGCAGTATACATTATTTATCTGCTTAGAGAGAACTTGTAGAGTTGACACAGTATACATTATTTATATACTGAGAGAGGACTTCTAGAGTTAACACAGTATACATTCTGTTATATGGTGAGAGAAGACTTCTGGGGTTGATACAGTATACATTGTGTTATATGCTGAGAGAAGACTTCTAGAGTTAACACAGTATACATTCTGTTATATGCTGAGAGAAGACTTCTAGAGTTAATGCAGTATACATTATTTATATGCTGAGAGAAGACTTTTAGAGTTAGTGCAGCATACATTCTGGTATATTCTGAGCAAAGACTTCTAGAGTTAATGCAGTATATATTATTTATATGCTGAGAGAAGACTTCTAGAGTTAACACAGTATACATTATGTTACATGCTGTGAGAAGACTTCTATAGTTAACACAGTATACATTCTGTTGTATGCTGTGAGAAGACTTCTAGAGTTAATGCAGTATACCTTCTGCCATATGCTGAGAGAAGACTTCTATAGTTAACACAGTGTACATTACGTTATATGCTGAGAGAAGACTTCTAGAGTTAACACAGTATGCATTCTGTTATATGCTGAGAAGACTACTAGAGTTAACGCGGTATACCTTCTGTTTTATGTTGCGAGAAGACTTCTAGAGTGAACGCGGTATATATTCTGTTATGTGCTGAGAGAAGACTTCTAGAGTTAACACGGTACATTGTGTTATATGCTGAGAGAAGACTTCCAGAGTTAACACAGTATACATTCTGTTATATGCTGAGAGAAGACTTCTAGAGTTAACGCGGTATATATTCTGTTATGTGCTGAGAGAAGACTTCTAGAGTTAACACGGTACATTGTGTTATATGCTGAGAGAAGACTTCTAGAGTTAACACAGTATACATTATTTTATATGCCGAGAGAAGACTTCTAGAGTTAATGCAGTATACATTATTTATATGCTGAGAGAAGACTTCTTGAGTTAATGCAGTATACATTATTTATATGCTGAGAGAAGACTTCTAGCTTCTAGAGTTAACGCGGTATACATTATTTATATGCTGAGAGAAGACTTCTAGAGTTAACACAGTATACATTCTGTTACATGCTGTGAGAAGACTTCTGTAGTTAACACAGTATACATGCTGTTGTATGCTGTGAGAAGACTGCTGGCGTTAATACATTATACATTCTTTCATATGCTGAAAGAAGACTTCTAGAGTTAACACAGTATACATTATTTTATATGCTGAGAGAAATTGTTCACTAGGCAGATGAAACTATCAGACCTATCACATGGACAGCACTTCGATCTGTTTAAGACAGGAACTTTGAGACTTGAAGTCCATTTAGAAAAAACCATTACCAACCACGATCAACATACTGCTGTATGCAGAATTTCAGAACATCATAGAAGTGGATAAGAATAGACAAGTAATCTTTGATTACTCAACATGAACACGCTGCAGTTAGAGAACGCCCTTCGATCAGATAGTTGTTTGAAGAGAATATGTTTGGGTGTATTTGCCAGAAACAGATTACCACGATTAGCAGATCGCAGACCAGTGGCTTTGATAGCAAACTCGGATCCAGACCACAGAGAAGGGGAGCATTGGGTGGCCCTCGTTGTTACTCACCGCAACACAAAGTACTTTGATTCCCATAGATTATCACCACAACACTGACCCTTCGATAATTTCCTGAAGAAGAATTCCAGATATTGGAAGTATAATACAAAACGCCTTCAAGAACCATTACCAGTGTGTGGACAATACTGCCTATTTTACTTGAAACATCACAGTCGCAGTGTACCGATGGAAACCATATCCAACAGGTTTACAACTGATCTAATGTATAACGATGTGTTGGTTACATTCGTCATAGAAGAAACCTGCTACTAGATGTCTCTGTATTGAAGAAAAAACTATAAAAAATGGTGCGCTTGGTGTTTAGCTCATTTGTGTTTCGACAGCCAAAGAAGAAAGATGGCTACAAATGTGACCGTCTTCAAACCTAACAGCGATTTACAGATTCAACTGTTCATTTTGACGTTGGGTTTCAGTTTCCCACGAGAAATTGAGAACAAGTGACCAAAGCAATGGATATTGCAAAGAAGAGAAGCTTTGAAATAGGAGAACCCAACCCAAAGAGAGAAAGAAAACCAAATAAGAATGAAGATAAAAAGGCTTGAAGAATGTCCACTGTTCCATCTTTGAAACAGATGGCGCTGAATGATTATCAATCACGAAACCAAGAAACAAGAAATCCAAGAGATTTTGTAGAGAGAATGAGTGTTTCATTCGAAACGTATTTTCGTGATGTTCCACCACCAGTACTGGAGCAGTTATTACGTGGAGAAGAGAAAATAAGAAATACACCAGAACAGAGACCACCAAAACACATCAAGTATGCATTGGAGGAAAATCGTCTCAAGACATTTCAATTCATGTTACAAGGTTAAAGTGTGAAAAGCCCAAATGAACGGACAAAAGCTGGATTATTTTATTTGGGGACAGGAGACAGAACTCAATGTTTTTATTGTGGTATTATTGTTCGTTTCTGGGAAACAGAAAATGATATTATAGAAGAACAAAAAAAATGTTCTCCAGACTGTTATTATGTTTATTATTTTCCATCTGAATTCATGGACAATGAAAAAGTTCAACAAGAAGAAATGGCCATCAATGAAGAAATGGCCACATCAGTTCAAGAAGAAGATTCACGGAAGACGAAGTGTAGTGTGTGTGTATTAGCTGAAGCCAATGTCGCTCTGCGACCATGTAACCATTTGTGCCTGTGCAAAAACTGTTGTAAACCACCACTGTGAAGATGTCCAATCTGCAGAAAGACTGTTTATGAATATCTGACAATCTACATACCATAGAAGATTCCATAAAAAGTTGTATGTTTTTGCTTTTGTTGAATAAGAGAAAATTAAAATGTAAAATATTGTGTTCTTATCAATGAGTAGTACAATACCAAAGGTAATCTCAAATTGTATCTTATAAAAGGTATCCTGAAAAGGTATCCTCAAATACCGAAATGAGGCGAAGAGGGATGTTACATAAGACACCATATGACAAAAAGGGATTTTTTTAGCTTAATATATGGGTAGATCCTCACATGAGTATATGGTGGAACTTGACGTTAGCTTCGTGGCTTTCTTGTACACATATGAGCCCTACTTGTAATTTGAATAAAGGTTAGAAACAACTGTTATAAACCCAAAAGGTAAATGCAAAGGAATTTGTCCTATAGCACTACGTGCTCTTCCTATACAAAGGAACGTGACTTTTATTGGAGAAAAAAAACGTTATGGGATAGGGATCCAAAAAGGATTCTGGGAGAAAATCTGTACCAGAACATTTCTCTAGTCCAAATGAACGTACCCACAGGCCCCCCTCGGTACTATAGCACTACTATTATAAGCCAAAGTATGGTGGTCCTCAAAAGGGTTGTGAAATAGTACAACTTGTCGGGTTGTTTGTGGAACTTCTACGCATTAAACGAGGATTCTGGGGGAAAATCCAAGCCAGAAAAATACTCCTATTCAATCGAACTCGGCCTCTCGGTACTATAGCACTACATGCTAAGCCGATAAAATGGGGAATCCGTAGTAAACAAAGTCGTTTTTGGTGATTTGAGGAGATTGTCGGGTTGTTTGTGGTAATTCGTGATATTCCGATTCAATCGAACATATCCTCCGAACATACTCCTGTCTTGTTGTAAGCCTTTGGGTAACATAGCAACCACGTGCTACCACAGAAACCAAGATGACGGCCTCCAGTATACAAAATGGACGACGGAAAAACGTATCACCCTAACAACACGCGCTGCGCATGCGCACTTACATCACGTATCACTATGGGGCATACGTCACAAGATGGCCGCTCACGCGGGTTACCAGGACAACACAACATGGCGCCACTGGGTCACGTGGCATGACGTCACTTCCGGGGTCCGGCCAAACAGGGGCGTTTCATCGCTCTCCTACTGCTGACATAATACGTTTAACAGAAACATCTAACGTGAGAGAAAACATTACCTTCTCACTAGAAGGCTGCCACCCTTCGATTACTCGACGACGACCTTGTAACGACGACGGTGTGTGTGTGTGTGGGGTGTGGGGGGGGGGTTGGAGTTGTAAGACTTTATATAAAATATACCATCTCTTTTAAAATCCGCGAAGACCATTCTGTGTTTAACCTACATGTATTTGAATCCCTTTTTGTGGAAATCTCGAAGAAAGAACAAAATATTGTTGGAATATTATTTATAGACCAAACACAGCCCCTAAAGCGGACTTGGATTTATTCCTGGAAAAATTGGCGCATTTAGTAAACATCTTCAGTGACTCAAACAAAAATGTTTATCTTATGTGTGATTTTAATAATGATTTACTTGGCTTTGTAAACATAACAAAACCAGTTTATTTATCGATACTATGTTTAGTGCAGGCTTTATGCCATTTATTTCGAAACCAACTAGAAATACAGACGATTCAGCCACCATAATTGATAACATTTTCTGTAACAAATTTAATTCCACACATCCGGAATAATTATTACGGATGTAAGTGACCATTTTGCAACATTTTATGTTGATGAATCATCAAAAAGGCACACCATCCCATACAAACTTCTAAAAGATATTTTAAGCAGGAGAATGTAAACCAGTTCAAGTCTCTATTATCTGACAGTGACTTCACAAATGTATTGAACACACTCTGTCCCAATGAAGCCCACAATATCCTTGTCGAGACAATTCATGTCGCTTTCGACCAAGCTTTTCCGGAACAACTCGAGTTCCCCATAGGTTTATGAAGCGTGAACCATGCATGACATCGGGCCTTTTGCAGTCATTGTTGGAAAAAACAAAACTATTTGTCAAAAAATTAAAATCCCCAATCACACACAATAAAATAAGATACAAAACTATTGCACCATTTTAACAGATTGAAAAGGGCTCGCAAATCTGATTCTTACAAGACTGTACTTTACGAAAATAAATACAATATGAAAAAACTTGGGAAATCCTGATGAAAGCAATTAACAAATGTAATTCTACCTTCAGGTACCCATCCACATTTGTCGCTGGCAATGTGGAAATATCGGACCCAAAAGAGATAGCTGACAAATTTAATTCCCACTTCGTTAACATTGATTCAAAATTAAGCGAGTCAGTATCGTCCTCCTCTCGTCGTTTCACCGATTATGCTCAGGGAAATAACCTTGAGTCATTTTGTTATTTCTGCCAACTACCCCGCAAGAAGTAATACAGTGTACAAAAAACTGAAATCAAAAACAAGTACAGACCTTGACAATATGTCCGCAAAAATAGTAAAGGATATAATATATGAGATAGCTGACCCTTTAACGCACGTAATTAAGTTATCTTTCCCAACCGGTATTGTCCCCAGCAAAATGAAAATTGCAAATGTATCCCCGTCTTTAAAACTCGCGATCAACAACTATTTAACAATTATAGGCCCATTAGAATCCTACCAACCTTCTCTAAATAATTAGAAAAATTAATGAACTCTAGGTTAATATCTTCCTTAGAAGATAAGATAATTCATCAATATCAATTTGGCTTTAGAAAGGCACACTCAACAATACATCCGGTATTGCATCTCATAAACAATGCTGCTGAAATGAACGATAAACCAACAGAGGACTGTATTTTAGCGCTATTTCTCCAAAGCATTTGATACTATAAATCACTCGATCTTACTAAAAAAAGCTAGAACGCCATGGAATACGGGGCCATGCAAACGCCTGGTTCGAGGATTATTTGATTCACAGATCTCAGTTGGTGTCCTCCCAAAGGCTAGTTCCGACTTCCAGGTCATACCAACTGGTGTCCCTCGGTGATGTATTCCACATCTGGGGTCACTCGCCATCAGGTCGAAAGATCACAGAATTACAAAAGAAAGTCATCCGAATTCTATCTAACAAAAAATACAATGCTCATACAGAGACCCACTGTTTAGAGAGCACGGTATTTTAAAATTTACAGACCTGTACAAACTCCAGGTCTATTTTTGTTTATGCACGACTGGTACAACAAAATGCTACCCGAAAGCTTTGTGGACACTTTTAGAATTTATTAAAACCCCTCCGGAATGGACACCAGACAGTCGGGTAAATTACATACATCAAAACCAAGAACTCAGTTTTCCGCAAACTTTCCAATTCATACTTTTCCTGGGATGTGGAACACAATAGAACCATCGATTCAAAATTCTTCCAGATCGTCATTCAAACATTCTCTAACGGAGCAATTCTTGAGTTCGAACTCTCTTCGCGTCAGGTGTAATAATCCAGTTTGCCTCGACTGTAGGTCCTAGCTCTGTAATCTCATCCTTATCTATTAACTACCCCTAAATAGTTTCATTTTCTAAAAACGATGGAAAATTATTTTATTTATATGGAAAGAACCATCTTAAAAATTAATCCATTCATTTTCTCTTCATTAACATAGCTGTTGTCAGGATTGCCTCACATTTTACATCTTTGTTTTTATTGGGAATGGCGGGAAGACAGCCGAAGTGGCTATGCCATCTCCGTGTAATGCAACCATGTATTTGAGATAATTCTATGTTGCTGTATTTAGTTTGTATTTGTATGCATGTTGTACTACAAAATACAATCAATCAACCAAGCAATCAACATATCGCCCACTTTAGATGCGGTGTTTGAATGAAGTAAAAAGAAGACTAAGTTCTTCCAAACATTCCATTCACACGTTAATTCAAATCAGCACTTTTGCATAAAGAAGGCAATCAGATGAGGCAAACCGAGGTGTGCATCAAAACACCCGACAGTGGCGGAAAGTAAACGGCCCAAAACCTTTTGTGTATTCGTCGTGTGAGAACCATAAGGTTCTATCTTCCACAGGAAGATAGAACCTTATGGTTCTCATGCGACGTATTGTTAAACAGCCATTTTACTTTTCTACCACTTGATATCTGATTGGTGATGGAAATTAAAAATAAATTTTATTTTATTATTTATAAGAAAAACTAAGGAGAAAATGATAATTCTTTAACCAATCGTGTCGCTCATGATAAACAACAATTTGTACATACTGTAAATCAACCGACCTCAGCTGAATTAAAACAAAGCATGCAAAAACCATTCAAATACTTTTTTTATTCAACAAAGACGAATGAATACACTTTCTTTTTTTACATGCAGAAACAAATACAACATATAGTTTGGACACAATAACACATTTCAAAAGACAACATAATATAAAACCATTTATAATATAAGGCCTAAAAGGTTGCAAATCTGTGTCTCAGGCCCTCTGACATCGTCCTTTTAACTTCCGCATTCTCTCTTTTTATAACCAATGTAAACTTAAAAATATAAAAAATGAAATGTTTTATGTCTGGTGTTCGACCCAAGTTAACCCTTTACCTAACGTAACGGCCAAAACCGGCCAGCGCTATTCTCAAAAATCGCCAATTAATTTTCATTATTTTTTTCATTTTTTGTCTCAAAAACATAGGTTATGACCCCTCGTTGGAACGAGCTCGTCGAGCTCGTTCCAACGAGGGGTCATAACCTATGTTTTTGAGACAAAAAATGAAAAAAATTAGTTATTCAAGAATTATTTTTGCAGGTGTCGTCTGCTTTTCAGGTTAGGTAAAGTGTTAATAAAATTGATACATTTACCACTTGAGTTCCAGAACGCTTTGAATGTCTTTATTGCAAAGTCTTCTCGCACTCAAGGGATGCAATACACAACTCATGTTATTTTGTATATTATAAGACATAAAATATAAAACAAACCAAGAACATAAACTTTTGATGGCAGAGAAATAATTACAAATAATTACATTGTTAATGTAGTTATACGTTTTGGGTCCAAATACTCAATTTTCATTGGTCAGCTGGATGAAAACGTCATGACCAAATGTAATTCATTTTCCAATGAATACATTTGGTCGAACTTTGACCCGGCTTTACGGTAGAGCGCAGTTGACAGAATGTAATCCGGGCAGTGTTTGCGCAGGTTTTTAACTTTTAACGCCTCTCGCAATGATCAACTCCGCTGCTGTTTCTTTGGTGACATTTCCCAACTGTGGCATAAAGCCCTAAAATACTCGTTTCCATTTCTAAAGTTGTGAAAATTAAAAATCAGAGTTGTGCGCTTTGTCTTTTGTGTGAGGGTGGTTTTTCGCCTCGTCGTTCGTACATGTTTTATTTCGTCTTTCTGCTTTGTTGTTTGGTAAAAAGTAGTTTAAACAGTTACGGAATGTAATTATAAGAATTGAATGCAATTTTTATAATCTGTATTGGAGTATGAACGTGTGGGAATGGGTACAAATTTCGGGATTCATACACAATTTGTACCCATTCCCACACGTTCATACTGCAATAAAGATTATAAAAATTGCATTCAATTCTTAAATAAAAAAAATAAAATAAAAAAACACCACCTACATTCAGTTTTACCATTGGCCTGAGAAACAGAAGATGTATTTTGTGGGGCCTAATTTTAGCATTGTACGCATCGTGATCTGTGAGACGACGAACGTCCAATACTTTTCATAAATAATGAACGTGTTATCAACAGAAACTCTGTTCAATACTTCTCATAAATAATGAAGGTGCAATCTACACAAATTCTGTTTTCTTCAACAGTATATACCCAGACCACACAGGCGTGTGAATGGGTTAGTCGATATGGCACTTGCGCCATCGCCGAGGGATAAACGCATGCCTCTTGTTTTATCATTCTGCGTTGTCACTCGTGCCATATCGACTGACCCATTCACACGCGCGTGTCGTTCTGTGTTTATTACTCGCCTTCACGTCTATCAAAGGAATTATTAGGACACTCAGCAGTTCATTTGACTGTTCATCCCCTGAGTTCCAATGTGGGACGAACTATTCACAAAAATAACGCATTTTATCGCAAACCGAATTTGCGAGGGGAACATGGGTTACTATTTTTAGCTATTGCTAGAGATTCAAATTGTAATTGCGGTGCACGATTTGTTGGAAATTCAGAGAAATTTCGCTTTTATTTAAAAATAGTCCGTCAACGATTTTCGTTCTGCTCATATGGGCGGAACAGATTTCAGTTTTCTGCGTAGTTCAGTGTTGCTGTAGATGGGGATTGCATAGAACAGGCGTGTAATAAAGCTTTAATCCACTGACTAATTTGTATAGAGCCCGTAAGTTGTGGTGTTTTGTTGTAATCGAAACTCAAGTTGAATCGAACAAAATATTTCACATCAAATCAAACCCAGATTCGTTGTACCTGTGCTGCTTGTTCATAGGAGTTATCTCCCCAATATACAGGGCATTGTTCAGAGAAGGTAATATACATTTGGCCATTGCGCAGCGCCATGCGTCCATGTGAAGCCAAACTATTGGTTTCATACGGACGAGTGGCATTACGTAAAAGAGCATACACACACGTGAACCCATCTATACGAAACACATCCGGATGAACAGGGTAGACAACCCATTTAGGGGCACTTTTGCAAACTGAGATACGTATTCTTTCGGGAGACCCCAACCCTGATTTCGAATAGCAGTGACTCCATGAAACGATTTCGAATTGAATCCATTCTCGAAGCTTCACCTGAAAGTAATTGTATCCACAAAATATGTCCCCATTACATCTCACAGTGAAATAGTCAAATGGCCAGGTAAAATGTATTGTGGAGGTGCTCTCTAATGAGTTCGCAAGTTGAAAGACGCTCACAGAGAGTAAGTAGAACGGTTGTTTGCGAACGTTCACAACTCAACAAAAGTGCAGAAAATGATGAATAACCTGTCGCTGAATCCGAGAATAGCACTCTATAATAAACCATTCTTTCACGACCAAGTGCTTATTACAACATTACGCTTCCGGCAATGATGACAAGGTAATATGCGATTATTTTTTGGTTGGTGTTTAATGTCACTTTCAATACATTTGGATATCTCATGTTCGCAACATAGAAATGAAGTCAAGTTTGACTAATTCTTAATCCTGTGCTGCCCACTTTAGAAAATTCCATCCCAGACCGGGCCTTACTTTACCGGTAATGCAGAACTTATTACCAAAGTAAACAAGCAATGTTCCATTTCTCAGGGTTCACACGGGGTGATACCGAGGTAAACATTCACGGGTTTTCGTAAAGTAGGTAAGACGGAATAGTATCGTGATGATACGGGCCAGAATATACAGTTAAAAGTAGAAGTCATGTCATGAAATGCGCACAAATAGCACGTCGTCGATCTTCGCGTTAATCTACGCGTTATGTCCATAGTAAGGCTATCAAATTCTGTACATATGGCCTGTGCACAAGCAATATTTCGGCCAATGGACCTCCGGGTAAGCCGGAGGTCCATTGGCAGAAACATTGCCTGTGTTTGCTATGAGTAACCAGGAGAACCTGCCGTGCTTTGGATGCCATTCGAGTTGGCAATTGCGCGCAATTCTAGCGGGCAATTAAGGCTAGATAAGCGCACAGTTCGTGACAGGACTTCTAGTTTTAACTGTACATCAACATCAGTATTTGACTATTATCAGGTTAAGGTTTGCTTACAGCGTTGTATTTTTTTCTCAATCACTTCGTCATCCGTCCTCGACACACATATGCGACTGTTGTCCGGTCTCATAAACAAATTCTTGCGAAATAAATAGTTAAAACAGAAAAAGAGATCTGAGATTCATTGTTCTCACATGTCCGAATTGAATATGTGCTGTACACCAGTGTTGTGGGAAAGAATGCGGTCGAATAATTTCGACTGAATCGCGACTTTCGGGGGAGGGAGATGGGGGTCATTTACATTTTGATTCATCAAATGTCACTAGCTTCCAATTTAAAGGTGCTTATTTTCATTGAGGCTGAATAATCGGAGTTCGATGCTACAGTTAAAACTAGAAGTCCTACCATGGAATGCGCACAAATAGCACGTCGATCCACGCGTTAATCTACGCGTTGTGACCCTAGTAAAGCTATCAAATTCTGTACATATGGCCTGTTCACAAGCAATGTTTCAGCCAATGGATCTCTGGGTAACCCGGAGGTCCATCGGCAGAAACATTGCCTGTGTTTGCTATGAGTAACCAGGAGAACCTGCCGTGCTTTGGATGCTATTCAATATGGCAACTGCGCGCAATTCCTACGCGCAATTAAGCCCAGATAAGTGCACAGTTCATGACAGGACTTCTAGTTTTAACTTGTCCACAACAGAAATAATAATAACATTCTGTCTGTGTTTCTAAACACAGCTCTGTTCTATTGGTGTCACGAATGGATCCATCACTGCATTATTTAGTTTTCTTGTGTGTCATTATTATCGTATGAATCCGAAAACAAGACATGTTATCTGAGAAAATTTAATTATAATTTTTTATTGACCATACTTGACGATTCACACGCGTTTGATAATTTTTAGGAAATTCTTATTTACCATGAACAACATTACTATATAAAATAACATTTCAGGAGTACCTCCCACCTCGTCAATCGTACGCCATCTGTCGCCCGACTTTGAATCAAGTCGAGTGATAGATAGGCCACTCGTCTTCCACTTATTTCATCTAGAGTATTGGATACGCGATTTGAAATCACAAGAAGTACTACCCTGCAAAATACAATATATAAAGGTTATTATTTCGTTAGTTTTATATCGGCAGAGATATCAGCCCGAGGTAACGTCATATCAGCAAGAGACTGGAGATCGAAGCTGGTGTGAAGTTAACGAGGGCTGATATCTCATTTATCTTTTCTCCAACCACAAATCTCTGCTTACGACTGTGGATCTGAATTTGTATACAAATCTCTTCTTTCTTCTCTTCCAATCAGTTTCCACTATTTACAGGTAACTGTCACTCGAAGTTTTTCTTTTGATTCCACTATTTACAGGTAACTGTCACTCGAAGTTTTTCTATAGATTCAACTATTTACAGGTTACTGTCACACGAAGTTTTTCTATGGATTCCAGACTTAAAATATATGATATCAACACAATCACTCTTGTACACGTCACAATATTTTAAATGTCACAAAGATTTATTTACAAAAGCTGTCTTTCTTCAATACCACAATGAACTACAGTACGTGGAGAGTGGATTGTAACTAAATCACCCGCGGAGTGGGGTTGTCACCCAAGCTATAACTTTCAAATTGTGTGCACATCGACAAAAAACACAAGCAATGTTTCAGACAATGGACCTCCGGGTTTAACCCGGAGGTCCATTGGCTGAAACTTTGCTTGTGCTGGTTATGCTTTGCAGCAATTTTGCAATTATTGTTTGGGTGGAATCTCCACTCTGCGAGTGATTTAGTGATAAAACACTCTCCACGTACTGTAGTCTTTCCCAGTATTTGTAATCATTATACATAAACTGCATTGCGTTTTCAAGCATCTTCCAAATTTTTGACAGACATAAAATATTCAGGTGAAAGCATTTTATTCAAACACATAAATGCTTACAAACAATTTTAATTTTAATGACAATTATTGCACAAACAATAGCATCCTGCTGGTTGTCAATATAATATGAATGTCCTGTTCTGTTAATATGTCAATCAGCATGGACGTAAGAAGGTAACTGTGTCAGATATATTTTAGTAAATTTAGACTTAGCGAAAGATTTTATGATCTAAAACTTGCATTCAGTCTTTGCCTTTTGACTCTGTCTTGAGATCGACCTGTTGCATGTCAGTCAGCACAAAAAGGATTCCTAGTGGATATGTTACCAATGGAGTGAGAGATGGTGGTAAAAACCATATGGACTGACAAGGCGGAAATTTGACTACACAATGCGGCTGCACTTACAACACCCTTCAACCAGTGCTGGAAATGAACAAAATTGACGGTTGCAGTTTCAAGCTTCATCTAAATCGGAGACGAGAGTCAATTGTACACGTAAAATGTTAGAACATGGATTTTCAAGGGAATACTGTAACCAAACACTAGAAACCATAACCCTTTGAATACGAGAGGCCGTTTTTCCAGCTTCTATGCTAGAGGTCCTGAGTTCGACCTCAGTCCGTGACGTCCCGCGTTGTGTCCTTGGGCAAGGCACTTTATCCCCGTTGCCTACATGGGGGCACGATGACGCCGTGTACTAAGGCGCACTGCACGTCGATGGTGCATATGTCTTCAACCGCTGTAACTCTGCTTGAGCGGAGCTTGAACAGAATTAGAATGCTGAGGAGCTGACAGTTGCTCGTCGATGCCCGGTGGTTCTCTCCGGGTACTCCGGCTTCCTCCACCCGTAAAACTGGCACAGTCACGATTAGCCATTGTGCATAAGTATGTAACCTAAAACACCAACAAATAAATAGTTGCTCAACTGGGACTTGCTTTGACGGAATTTTGTTATGACACAGCCATTAGGAATGAAGACGCGCTACACTATCTGTGTATCTCTAAATAATTACATTGTTAATGTAGTTATACGTTTTGGGTCCAAATACTCAATTCCCGTTGGTCAGCTGGGTCAAAACGTCATGACCAAATGTAATTCATTTTCCAATGAATGCATTTGGTCGAACTTTGACCCGCATGTACGGTAGAGCGCAGTTGACAGAATGCAATTAGGGCGGTGTCTGGGCGGATTTTTAACTTTTAGCGCCTCTCGCAGTGATCAGCCCCGCTGCTGTTTCTTTGGTGACATTTCCCAGCTGTGGCATAAAGCCCCGTTACTAAAATACTCGTTTCCATTTCTAAAGTTGTGAAAATTAAAAATCAGAGTTGTGCGCTTTGTATTTTGTGTGAGGGTGGTTTTTCGCCTCGTTCGTCCGTACATGTTTTATTTCGTCTGTCTGCTTTGTTGTTTGGTAAAAAGTAGTTTAAACAGTTGCGGAATGATCAGAGAACTACAAATATGAGAAATATTAAAAACGAAAACATACCTAGAAAATCCAATTTTAGCTGATACACTGAACAATACCTCTCTCTCTCTCTCTCTCTCTCTCTCTCTCTCTCTCTCTCTCTCTTGTTTTAGTTGTTTCTTACCAATTTGTTATCAATAAAAGGTAACAAAAGCAGTACTTAATTACTTAATTCTCAGTGAGCATCCAAAGACAGGTGTAGCAAAGCACGAAACGAGGGTGCTGCCAAAATGGACGAATTGACTTCCAATAATTACAAACGCATCTAATAATTTTCAACCATTGAAGGTGGGAGAACTAAATGGAAAGTAGAAACCTTGAAGGAGTACAAATCAATAATGAAAATATCATTGGCTTATATGGGTTCCATAAGGGAGAGGCGGGTTGCAAATGTTGTTAATGGGGGCGGAAAACACGGGACAGGGTAGATGAAAATGAAGGGGGAAGGAAGAATAAATCTACCTTAAATGATATACTGATGTAATATTTTGAGAGAAAAAAAATTCAGAAAAGAAACTGAAAAAGACAGACAAGAATAAAAAGATTTCAGATTATAATCAGTGCGTTGCATGGCTAGGGCATTTTGTATCAACGGAAAACGGCAAAGGTGAAGTATTGCGATCTCAGAGCGGTGATTTTTGCGATCCCATCGCGACATACAGTACGTGGAGAGTGTATTATCACTAAATCACCCGCAGCGTGGAGATTCCACCCGAGGAATAATTGCAAATTTATTGCAAAGCACAACCAGCACCAGCAAAGTTTCGGCCAATGGACCTCCGGGTTATACCCGGAGGTCCATTGGCTGAAACATTGCTTGTGTTTTTTGTCAATATGAACTAAAATTTTAAAGTTATAGCTTGGGTGATAACTCCACTCCGCGGGTGATTTAGTTACAATCCACTCTCCACGTACTGTACCTACATCACTGAGTCGCGATTTCGTAAACAAAATACTACGAACTCAAGATCAAAAGAAAAGTAAAATCTTAGATTAAATGTTCTCATATTTTATTCTTTTTTTCGACCCGTCACATTCTATAGCTTTTGGGGGGCGTCGGCAGACAGAGGATTTCCATCAGATCGCGACTAAGTCAAGGTCCGGTCGAAATTATCTGTCCGCTTTTGTAATCACAGTACCGAACATACGGGAAAATCATCAAATCAAAGCTAAGATTCACATTAATCGTGTTTTTTAGAATGTCAGGTGAAGGATTAATCAAAGGACAATTCGCATCTGTCAGACGGACGTATGGTCGCTGGAAATCGGGAATGATGCGCATTTATAGTCTGAAGAAGTAGAAAGGGTATTGATCAGGAAGAAGTACTGTCGTCGCAAATTCAAAATCTATTTAATTGTAATCTGAGTAAATCTAACCGGGTCTGTGACGATAACTTCAAACATGGAGTGATCTTGATTAACCCTTTACCTAACGTAACGGCCAAAAACCGGCCAGCGCTATTCTCAAAAATCGCCAATTAATTTTGATTATTTTTTTCATTTTATTGTCTCAAAAACATAGGTTATGACCCCTCGTTGGAACGAGCTCGTCGAGCTCGTTCCAACAAGGGGTCATAACCTATGTTTTTGAGACAAAAAATGAAAAAAATTAGTTATTCAAGAAATAGTTTTGCAAGTGTCGTCTGCTTTTCAGGTTAGGTAAAGGGTTAAAATTGCTTTCAGTCTTTATAATTATGATTACGATTACAATTACGTAAAAATATAATCACCTCATTAACAAAGATGCAATATTCTTGGTTCAATGAATGTCTGAACAGGAACCCATCTCTCGAAAAACGTTAAGCATTAAATATGTCCCACTTACGTTCAACTCTGGACTGAGCTGAGATTTTAACTCAAATCGATATATGTTTAAAACAAGATCATATTTCATTCCTATTTCAATGACTGATTGACTATCTTTCAAAACACGTTAAAGACTCAGAATTCTCGACCCAAACTCAACTCTGGTTTCAGCTGAGATTTTAACTCAAACTGTCCTTAAAAAAATTAAGAACAGGCTTAAATTATTCCCACGTTTTAGCCAAGGTCGCTTTCAGCAAACAGCATAGTTTAATTAACAAATATGTAGAGAAAAACTTCCCTACAATCCTACAGGGCGGTATATTTAAATTTTCACTAAACTGCCCCTCAGATAGATTCACTTAATTGCTATAATCATTACTGTGTTTGGTGATCACTCTCAAGAATTCGGGATTGAACGACTTAAGTCATCTTTCTTGCAGACTCCAGATATTCAGTAAAAACTTCAATCCGAGTTCAACGTTTCCATCTCGAATAAAACTCAGTCTTGGGTTCACTTTACGATTTAAGTAATATTTCAGTTTTTATTCAAAATATAGGGACGACGTTTATTTCTCTGTAATATTAGATTGAAGGAATTATACGTTATTGGTCAACATAAAACACAACAAATTTGCTGCAAACCCTGTGGGTTGACAACGAAACTGCTATATTGGTCAATCAACAATTTATTTCATGTCTTACAACAGAGTACTACATAGTGTATAGTTTACTGTATAGATTACAGGTGGAATACTCCCTTGAAGGATGGCCACAAAAAATCATCTTTTGTTTTTCTTTCCTTCATAAGAGTTATTAATCCCTAACCCCGATTACCACGAAGCTCTTCGAGCACACTTCCCGCGAGACAAGGCAAATACTGATGTAAGCAAAGAATGGAACAAGAGGCCGTTTCTGACAGCTGATCTTCTGATTATTTAGACAGGTAATACAGCTTCTGATTATTTAGACAGGTAATAAGCTTCTGATTATTTAGACAGGTAATACATCTTCAATATCAATTATAAATGATTATCAAGACAATTGTGTTAATTAATTAGGTTATACATTTCTGCCTTAACATTAAACGTTTCAAAAACCAGTGGCTAACTATTGTTATTTATTTCAAATCCCTTCTCGGATCAATGCATGGTTAGTAACTGTAGTATATACAAAACATAAGATGGTCTCTAGCTATAAACTTTTTAAAATTACAAGTTATTATGGTGAATTCACGGTAACATGGTCTGAGGTTTGCGACTCGGAGCTTATGTTCAACCGGGACGCCGGAAATCTCCGATGCGTCGAGGTTGAACTCACGTTCCAATAATACCCTACACATAGCCCAAAACCCACATCTTGAAATGAACAAGCCAACTTGAATAAACAAGCCAACTTGAATGAACAAGCCAGCTTGAACGAACAAACCAGCTTGAATAAACAAGGAACTTGAATGAACAAGGCAACTTGAATAAACAAGGCAACTTGAATTAACAGGGCACCTTGAATGAACAAGGCAACTTGTATGAACAAGCCAACTTGAATGAACAAGGTAACTTGAATGAGCAAGGAAACTTGAATGAACAAGGCAACTTGAATGAACAAGCCAACTTGAATGAACAAGGCAACTTGAATAAACAAGGCAACTTGGATGAACAACGCAACTTGAATGAACATGCCAATTTAAATGAACAAGCCAACTTGAATGAAAAAGGCAACTTGAATGAACAAGCCAACTTGAATGAACAAGGCAACTTGAATGAACAAGCCAACTTGAATGAACAAGCCAACTTGAATGAACAAGGCAACTTGACGAACAAGCCGACTTGAATGAACAAGCCAACTTGAATGAACAAGCCAACTTGAATAAATAAGGCAATTTCAATGAACAAGGGAACTTGAATGAACAAGCCAACTTGGATGAACAAGCCAACTTGAATGAATAAGCCAACTTGAATGAGCATGGCAACTTGAATAAACAAACCAACTTGAATAAACAAGGCAGCTTGAATGAACAAGCCAACTTGAATGAACAGGGCAACTTGAATGAACAGCCCACTTGAATGAACAAACCAACTTGAATGAACAAGGCAACTTCAATGAATTAGGCAACTTCAATGAACAAGCCAACTTCAATGAACAAGGCAACTTGAATGAATAAGCCAACTTGAATGAGCAAGCCAACTTAAATGAACAAGCCAACTTGAATGAACAAGCCTACTTGAATAATCAAGCCATCTTGAATGAACAAGCCAACTTGAATGAACAAGGCAAACTTGAATGAACAAGCCAACTTGAGTGAACAAGGCAACTTGAATGAACAAGCCAACTTGAATGAACAGGCCAACTTGAATGAACAAGCCATCTTGAATGAACAAGGAAACTTGAATGAACAAGCCAACTTGAATGAACAAGCCAACTTGAATGGACAAGCCACCTTGAATGAACAAGGCAACTTGAATGAATGAACAAGGCAACTTGAATGAACAAGGCAACTTGAATGAACAAGGCAACTTGGATGAACAAGGCAACTTGAATGAGCAAGCCAACTTGAATTAACAAGCCAACTTGAATGAACAAGGCAACTTGAATGAACAAGGATACTTGAATGAACACGCCAACTTGAATTAACAAGCCAACTTGAATGAACAAGCCAACTTGTATAAACAAAGCAACTTGAATGAACAAGCCAACTTGTATGAACAAAGCAACTTGAATGGACAAGACAACTTGAATGAACAAGGCAACTTGAATGAACAGGGCAACTTGAATGAACAAGCCAACTTGAATGAACAAGCCAACTTGAATGAACAAGCCAACTTTAACGATAACAAATTTAGCAAATAAACCTCTTGTGTACCCCTCGACGTCACGGGGCAACAACAAATCAATAGCTTAGATAAACGTTGAGGTTACTCCATCACAGTTCATGAACATGATTTGACCTGAGATGGAGAAAGCTCAACATTTTTTATAAATGTGATGTAGATTTATAGAATGATCAGTGGCCTTGAAAAGTACGATTTTATATACGTCTGACTGTATAATTGGTCACTGGGGCCGAATACATAAAAGAAATTAAGCGAGCTCTAGTCCAATCAGAGGGCTGGAGTTTTAGTCTCATTGGAACATTAGCTGTTTCTCAGAGTGAAAACATGCATCATTACTTTTGGATACCATCAACTTAGTTCTATCTTTATGAACGGAAACAAAATATAACAGAACAACAGATTTTTTTAAAATGTACAATGGAGAGAGGGTTACCACTGAAACACCCGAGTTCATTTACCTAATACCCTGTAATCTTCAAAAAGCAAAGATTCACTAGCAAAGTTTCTGTTAATGGGCCTCTCGTTGTTTGAGCTCCACAACAGAAAGCTATATTGCCACTTTCCTTTTTTAACGGCGTATTAGTCACTGATCGGTGGGGAGTCCGCCGTTTGGGTGTTTTGCAAGTAATCCTCTCTATAGAAACTAAATCCATATGCATAAACTCCTGCACATTGATGTTCGAATACCGAAATTTCGAATTGCAAATTTCCCACAAAAACACAAGTAGGAATTTGACAGCAAATTTTGACATTTATACAGTTAAAACTGGATGTCCTGTCGTGAAATGCGCAAAAATAGCAAGTAGACTTGCGCGTTAATCTACGCGTTATGATCATAGTAAGGCTATCAACTTCTGTACGTATGGCCTGTGCATAAGCAGTATTTCAGCCAATGGACCTCCGGGTAACCCGGAGGTCCATTGGCAGAAACATTGCTTGTGTTTTCTATGAGCAACCAGGAGAATCTGCCATGTTTTGGATGCCAGTCGATATAGCAATTGCGCGCAATTTCTACGCGCAAGTAAGCCTAGTTAAGCGCACAGTTCATGACAGGACTTCTAGTTTTAACTGTGCTTCATTTTAAGCCTTTGGGAAAATGTATAGAACTGATTAATAATTTCTTGCGTTTCGCAATGATAGCAAGAAACTGTTGTCTTGACATTTTGGAGTAACAGCAGAATGGGAAGGTCATATACGGTGTTGTTAAAGTGAATGGTAACCACAATACGATATTTTACCTTGTTACAACCAGTAGTGTATAAATTTACCAGTAATGTCGAAATCGACCAGTAATGTCGAAAAAATTAACCAGTAATGTCGAAATCAACCAGTAATGTCGAAAAAATCGACCAGTAATGTAAAAATCCGTAATGTCGAAAAATTAACCAGTAGTGTCAAAAAGTGACGACCAAAATGACGATTTTTCGCAAAAATTTCAATATTTTTTCGGGTTGCTCAAATTGTACTTTTGCCTATATTTATCGACTTTTAACCATTTTCGCGCAAGTTTAAACACATTTACCCCAGTAAATATGGAATTTTATGTTTAAGAATTAATTCCCTCTTTCATATGCACAACATATCCCACCCTATTTGCTCTCTCTCTCTCTCTCTCTCTCTCTCTCTCCTCTTTCTCTCTATGTATCTCCCCTCTCTTTCTATCCCCCTCTCCCTCTGTCTTTGCCCAGCTCTCTTTCCCCATCCCCTCTCTCTCTTTCTCCTCTCTCTCTCTCTCTCTCTCTCTCTCTCTCTCTCTCTCTCTCTTTCTCTTTCTCTCTCTCTCTCTCTCTCTCTCTCTCTCTCTCTCTCTCTCTCTGTATCTATCTATCTATCTATCTATCTATCTATCTATCGATCGATCGATCGATCGTTCGTCCGTCCGTCCATCCATCCATCCATTCATCCACATCCATCTATCTATCTATCTATCTATCTATCTATCTATCTATCTATCTATCTATCTATCTATCTATCTATCTATCTATCTATCTATCTATCTATCTATCCCCTGTCCCTCTGTCTTTGCCCCTACCTCTATCTCTCCTTCTCTCTCCTCCCTTCTTTCTCTCTCTATCGCTCTCTCCCTATCCCCTTTTCCCTCTGTCTTTGTCCAACTCTCTCTCTCAGGCAGACGGACAGAAATCCAGACAGACAGATAGCAATGTGGCGTGTGAAAAATGACCCCTAGACGTGGATAGACAACTGAATGACGGAAAGACAGGCAGACCTAAATACAAAGATTGATTGGTTGGTTGATTGATTGATCGATTTCGTTTACGACACTTAGTTTAAAGCACGCGCACCATACACGTGTCATTTCGGCATGTGGCTTGGCACACGAAGTTAACGAGCACCTGGGATAAAGTGTCATTCCCAAGGACACATCTCAACTGACCTCGTCAGGTATAGAACCCGGATATTCATCAAATTGAATTGCGAGGCAATTTCTCGATTGAGCTAATAGTGCTCCCCACGTACATGCGGGTACATGCGGGTGACGCAGACTGACTGATTGATGGATGTAGGTAAAATGACAGGTAGCAAATTGGTAGAACCAAATGATAGACATGTAGCAAATATCGGGTAGTGACTGACATTATAATAGTCAGTCATTAAAGCACACGACCAGGGGTGTCATGGGGGGGGGGGGGGGGTGGCTAGATAGATAGATAGATAGATAGATAGATAGATAGATAGATAGATAGATAGATAGATAGAGATGGATGGATGGATGGATGGATGGATGGATGGATGGATGGATGGATGGATGGATGGATGGATGGATGGATGGATGGATGGGTATTGGGATTTTGGGTAGGTTTGTGTGTGGATTGACGGACGGACGGACGGACGGACGGACGGACGGACGGACGGACGGACGGACGGACGGACGGACAAGATAGACAGACAGACAGACAGACAGACAGATAGATAGATAGATAGATAGATAGATAGATAGATAGATAGATAGATGGATAGATATATATAGGTAGATAGATAGATAGATAGAGAGAGAGAGAGAGAGAGAGAGAGAGAGAGAGAGGGGGGAGAGGGGGGATGGGGAAAGAGAGCTTGGCAAAGACAGAGGGAGAGGGGGATAGAGAGAGAGGATGATGGAGAGAGAGGGGGCAAAGACAGAGGGACATGGGATAGAAAGAGAGGGGAGATAGATAGATAGAGAGAGGAGAGAGAGAAAGAGTGAGAGAGAGAGAGAGAGAGAGAGAGAGAGAGAGAGAGAGAGAGAGCAAATAGGATGGGATATGTTGTGCATATGAAAGAGGGAAATAATTGTTAAACATGAAATTCCATATTTACTGGGGTAAATGTGTTTAAACTTGCGCGAAAATGGATAAAAGTCGATAAATGTAGGCAAAAGTACAATTTGAGCAACCCGAAAAAATATTGAAATTTTTGCGAAAAATCGTCATTTTGGTCGTCACTTTTTGACACTACTGGTTAATTTTTCGACATTACGGATTTTTACATTACTGGTCGATTTTTTCGACATTACTGGTTGATGTCGACATTACTGGTTAATTTTTTCGACATTACTGGTCGATTTCGACATTACTGGTAAATTTATACACTACTGGTTGTAACATACCTCAAGTAGAATTTGTTGAGGAAGAAGTAAAATCTGATAGTTTACAGCTAAAACTTGCAGTCCTGTCATGAAATGCGAACAAATAGCACGTCGATCTGCGCCTTAATCTACGCGTTATGACCATAGTAAGGCTATCAAATTATGTACGTATGGTCAGTGCACAAGCAATGTTTCAGCCAGTGGACCTCCGGGTAACCCGGAGGTCCACTGGCAGGAACATTGCCTGTGTTTGCTATGAGTAACCAGGAGAACCTGTCGTGTTTGGATGCCAATCGATATGGCAATTGCGCGCAATTCCTACGCGCAAGTAAGCCTAGATAAGCGCACAGTTCGTGACAGGACTTCTCCATTTAACTGCAGATGACAGGTGACTGGAAACAGCTTCGATTTCAATATATCCATTCTTATTTTACTGTTGTTCGAGTTACATGTAACTTTAATTCGCGTGCAGTTTGTTATTCACATTTGATACTTTATCTTATTAAATCCTTCCAATTTAAATTAATTAATTAATTAATTAACTAATTTAATTAATTAATTAAATTAATCAATAAATTAAACAATACAAGAAAGTTGTCATAAGACTCTCAGATGACAAAACAACCCAGCTTTTACGATTACTGATTATAATTTCCACTAGTGTTGTTTCCAACTGTATTTTGTCTTATCGCAGTAAGTGTGTTAAAGGCACCGACTTTATTTTATCTTATCGCAGTAGATGTGTTAAAGGCACCGACATCACCGATAGCAGAAAATCTATAATATTCAATGTATACGCCTTGAGAACGCACAATACGAAATGGAGATTTGTAGCATGGAGGATGTTGTTTTGATCAAAATAAAAGTGTATCTTTGGCCGTTTAATCAGTTCAACATCTTCTGTCCGATTCTCTGTCCAGGGACCAATACTGTAAAAATGTTATAATTGCATTTTGTAGAACTGTATTTTCTAGTTATGATTTAAAATGTGTTAAAATGAACCGTTAGCATTTTCAATGATCTGGCAATTTGCCAGTTAGCAAGTTGCCATATCTTTTAAGATGCTAATGATTCATTTAATCCGTTATATTATTAGGTAGAAAATACAATTCTAGAAAATGCAATGGTAAAAGTTTCATAGTATTGCCTGCAGGGCGCTATAGAATTTTTGTCGAAACGCTGGACTATATCTCAAACTTTGTTTTTTCTTTGTTCAGTCAAACTATCGCAATATATTATTCATGATATCTCGTTCCATTGCGACTAAATCACCGTACAGTACGTAGCATTTCGTACAGAGCGTACCGTTATAGTCTACTATGGTTTGTAATTAAGACATTACGTACAGTAAAATGTGTGTTTGGATGTAGGTGTTATACTGGGAGGGCTTTCCCAAGATAATGGAATAAGTCGTTCCTCACCGCCACCCAAGTGATTGGTGTGGAATAAAAGTTACCTTAGACGAAAAGAAGATGGGCCTTATAAATCGTCCCAGTGATTTCAGGTCTTTAACGCATGTTTTTTCTAACCTTTGATTTTCGCCAAATAGTTTCCATAAAACACGTATTATATTATTTGACACTTTTGTCTTGACAGTGTCAGTACAGATCTAATTGTTATATTCTAGTTACTTCTAATTATATTCACATTGCATCAACGGTAGTCTGGGCACAAATTCTACAATAAGTGGGTGAATAAAAAAACAATAACAGCATCAAATTCGTTAGATAGTTGACTGGTGGCCTGAGAGTTTAACCAATAATATAGTAACTTTATAATGGTATACTATGGTAACTTTATCCTGGCACTTGTTCTTTCTGGAAGTCTCAGTTGGGTTCAGTAAGCGCTGATCATGTATTTCCAATTCAGTACCGCGATTTCCGAGTTTTCGTTTTGCTGGAAGGTCTTTATCTCCATCTTATTGTAGCGAGCTCTATTCGAGCCACAAATATTTAACACAATAGAGCGTAAAACAGTGTTTTATCAGAAGATAACATATTTATATAGGTACCGGTTGACACGACTGGTCCGGACATTTCGATTTGAACCTGACATAATCTAAGCTATTCGTAGACACGCGACCTTTATGAATCTATCCATTAGCGGGTCACCATGACTGTCCCATGGAATCTTTGTTTATATTTCATGCACAGGTCATTAAACCTACCGAAAAAAAATTATGTTGGAGATTTATAAAACTGCATTTTAAATGAGCTAAATAGTGAAGTCAACTTGAAAGGTAGCATATTCGATAAATTGCAAATATCACATAACTGGCGAATAAGCCATCTAATTAATAGGAGAGTGCGTGATATCAGGTGAAGAAAACATTTTCACTAAACACCCACGAGATGGTATTTAACCCTTTACATAACATGAAAACCAGACGACACTTGCCAAAAAATTCTTGAATAACTATTTTTTTTCATTTTTTGTCTCAAAAACATAGGTTATGACCCCTCATTGGAACGAGCTCGTTCCAACGAGGGGTCATAACCTATGTTTTTGAGTCAAAAAATGAAAAAAATAATGAAAATAAATTGGCGATTTTTGAGAATAGCGCTGGCCGGTTTTGGCCGTTACGTTGGGTAAAGGGTTAACCTTCCTGAATTGAATTTCGAGACAAAATTTAATGTTCCTATAAGACTAAAATGCGCACACTCTGATTCGAAAAGAGCTCGCGTAGTTTTTCCTATGTTTACGGCTCCAGTAGCATATGTTACAGACTGACGCTACCACACGGAATATTTGACATTAGGTTGCCAATTTCGCAATCATCCCATTAACCCTTTACCTAACATGAAAAGCAGACGACACTTGCAAAAAAAATTCTTGAATAACTAATTTTTTTCATTTTTTGTCTCAAAAACATAGGATATGACCCCTCGTTGGAACGAGCTCGACGAGCTCGTTCCAACGAGGGGTCATAACCTATGTTTTTGAGACAAAAAATGAAAATATAATGAAAATTTATTGGCGATTTTTGAGAATAGCGCTGGCCGGTTTTGGCCGTTACGTTGGGTAAATGGTTAACGGGGTTACTTGTCGTTTAAATTACAAATAGGTTCACGACTTGAACTATCATAGAGTGATCTCGACCTTTACCCGATGTATTGGTTGTTTGTCCAGTGACGCAATGGGGTACACGAAAAGTTTGTTTATTGAACTTGGGAAGGTTAAAAGTTGCCTTGATCAATTGTACGTTTGTGGGTTTAGGCTGTGGGTAGGATCTTATTGGAACATATATGTTTTTGTGACGAATTGACGGTAAAACTGTCTCAATTCTTCGACTTGGACGTACATTCAACCTCGAAGCTTCGAGTGTCGATTAAACATACGCCCCGAGCCGCAAAACCCAGATCATGTTACCGTCATCGCAATAACGTATATTGTTTCCGTCAATGATCCTACGGGTTGCGGCAGGAGCATTCTTGGTTGGAAAACCATTGAGCATTTGTCGATTTTGAAGGGTTTCGAAGATACATATCTGTCTCTGTGGACGCAAATTCGTTGCGGTTTAGTGACAAATTCACTCAAGAAATATATACATCCAAGTTCTGAAGCTAGCAAGTCGTCTCCTTAGCCCTAATGTGTTTATGTGCCTACTGTCAGCCTACTGTCACATAGAACACATTGGAATTCAGGGGACGAAGTATACTGAGTCAAAAAAGAAAGTATAATAGAAACAGATGTAAACAAATACCATAAAGGATGAAATAGAATATTTATTATGTTGCAAGTTTGTGCACAAGAAGTCGTGTAAAGAGTTTAATGTCATGTTGTTGTTGTCCACCCATCCCTATACAATTTTGCTGCGTATTTCAAAATAGCACGTGCTATCCAAGAATGTCAAATTGCCGAGTTTCTTCGTGTCATGTTGTGCTAGAGAGCCTGGGTTATTGAGAAGACACCCTAGTTTTTGTCTTCCGACATTTCAAAAAATGCCAAGGTTAACCGAAAATCAGAGGTTGCGTGCCATTGGTATGCATGAGGCTGGGATATCTCCAGATGAGCTCGCTGCTGAGTTGGGAGTCACTGCGGCCACTACTTACCGTCTCATTGGAAGGTATATAACCACTGGGTCTACTGCCGACCGACCGCGTTCAGGTCGAGCAAGAGTTACGACCCCAGCGCAAGACCGACACATCAGGACGTCTTGCTTGCGGGATCACTTCCTTCCGGTGACGAGGACAACAGCATTTACTCCTGGTAGAACTAAAAATAGAATCAGTGCACAAACTGTCCGCAACAGACTGGCTGAACACGGCATCGGAAGTAGGCGTTCATACCCCGGACAATCCTTACCCAAAACGTCATCGTACCGTCAGAATGGAATGGGTACGTCAGCGTGTTTGTCCGACTCAGCAGCGTTAGAGCACAGTTCTTTTTAGTGATAAATCACGATTGATTTTGTCTTCGGCGCGCTGATGGTAGGGCAAGGGTGTATCGCCGACGAGGAAAACGGACTTCTGATGCTTGCGTGCGAGAATGCGACCGTTTCAGCGGGGGTAGTGCAATGGTTTGGGCAGGAATTTCCTTGCACCATCGAACGCAGTTGATCTTCATCGATGCTAATCTGAATGGAACGCGATAAAGGGACGAAATTCTCAAAGCTGTTGTTGCTCCGTCGTTCAACGCTAACGTCGGATTGCAGTTATTACAGCAAGACAATACCCGATGTCACGTGGCGCGTATCTGTCGTGACTTTCTTGAGGAACAGAGCATCGAAATTCTTCCCTGGCCCCCACTTTCGCCAGATTTGTCGCCAATCGAGCATCTTTGGGATCAAGTGGACCGTCGGTTACGACTTCATTATCTTCAGACGTAGGCACTTTACGTAATGTTCTAAGGCAGGATTGGAACGCAATACCACTTGGTGACATCCAGGGACTTATCAGGTCCATGCACCGTCGATGTCTAGCCATCCAAGAGGCAAACGGTGGCCATACACTCTATTGACTGCATGCGTGAACTTTTCATTTCATCCCATGTTTGAACTGCGACGACCCGACGTGACGCTGGCAACAATAAGAACATGAAATTATGCAAATTCATGCAGCTAGACTCGAAATATGAATTTGCAATAATTTTTGGGGGATTAAAGTCGATAATACTAAAAACATTTGCTCTTCATAGTTTATTATACTTTCTTTTTTGAATCAGTATATTTCATTTTATTCATACGAGAATCAAATTTGCCCAGAACTCCCAATACGTTTTCGCAGTCCCTTCGTGCAGTAAGGTTCCCAAGAGCGGAGACGTATTTGTACACGAACTGCCAAACCAGTATGCGCTGCCGGTTTGTGCCACACAACCATTGTCGTTTTTATCGTAGGTTCGGAATTGGGAACCATTCACTAATGTTTTATCCAACGAGTCCTTTGTTGTGTAATGAGAATAATGGGCAGTGTAGTTCGAAGCCTCACTGTCAATACGAAAGTTCATATAACGTGCTGATTTTGGTTCTTTATCGGAAAATTCAAGTTCATATTCAAGATAATAAGTGCGATTTGTATTGGTAATCCTGTAAATGTTTTCGTTTCCCAATCCGTACTCTACTTGAGCGTAATCATTTCTGTCTAACTGTATGTCCCCAAAACCATTTTTAAATGCACTCCACATTGTGTTAGAATAAGTTGAAGAAAAACCATTCTTTGGAGCTACAAATATCGCTAAATCTTGGTCCCAACAGTACACCTTAATCATTCCAATGCCATCTTCTGGATACACGTCATACCATCCGCGACCACTGTGGGTGCTACAATCTAAAAGGACAAATAAGAAATTGTGAGTAATTTAAATTTGAATGGAGCAAAAATATTCATCATCTGCCTTTTCATAAAAGGAATACACAATGGTTAACAAATAAAAACGAGATTGTATGAATTGTTTCTGTACATCTGGTTGGAAATGCTGCATCGTACAGTTGAAACTAGAAGTCCTGTCATATTATTTTTGTATTTATTGGTGTTTAAGGTCGCATAGTTATGCACAATGGCTAATCGTGACGATGACCCAGTTTTACGGGTGGGGGTAGCCGGAGTACCCGGAGAGAACCACTCAAGCAGGGTTATAGCGGTTGAAGACATGTGCACCATCGACGTGCAGTACGCCTTAGTACACGGCGTCATCGTGGTATTGTAGTCCTGTAGGCAACCGGGTTAAAGTGCCCCGCCCAAGGACACAACGCAGGTCGTCCCGGGCGGGGATCGAACTTGGGACCTCTAGCACAGAAGTACAACAGTCTACAACTGAGCCACCGTGCTCTCAGTCCTGTCATGAAATGCACACAAATAGTACGTCGATCTACGCGTTAATCTACGCGTTATGACCATAGTAAGGCTATCAAATAATTCTGCACAAATGGCCTGTGCGCAATCAATGTTTCAGCCAATGGACCTCCGAGTAACCCGTAGATCCATTGGCAGAAACATTGCCTGTGTTTGCTACGAGTCACCAGGAGAACCTGCCGTGCTTTGGATGCCATTCGATATGGTAAGTGCGTGCAATTTCTATTCGCAATTAAGCCTAGATACGCGCATAGTTCATGGCAGGACTTCAAGTTTTAACTGTATCTTTAATTCGGGTGTTATATAAAGTCTTTCAGCACATTCCATTAGGTTTGTTGTTTGTATTCTTCTATTCATTCCATTCACAGAAGAGTATACCTTGTATATCACGAATAAACACAAATTGAACAACAAATAATTATGTGCCATGCAACTTTAAAAATACATCGAAATAAACTTATGTGAGCGGTCCGATTGATAAATCACAATCCATTTGAACATATTTATAATTATATAATTATATCAATATCTACTTTAAAATGCAATAATATTTGAGTATATAATTGTAGAGTGCGGCAAAGCAAATTCTCTACCCTGAATCATTCACTTTACCAGAGTTAGGAAAATTCTAAAATTGTGTAATGGCTAAAACATGCTCATTTTTTGCTCCACACGGGAAGCAGCTGAGTTCTAAGTAATGTATGTTCACGAAACAAAAATTGAAAACGAAATGCATAACTAACATCCCTCCCCTCGTACACATATATCAGACCCCCCCCCCCCCCCCCCCCCACCCCTTCCCCAACAATACGGTTATAGTTCCATCGCAAGTGAATAAATTAATTCAGGAACACTGACATCAAGCAAGACTTGGAAATCGTTTTGGTGGCTATGAATTATGGCTATACCAGAGTTACATAATGGACCTTAATTCCTGAGTCAGGATCCTCTCTCCCAGTGTCATGTGACCAGATACAGACAAAATATTCGATTAAATCAAAACGCAGTGCCACAAACGGCATGTTAACGACGCTACTTCTATTATTGTTAGTTCCTAAATAACACAAGTAAAGTGGTAATACTAACCCCTTGGTCCAATTTCACAATACTGCCCGGTAAGCGGTGATTGACAAATGCAGTGACTGCCATTAAAAGGTTGCTTATTTTTGCACGGATTCACCTGAATAACAAAATTGAAGACATTTAAAAGAAGATTATTTTCCAGATGAAAGAGTATTGATGTGTTGACTAATAATCGTCTCCTGAAGGAGGAACAATGCGCCATCTGCAATGCTAAAGCAAATGCATTCACTTTGATTACAAAGTAGTCGCATTCTCAAACAGAGTGTGTTCCTACGGCGAAACACATGCAGCGGTTAGTCGAGACATCATAGAAGAAAAACGTATGACAAAAAAAACATCTGAGATTCCGTGTTCTTGGATTTCTGTTTGTGACATGTGAGATTTGACAGTGTTGTGGGGAGGAAAACGGTCAGAGATTTTCCGAGCGTACCTCGACTATCACTACTACTACTATCATTATTACTAGTATTACTACTAATACTACCACCAGAGCCATCATGGCAACCACCATCACCACTCATACTACTTGAAATACTACCGCCTTTGCCTTTACCACTACTACTATTACCACCTGAACCATCATGACAACCACAACCACCGCCACCATCACTACTATCACTACAAATATGACTGCCAGCACTACTACCACTACTACTATTGCCGCTACACTACCACTACTACTACTACTACTACGTTTACAGCAACTTAATACTACTACTACTACTACTACTACTACTACTACTACAGTTAAAACTAGAAGTCCTGTCGTGAAATGCGCACAAATAGCACGTTGATATGCGCGTTAATATACGCGTTATGGCCCAAGTAAAGCTATCAAATTCTGTACATATGGCCTGTGCACAAGCAATGTTTCAGCCAATGGACCTCCGGGTAACCCGGAGGTCCATTGGCAGAAACATTGCATGTGTTTGCTTTGAGTAACCAAGAGAAACTGCCGTGCTTTGAATGCCATTCGATATGGCAATTGCGCGCAATCCCAACGCGCAATTAAGCATAGATAAGAGCACTATTCGTGACAGGACTTCTAGTTATAACTGTACTACTACAACTACTACTACTACCTACTACTACTACTACTACTACTACTACTACGACTATTAGTACTACTACTGCTGCTGCTGTTTCTGTTTCTGTTTATATGTTGACATAGAGGTCTGGCAATAGTCTGGTACAAATAACTGATCCACAATCTTCGAAGTTTTTGGTACAAATATCTTACCGTGTGGATTGCCTAGTTCCTGGTGCTAATATCTGACATCGAAGATTACCGGCTGTCTCAACACATACCATGCATAGCAGCAAAATGTACGGTATCGGAACTACTACTACTACACCACCACCACGACATCCATTTCCACTAATACTAGTACTGCTAGTACTACTGTTACTACTATTACTACTACTACTAACTACTACTACTAACTACTACTAACTACTACTACTACTACTACTACTACTACTACTACTACTACTTTTATACTACTACAACTATTACTACTACTACTACAAGTAATGCAGCTACTACTACTACTACTATTACTACTACTACTACTACTACTACTTGTACTTTTATACTACTACAACTATTACTACTACTACTACTACAAGTAATGCAACTACTACTACACTACTACTACTACTACTTTTATACTACTACAACCATTTCTACTACTACTACAACTATTGCATCTATTATTACTACTACTACTACTACTACTTCTGCTCCCACCACCACCACTACTACTGCTGCTACAAGTAATGCAACTACTACTACTATTACTACTACTACTTCTGCTACCACCACCACTACTACTACTACTGTTGCTACTACTACTACTACGACTACTACTATTACTACCCCTGCATGCTGCTGCTACTATTGCTAATTATAGAATAGTTATAACGGTGAACTGATGTTATTGGTGATTGGGGGTGCCTGTCTGCTTTGGCTTCATTGAAACTATGTTAGTCTTGAATTTGCAAATGTTCAAATCTGGCATCAACAAAACTAGGTTAAAGTTAACATTATTTTTAGTGGAAACATCGAGTACATATTCAAATGCACAAAGATGTCAAACACTGCCCCGACAGGTTCAATATGCAGCAGAGCATTAGACAAGGCGGCCCTTTATCACCGTACCTTTTTATTTTGAGTGCAGAAATATTAGGTGCTGCTCTAAAATTTAATCCCACTATTAACGGCATCAACATAAACCGATGGGAATATTTAATTAGTCAGTACGTAGACGACTCTACTTTATTTATCAGTGGTGACGGTTACTCATTAAATAATGCTTTGGAAACAGTAAAGTTATTCTCAGTAATATCCGGATTAAAAGTTAACTTTGACATGACTCGGGTAATTTGAATTGGTTCAAAACGGGGTTGCGACGAAGAAGCTGCAACACGTGAAAAAGTTTCCTGGAATCATGCCAATTCTTTTTACGATTTTGGGAGTAGAATACAACCTATTTAATCAAAACTATGTTCTAAATAAATATCTAAATAAGATGAAAAAATTGAAAAACTACTAAATGACTGGTCTTTCCGTCATCTACATTTACTTGGAAAATCCACTGTAATCAAAACACTAGCGTTACCTATTTTAATACATTGTTTAATGGTTTTGTCCAATCCCCCGAAAGATATCTTAAGTAAAATTCAGACAATGTTTTTTAATTTTTTGTGGTCCGGAAAAAATGAAAGCATAAAGCGAGATACATTTATTGCCTCAATAATCAAATTTCCCCACATCCACACATTTAGTCATGTCTTAAGTTAATATGGGTGAAAAAACTATTAGACTCCTCTGTAATGGATCCCCGGAAAACACTTATTCTAAATGACTTAGAAAGTTTTGGATATTATCAAATTTGGCATATGCACAGAGAGGGGTTACAGAAGACAGGGAAACAATTAAATCAACTTTGGAAGGATTGTCTGTTGGCTTGGTCTCTTTTAGATAACAGAGACACCTCAAACCCGTCTACAATTTTCGCACAAACTATCTTTTACAACGACCAGATAAAAATTCTCAATACACTCTTCTTTAAAAAGCAATGGTGTAAAAATGGCAACTATTTTATTAACGATTTCTTGACCGAGAACAAAGGCTACCTAAGCTTTACTGACTTCACAAATAAGTACAGAGTTAAAACCCCATTTACAGTTTACCAGGGCGTAATTAAAGCAATTCACAAATCTTGGAAAGCTGTGATAAAATACCACGCGAAGATTTCCGAAGGAACAAACAAAAACATGTCGAAATCTACAAAAAAGTTTGTCGAACATATTACCCTACACTACTCAATCAGTTTTTTGTATCCCCTTTCAATACCCAAAAGAAATGGAATGAGATTCTGAATATAAACTTACAGCTTACCTACTGGCAGTTTCTATACAGAAACCCATTCACATTAACAGATGACAAATATTTGCAGATTTTACAATGTAAAATAATACATAAAATCTTATGTACAAATTCAAAACTCTGTCAATGTAAAATCTACGAAGCTGAACTACGTACCTTTTGTAACAATACAAAGGAAATAATACCACATTTATCTTTTGACTGTTCTATTACAAAAACTATTTTACTGAATTTTTCAGAGGATTTAAAAGAAAAATGCGATACACATCTACTGCTACCTGAAGAACTGGTGACTTTAGGTCAAAGCAACAAATTATCTTTATCCGATACCAGAACAAACTTCAACATAGTTGTTTATAAAAAGTATATCTACTCCTGCAAAACTGGAAAAAACTCTTCCAACATACCGGGGCTTCATTGAACAACTAAACAAACTACAGTACGTGGAAAGTGGATTGTAACTAAATCACCCGCGGAGTGGAGTTATCACCCAAGCTATAACTTTTAAATTTTGTACATATCGACAAAAAACACAAGCAATGTTTCAGCCAATGGACTTCCGGGTTTAAACTTTGCTTGTACTGGTTATGCTTTGCAAGATATTTGCAATTATTGCTTGGGTGGAATCTCCATTCTGCGGGTGATTTAGTGATAATACACTCTCCACGTACTGTATAGGAATCTGGAACTTATGTCCATTTACTCTTGTCCAAGTAACAGACGCGATGAGATAAGAACAAAATGGGAGTTGATTGACTGTTTACTCTGCACTTGATTAAGTTTCCAAGGACAAGTCTGCATGAAAAACGACATCCTGGCTGTTTATGCATCCAACTACTTTGTTATTTGTAGCTAGGCTGAGCAACAACAGACTTCTATTATATACATACAGTTAAAACTAGAAGTCCTGTCATGAAATGCGCACAAATAGCATGTTGATTTGCACGTTAATGTACGCGCTATGGCCATAGTAAAGCTATCAAATTCTTCACATATGGCCTGTGCACAAGCAATGTTTCAGTCAATGGACCTCCGGGTAACCCGGAAGTCCATGGCAGAAACATTGCATGTGTTTGCTATGAGTCACCAGGGGAACCTGCCGTGCTTTGGATGCCATTCGGTATGGCAATTGCGCGCAATTCCAACGCGCAATTAAGCCTGGATAAGCGCACTATTCGTGACAGGACTTCTAGTTTTAACTGTAAGCTGACAACTTAACAATTATCAGACTAAAAATACTATCTTGTTTACTCCAAGTATATTTGTTCATTTTTTTTAAAAATAAAAAAAAATTGCTGATATTGAAGCTTTCCGTTTCTGTAAATAAACAATTTATATTTGAATAAAAAAATATAAAAAACATAAAAAAGATGGCAAAAACTGAAATGATGGATTAAACTTGAAGCTGGATTAGTTAATCGTGCCACAATTGCCTTACATTTTACCATCAATAACAACAGCGTCAGCCCTCCTTGTCTGATTATCTCTCTTCATTGTGACCTAATTCCGTTAAATAGTGTTCGTTAATCGATTCCAAAATAATTAATTGAATAACAAAATTACTGAATAAAATATAACAAAATAAAAATACATAAACGGAAAAAAATAATTGCACTTTCTAGTTATGACTTTAAATACGATGAAATGGACCATTTGCATTTTCAAAGATGTGGCAATTTGCCAGTTGGCAAATTGCTATATCTTTTAAAATGCTAATGCTTCATTTTAGTTAGTTATATTAAAAGGTGGAAAATAACATTCTAGAATATACAATTGTAAACGTTTTATAGTATTAGCCCCTGGACGGGCGGTAGTATACGGCAACGTCAGCCAAATTCGGTACATAAAGTGTCTGCCTTTGGACAGGTGCAACATATGACTTAAACACCATATGTTTAAGTCATATATTGCACTTTTGCAAAGACAGACACGAGCTGTACATAATTAGGCTTGAAAAGTCTACATACCCTACGCACTTGACGAATAGCTATTATTTCTATATATATTATAAAACCTTTATTTGTTTGTAATATTCGGAGTTTTTTTACATATATTTTATAAAAAAAATATTTGTTTGCGATATTCCTTATTTATTTATTTACCGTTTCTGTCGTAGCTGATAACTCATTTTCTTCAGTTGGTAAAGTCTGTAAAACAAATAAATTACAAGTGTGTTACTGTCCTTTGCAGTATCAGTAGGCTACAGACAACATTCATGAACAAATAATGCAATGACAAGACATAATAAAGCAAATATAAATAACAAATAATCATATTAATTTTTTCTACAACATCGATAATAAATATGTGATGAATCTATCACGGCATCAGGCGTAGGATTGAAAAATCTCACCCACATCGGCGGATAATTTACAAGACAGAAAACTCACCTCGTGTCTCAACACATATCTTGGCCCCGTACGTTTGTCAAGAGTGTGGTTCAAATATCTTACCTCGAGGATTATCTAGTTTCTATTGGAAATGACTTTCCAAGAGGTTGCCGTGTTCCTCGTGAAAATATCTTATCTCTAGGCTTGTCAAGTTTCTGTTTGAAATATCTTACCTCAAAGTTTGTCAAATTTCTGTTGGGAGGTTTGTCAAGTTTCTGTTGGCAATATCTTACCAAGAGGTTTGATGGGTGTTGGAGGCAAATATCTTACCTCCAGGTTCTCCAAATTTCTGGTGTAAATATCCTAAACCAAAGCTTGTCGAACGTTAGGTGCATAATTTGACCTCGAGGCTTACCAAGTTTCTGGTGCAAATATATTAACCACAGACTTACCGAGTTTGGGGTAATATCTTAAAACAAGGTATGTCAAGTTTTTCGCACAAATATTTGACCTCGTGGCTTAGAGTCCCGAACAAATAACTGGCCCAGAGACTTGCCAGGCCTCATGTGAAAGTATCCTAGTTCCAGGCGTAAATAACTGACTACGAAGCTTATCTATTGCCTCAGCACATACCTTGAGACGTGTTAAGAGTCTAATATAATTATCTTACGACGATATTTGTCAGGTATTTTTATGCCAATATCCGCTCTCGGGACAATTCTGAAAATTGTGTAATGACCAAACAATGCTCATTTTTTGGCTCCACACAGGAAGCAACTGAGCAGTAATGTATGTTTATGAGACTAAAATTGAAAAAAAATACGAAACTTATGTCCCTCCAATCGTACTGATATATAAGACCCCCACCCCCTCTCCAATAATACGGTTATAGTTCCATCGCATGTGAATAAATTAATTCAGGAACATTGACATCAATAAAGTCTTGTAAATCGTTTTGGTGACTATGCATTATGGCTATACCAGAGTTACAAAATGAACCTTAATTCTAACCTTGACTTGGGTCAGGATCCTCTCTCCCAGTGTCATGTGACCAGATACAGACACAATATTCAATTAAAGCAAAACGCAGTGCCACAAACGGCATGTTAACGACGCATATCTTAAGCCAGCCCTGTGTCGAGAGTTTTGTGCAAATACAGTATAGCCGTCGTGGTATGGTCAAAATCCACTCGTGGTCACCTTCATCAAACAATAATGGTAGATTTCAGCAAATATTCAATAAAAGAAGCATCGGGTCGTACCAGGAACTTTATTCGTTGAAATTTTGAGGGCGATTATACTGTTTTATATCGGAGATGCACTGTTAACGCATCCGCGGAAATATTGCCCACGCGTGGATTTTGACCTTTCATTGGCGTCCGTACGGTAAGTAATCTCGTGGCTTCCTGAGTCGCTCGTCTCATTTTCTTTCGGGGAACCTGGCATCCATTCACCCCAACACGAGTAATTCCGTGGCTTCCCCACTCGTCCGTACCAATATCGTACGGAGAACCTTACATTCATTCACCCCAACACGAGTAATCCCGAGGCTTCCCGAGTCGTTCGTGCCAATATCGTACGGAGAACCTAACATTCATTCACCCCAACACGAGTAATCCCGAGGCTTCCCGAGTCGTTCGTGCCAATATCTTACGGAGAACCTGACATTCATTCACCTCAACACATGAGAAATCCCGAAGCTTCCCGAGTCGTTCGTGCCAATATCTTACGAAGAACCTTACATTCATTCACCCCAACACGAGTAATCCCAAGGCCTACAGGGTCGTTCGTGCCAATATCTAACGGAAAACCTGACATTCATTCACCCCAACACACGAGGACATTGGTGGATTATTTTTTATGCAGTCGGCGACCCAGGTGATATTTTATTAGTTTAAATAGTCCCCTGTATAGCCTCATTTTCTTCATTAAAGATTTTTGGAAACTAATGTAATATTCTGAAAGCACGTGTGAAGTATATAGGCATGTACCTGAAAATGAAAACTCGCTTTATCCAAATAAGTCGAATTATCGATTTGGAGCACATCATGAGATCGGCAATTTTGCAGACGTCAGTCACGTGACACGATGCAACAGCACGACAATATGTAACAAAAGTGTATTTTCAGTAGTGGAGGCATCTGATCTATCTACAGGGATGATTTAACACATGATCCTCCATATCCCAAATGTACTGGTATTATTATTAAACATATTTTATTTGTTATAACAAAATGGATTGGATAACAAGTGCCTAGCACTTAGATAATATCCTTTCCTTAATATACATTTGAAAATTTCAGATTATCTTTACAAATATTTACAAAAAGTTACCAAAATGTGCATGCAATGGCAAAGCAAACTTATGAATAATTAAAACAATATTGTGTATGTACACTCTTCAAGATGGATGTTGGTAGGTATTCGACTTCACAAGAGTCAAAACAGATAGGCGAGAGGAAGGAGAACAGAAAGGTGAAAGATGAACTGCCACATCGCAACACTGCTGGACTTGGTCAACTAGCCAACGTGTCATATCACGGTACAATCGTGATTCCAGCGGAACCGCGATTTAGACGGAGCCCCGTTACCACTGTTATAGCCAGGGAATACAGGACGAACATGCGGAATGCACAAAGACGTAACTGAAGGAAATGGAAATGAAAATGAAAACGGACACTCGTATTATAGGACATTTGGCTGGGAATATGTTGACGGACTAGTCTGCCTGATTACGGTCCAGTCTTAAAATCTCTTCGTGGCCTTAATGAAATTGTGTACACTTCGAAAAAGGTGGATGTTGACGGATTCTGGTAGGTTGGGGATACCATAAAGGAGATCGTTGGTCGATCTTATTGTAAGATGCGCAAGATTTCTCTGTAGGACTTGTCTTTCGTTTGAATAGTTATTACAGTCGAAAAAGTAATGGTTTGCGTCTTCAGTCTCGTAGCCACACGAACAAATAGGTGTATCATGGACGTAGTTGGAGTATTTATCATAATTTAGGTCGCTACACGAATTTCGCAACTTGCAGTGTATAATATTGACGGCTCTATCGTCATTGTTAAAGTACTTAGGTGGTCTGCATGCGCCACTATTAAAATATTTGAGAAAGTTATTCAGTGAACTCGATTGTCTTATTTCTTGGGGTAATGCATTCCATTCCGAGATACATGAGGGGATAAATGAGCGCTTAAATGTTGCCGTGTGCGTAAGTGGTAATTGAAAATTAGTGTGCAGCCGGGTGCTATACGTGGAAATATCCTCGAAGGTCCGTGGCAATAAGTCAGAGAGATATGTGGGGGCCTGATTATTTACGATTTTAAAAAATGTTTTCATTTTGTGGAGATGACGTCTCTGCGCAAGGGTTTCCCAACCAAGTTCCGCAAATAGAGCAGATACCGGGGTTGATCTCGTTAGACCGGATATTATTCTCGCTGCATCCGCGTGGATTCTATCCAATTTGGTAAGTTGGTAGTCGGGCGCACCGGCCCACACCACATCGGCGTATTCTAAGATAGGAAGTATGAATGATTTGTACAGCATTTCCAGGCTTTTTCGACCTAGAATATACTTTAATTTTCGTAACTGGGACAGTCTGGAATTAGCCTTTTGGCATAATCTATTAATTTGGACATTCCAGTTTAAGTCCCCCTGTAAAGATAGGCCGAGGTGGATGTGAGACTTTTCCATTTCGAGTGGCGTGTCACCAAACATTACCATACTGCTTACATTAACACGTTTTTTGGTGAATAAAACAGTTTCTGTTTTTGAAGGGTTAAATGTAACAAGCCATGCTTTTGCCCATTCGGAAACGGCTGCAAGGTTTTCATTACACTTTGAAACAATATCGTCCAGTTCAAATCCAGTTTCTGTTATACTTGTATCATCTGCAAATAGTCTACAAGCATCCGGTGCATTTAAATTTTCAGAAATGTCATTTATGTATATAAGAAAGAAGAAGGGACCTAAGACGGATCCTTGGGGAACACCGTAATCAACAGGTAAATACTCAGAGGGAGTTGAGTTAACAGTTACCCTTTGTCTACGATCAGATAAATAGCTTTTGGTCCACTCAAGGAGTGGGCCAGATATACCGTTTTGTCTCAGTTTATAAATTAACCCTTTGTGCCAAACCCTATCGAACGCTTTTGATATGTCGCAGAATACCCCAAGTGAAAACTGGTTCCTATCAAAGGCTAAGCAGAGATTATGATATATTTCGATGAGCTGATAGACGGTGCTATTTTGGGGTAGAAAGCCAGACTGGTATTTAAAAAGTAAATTGTTGACACAACAGTATTCGTACATATGGTTAAAAACAATCCTCTCCATAACTTTACTGACACAGCTTAGTAGAGAAATAGGTCTATAATTACTGGGGTCGTGTGTGTCTCCTTTTTTAAATATGGGTACGACAGTTGCCAGCTTCCATTCCAATGGGTAGACACATGAAGAAAAAGAAATCCTAAATAACTGAACCAAAGGCTTGCATATTGTATCTTTGGTTTCTTTAAGCATGCGATTACTTATGCCATCATGTCCAGTTGCTTTTTGGTATCTAGTTTGCCTAGGATTCGAGTCACTTCATCTTCAGAGACGTCTATCTCAGAGAGACTCTCAGAACACTTGCTTCTGAAAGCAGGTAAACTATGCCCGTCGTCATTTATCTTACTATTTGACAAAAATGTTTTGTTGAGCAAGTCAGCTTTTTCTTTGTCATCTGTTAACATAACTGGACTACCCGCATTGTCTTTATGGTTAAGAAAAGGGACAGAAGGCTTGCTTTCAAAATTATTCAGTAACTGTTTAACAGTGTGCCAGAAATCTTTAGGGTTTCTACTTACTGAAAGTGAAGTATCTAATTTTGAAAAATAGGTGGATTTAGCCTTCTTTTTCATGTTATTTACTTTGTTTCGGGCGTGTTTGTATTTTTCAATTATTCGTGGGTTTGGATTTTTCAGAATTCGTTTCCGTAAACGGTCTCTATGGCGAATTTCCCGGCGAAGAGCCGAGTCAAACCAGGGCTTATCATGGGGACGGATAACTATGTTATAAGATGGAATACATTCTCTAGCAATATTTAAAAATTTGGATGCAAATTTATGGTATGATATATCAGGGGAAGTCGTGTCTGAGATGAAGGACCAGTCTGTTTCAGAAATCAAATTATTCATTTTGGGGAAATCTGCCCTGTTATAATTCCAGATCTGTCGAATTTTCGTTTCGGACTGTGCAATTCCAGTCTCTATGACTGCTGATACAGCTTTGTGGTCGGAAACACCAAGATCGTGAACTTCTGAGTTCAGAATCACAACATTATCACTAACTATTATTGGGTCTAATAAAGTACTTGAGGTTGGCGTTACACGAGTCGGCTGTTCAGTGACGTTATGTAGGTTGTAAAAGTTTATAATTTCGTTTAATCGACTGGAAGGGTTAAGAAGGTCGCTATTTAAATCTCCGGTAATTATCAAGGACGGATTTATGCTGATTGACTCTTCAATGGCTCTTTCGAGCTTCTCCCAGTAGTCATTGGTAGAGAACTGAACCGATCGGTATGCCAGGCAGAGCAGAAACTTGCGATTTGAGGTAATCTCAAACCATAAGACCGACTGGTCAAATTCTAGTTCGGGTAAACGTTTGGCATATATTTCTTTTGAAAAATAAACCGCGACACCGCCACCATGTTGGTTCCTATCCTTTCTAACTGGTGGGGGGTAATTGGGGATCAAAACGTTGTTAGAATTGAAACTGGGATCGAGGTGCGTTTCGGTAAAACAGATAATGTCGAAATCATCAATGTCGTCTATAATATGATCAAGCTTATTCCTGATGCTTCTGATGTTATAATTAAGTATAGAAATACTACTTACGTCTGCTGTCCCAGTTTGGGATGGCCCTGGATTAACTTCGATGTCGCCAGACAGAAGAATGATGCCCAGAATAACGCACAAAACCAGCGTGAAACGGACTTTTACGATACGAATCGTCACGCGATGCTGAGGTCTACCTGGTTTAATCGTCACACGGTGCCTGTACACGAGGAGATTGTTGTGCAAACCGACTGCCGTCCTGTGTTGCTCGATGCTAATACCCATGATTCAAGTCTGGATAACAGTTGGAAAAAGGCCCGTCGAGGTGCGTGGAATGCAGTTAGTATGTTTGATACAGGTTGGTTGCGCAGCAGTGAGAGTGAGTGGCAGTATTTGAAGAGGATGAGAAGAAAAACAGAAGTAACTGTTATGGAATAACAAGTATATACAGTTTGTAATAAGATTAGATATGTTATACATATATTCAGGGTTGGTTGGTTGGGTGGTGATATCGGCTTATAGTTTGTTTTTTTGATTAGCTGGAATACCTCTTATTTCCGAACTGGTGCAGTTTGCCGGGGACGGTACCATTTCATTTTCCAAGATCGTCAATTTTCCCCCGATCACAGCCCATGGCACTCACTGGAATGAGTTCAACAGGCTCAATTCAGTGAGGGTCACAGGCTGAGGTCCGTGATAGGCAAAGAAACAAACAGTTAAGAGAAGTTTGTTTCTTTGTACCTCCCACGGCTGGGTTTGTAGCATTTGGTCGATTACTTTGGCAATGGGTGGTAGGGAATTTCTTCTAGAGGCCATGCACAGCGTGTGAGAAGTTTTAGTTGCGGTACCCTAATTTTAAACTAAGGTACAATGAATTGCGGTACTAACTTGTATTTCAGAGTAAAGCCCAAAGATGTGCATCCGGTCCTCGTTCGGTTAAAGAAAAGTGAGTAAGTCCTAATGCAGTCCTATTGTTTTAGAGCCATGCTTCGTACTGATCCAGAGGCGAATAATATTTGCTCAATAGGGATTCGCTTTGATTGGAACCAACTGGACAGAGTACCCGAAGACACTCTCCAACAACTCTCAACAGATCAGATTCGGGGGGGGGGGGGGGGTAGGGGAAGTGTTGGCCACTAAGATAATTATCCCAGGTAGAGTGCCAAATTATGGCTACCTGTCAAGGGGACTGTCAGGATTTATTCACTGATTTCTGCCCTGCCGCAGTCCGCGGGAAAGCGCCCATAAACACTCTTCCATAATGGAGATTCACTTTGTATGGAACCGCCAGGGAGTACCTCGCGACACTCTCCAATAACTTATAACAGATCTGATTTGGGTGGGGGTGATGTTGGCCACTATGAAGACGCTGGTAGCATGCCAAATTATGCCTGGCTGTCAGATGGACTATCAAAATGTGTTCACACGTTTATGCCACGTTGCAACGCATGGAAAAGTGCCCGTAGGCACTCTTCCATAAATTGCAACGAGGCAGATCCTGACAGATTGGATAATTAAATTTAAGAGCCTGTCAAAATTTGATCAATCCATGGGAGAGCACCCGCATGCACTCCCTCACAATTCGCAACGAGGCAGATCCTGACAGACTGGGTAATTTCACAAGTCTTTGCCCCACTGCAATATATGGGAAGTCGCCCGCAGGCACTCTCCCATAAATTGCAACTAGGCAGAACCTGGCAGACTGAGTAACTTCGCTTCGATGGGCATATGGAGACCATCCACCAAATGTGAGCATCCGCCAAATGTGAGGACTTTGAATTGCGGCACCTGTATTGCAGGGTAAGACACTCTCCATCAACTCGCAACAAATCGATTTTTTTTTTTTGGGGGGGGGGTGGGGGGGTGGGAGTGGGGGGGGTGGAAGTGTTGGCTTGGCCACTATGGCAATTTTCCCTGGTGGAGTGCCAATTTATGAATGACTGTCAAGTGGGCTGTCAAAATGTGTTCACAGATTTCAGCCCAACCGCAATCCGTGGGAAAGTGCCCGTAGGCACTCTTCCATAATGGAGAGTTTGGGACCACTAGAGAGTACCTGGCGACACTCTCCAATAACTAAAATCAGGAACAGGTATTTTTTTTTTGGGGGGGGGGGATGTTGGCTACATAGGGACTCTCCCATAAATTGCAACGAGTCAGATCCTGACAGATTGAATAATTAATTTTAAGAGACTGTCAAATTTTGTTCGATCCGTGGGAGAGCACCGGCCTGCACTCCCTCACAATTCGCAACGTGGCAGGTCCTGACAGGCTGGCATAGTTTCACAGGTCTTTGCCCTGCTGCATTTCATGGGAAGGCTCCCGTAGCCGCTCTCACATAAGTTGCAACGAGTCAGATCCTGGCTGACTGAATAACTTCACTTCGAAGGGCCTATGGAGACTATCCACAAAATGTGAGGACTTTGAGTTGCGGTGCCTGTATTTCGGAGTAAGGCCCAAAATTGATCCAAGGGCAAACAACATTTGCTTTTGTTTGAAAATAATAGAGAGTACCTGATGACACTCTCGAAAAGCTTATGACAATTCAAGATTTTTTTTTCGGTGGGGGGGGGGGGAGGGGGTGGGGGGGACAAATCTTGATAGATTATGTATGGTTGTCAAGTTGACCGTCGGAGTGTGTTTGGATGTCAAGTAGGCTGACAAAGTGCGTTCGCAGGTTTTTGCCTTGCCGCACTTCATGGGAAGGTGCCTTTAAGCACTCTCCCACAAGTCGCAGCGAGGCAAACACAGACTGAATAAATTCGCTTCAAAAGATTGTCAAAATTTGTTAGCAACTATTTTTCCCTGCTGCAGTCACAATCCAAAGATAAGGAGCATTTGCTGAGTATATATTTGGTTTGCTAGAGATTATTGACACAGACTGAATAAATTCGCTTCAAAAGATTGTCAAAATTTGTAGCAACTATTTTTCCCTGCTGCAGTCACAATCCAAAGATAAGGAGCATTTGCTGAGTATATATTTGGTTTGCTAGAGATTATTGGAGGGTACTTGATGGCAATCTCCAACAACCCCCAGCAAACAAAATTTTTTTTTTGAATGATGATGCAGTTGGGTGTGTTTATGCTTTGTTACAATCCAAAGACAAATAGCAATTACTGGTTATATATTTGGCTTATTAGAGATTATTGGAGAGTATTTGGTGGCACTCTCCAACCACCCACAACAAACAAAATTTTTTTCGTTTTTTTTTCCGTTTTTGGGTGGGGGGGGGGGGGGGGGACAAAAGATGGCCACCCGACAGAATCCAGCACACGACCGGGTAGTGGTCTGCCTGAAATAGAATGCAGTTGGATGTTCTTGTGCTTTATAACAATCAAACGAAAATAGCATTTACTGAGTATATTTTTGGTTTATTAGAGATTATTGGAGAGTACCTGATGGCACTCTCCAACAACCCACAGCAGACGAAAATTTTGTTTTTGGGTGGGGGGAACAAATATGACCACCTGACACAGTCCGGCACACGACCGGTTAGTGGACTGCATGGATGAGGATGAAGTTGGATGTATTTGTGTTTTCTAGCAATCCAAAGACAAATAGCAATTGCTGGGTATATATTTGGTTTATTAGAGATTATTGGAGAGTACTTGATGGCACTCTCCAACAGCCCACAACAAACAAAGATTTTTTTTTTTTATTTGAGTGGGTGGGGGGGGGGGGGGGACAAATGACGGCCATCCGACACAATCCAGCACACTTGTGGTCTGCATGAATGAGAATGCAGTTTGATATGTTAGTGTTTTGTAACAATCCAAAGACAAATATCATTTGCTGAGTATATATTTGGCTTATTAGAGATTATTGGAGAGTACTTGATGGCACTCTCCAACAACCCACAACAAACAATTTTTTATTTATTTATTTTTTTTTTTGGAGGGCTGGGGGTGGGGGACAAATGGTGGCCACCCGACACAATCTAGCACAAGGCCGGTTAGTGGACTGCAAGAATGAGAATGCAGTTGAATGTGCTTGTGCTTTGTAACAATCCAAAGATAAATAGCATTTGCTGAGTATATATTTGGTTTATTAGAGATTATTGGAGTGTACTTGATGCCACTCCCCAGCAACCCACAACAAACATTTTTTTGTTGTGTTTTTTTTTTTTTTTGGGGGGGGGGGGGGGGCAAATGATGGCCACCCGACACAATCCAGCACACGAACGGTTAGTGGTCTGCATGAATGAGGATGCAGTTGGATGTATTTGTACTTTGTAACAATCCAAAGACAAATAATATTTGTTGGGTATATATTTGGTTTATTAGAGATTATTGGAGAGTACTTGATCACACTCTCCAACAACCCACAACAAACCAAAATTATTTTTCATTTTTTATTTTTTTGGGGTGGGGGACAAATGATGGCCACCCGACACAATCCAGCACACGATCGGTTAGTGGTCTGCATGAATAAAAATGCAGTTGAATGTGTTTGGGAGACAGTACAGATAATCCAGGTTTTGAATTGCGAGGTCAATGTCCTCGCCAACATTTAATTTAAATTTTTTCTTATGTACTTTATCCGATGCCCAGATGTGACCGTTCGAATACCATGCGGAAAGTATTTTATGATGGTTCCTCAAGGAATTCAAAAGCTCCAGGTTGAGTTTAGTCAGATCATCAACAAAGTTTATTTTGCTTGTTTTAAAAAGTTTACGGGTTTTTATCACACTGTCTCTCACGGAACGCCTAGAAAATTTAATAATAACAGGTCGCACTTTACCTGGAGTGCTCGGAAGTCTGTGAATTGCCAGAATGTCACTTGGGTCCACTCTTACTTCACTTTTCTCGCTCACAATTTGAATGAACCTGTCTTGAAGCTGATCGCTAGTTTCCCGTTCGGTTTCCTTCAGTCCGAGCACTTTAATATTGCACTTGCGGCTGTATTGTTCGTTGTTGTTCGATCTAACAGTATTCAGGTTAACATCTTTCTGTAAAACCGATAGGCGAGTTTCCATTTCCACGACGGTGTCGTTTTTCAGGTTTAAGGCTGAAGTTAGTGAATCAACCTCGTCTTCCAGCGCGAGGATCCTGTTGTCCAGTGCCGAAATCTTCTTATCACACATATCGGATACAGATTTCACAATTTCGGACTTTAAACTGTCAAATGCCGACTTCATTTTAAATTCAATCATGCAACTCAGTTCATCCATATTGGGAATATTCGACACATGGTTTTCGATACTGTCGATTTTATTCACAAGGTGCTGTAGAGCATCGCTTGACAAGTAGTTTGTTGAGTCATCCATACTCCTATCATTTGAGGTGAGGGGTTGTTTTCTTTTTGCAGTTCTACCAAAGCCTCTACCAGTATTTACAGGTATCCTGCTGGGTCTGGGAGATCCATTTAGCACATCCTCCGTCCCAAACGACGTAATTATAGAATCAGCCATAGTTTTTTAAGTGAATATTGTCAAAAAAGTTTTCAAAACATTGACTAACTTGATCAGTACATATCACTCAATATCGCTGTAATCCGCAATGCAGGCAATCGAACACTGATCGAACAGTGGTTGGTGATGATATCTACTCACTGGTAACAAAGAACTGTCATCTCAACTTAGAAAATCGAACAAAATTCATTTGAAAATGTTTTTTCACATGAAAAAGAGATATCTACGATCACACAGCAATATCAACAATATTTTCCACAAATAAAAGATTAATTCCAGTCATCCTGACATTAAATAACCCTCAAAGTATAGAGCCGATAGCACACACAGCCACTACCTTGCCGCCATTCCTTTATATGTACTGGTATAGCAGCAAAATTTACTACAGAAATTTCCATAGGACATGTCTTGCTATAAACTCCCTAAAGTCGTTGATTATAGGTTCCAGACAGTTCATGGCAATTAGCATGTGGTTACTCATATTAGGTGTCTCATTGAAAGACTTTTTTGTTCAGTATAAAGTCTGATTATGCAGTTCGTCGTTCTAATATTTTGGGGTAATCCTGATAGAGTTTTGTTTTGGGGGGTTTCGGTAGAGGAAGAAATTTTGTTTCTGGGAAATATCAGTGTAATCAGTCATTCATTCTTCTGTAATCGTCATCCATTGTCTTGTAATCATTAAACCATTCTCTCTAAGTACCTCCCATGTCAATTGAATCAGTTCCATGATGGGTTGATGATTGTGTGAATTTTCGATCTGATCCGATTTCCTCTCTTCATAACCCTCTACCTGTGTTGCGGTGGTAGTATGTCATTTTCGTTGGTTCCTTGGGGACTTTTATTGTGGTGGGGAGATGGAATTTGCATTGTTTCGACTTCTGTTATCTTGAATTCCACATATACTATTAGCTTAGCTTCTGGCGTGGCATTTGCGTGTAGTAAGATTTCAATTCGTATACAGTTTTTAAAATATTCGTCAATATACTCTAATTTGATCCCCCATATTCTGTTAATGTCAATGTGGTTTGTGTTGTTGATTCTCTGGATAGAATTTCCTTTTCCACTTCATGCTAATGTTAGTAATGCTGTATCAATACTAATTAAATTACCAATGACTGATAAAATTTTGACAACCGTCATTTTTCTACCCTCTCGAATAAAAATCATAATACAATGATTAGATTTTTAGTTTTATGAAGCTTCAAAGTCAAGATAAAGGATGTGTCCGAAAACATTGCCCACACGGTGTTTAATTTCCCGCGGTCATTAAACAAAACCTGTTTGTGTTTCTGACACAGTTGGATTTTTCATATTTTTCTTATTTTATAAAGGATGGTACTCATTCAGATATCACTGGAGATGGTGTGATTGGCTCTCTTTAATGTAACGCATTTACTGTCTTTATTGAGTGAAATATAAAATCGCAAATGTGTTTTTTTCTTGTTTTTTTACTGAGGGTTTTCAATTATTTTAGTATTTCCCCAGTCAACCTTTTCTTATATGACACCATGGTAAACGAAGGGCATGCCCCTCCCATCTATGTAAATCACCCTCGTAGATTTGGCATACATGTAGTAAAGGAAATATGAACAGAAATAGTATGCACCCCACCATAAACTTGCTCTCGATGCACAAACACATGGAATCGTGATTTATCAAGTTTGTGACAGTTTGGGGAAATTCGTGTAACTTCGCTATTTCCAAAATCAATCGTTTTGAATAAGACATCACTGAAAAGAGAAGGTGGGATTTTCTTATCTTTCGTCAAGTCGAGAAATTCCTACGCTAAGACAACGCGATACTACGACGAATAATGATGAGGTCGCCGTCGCCACGCACACGAAATGCGATAGCGGGCTGGTGAAAGAGAGGAAAAAACGTTCTTATTATATGCTAGCCTGTGAATTATCACAAATTATCTAAAAGATATTTCTCGATATCCATCGACTCTACGGATATAGAGGAATATCTCTCAGTGGCGTTCTAAATGACGTCACTCTACACCGCATCACGTCGCCTTGAGAGAACGATCAGCTGCTCCTTGTGGTTTGGCATCGTATGCATTTTTCGTCGAATTGGACTGAATATTGTACAATAAAATGTCTCGAAGCATATAATAAAAAATAAAATCTACTGTATTTTGGTCATATGACTCGTCCGTTTTGTTTACTTTAAAACATTTGATATTTTGTTTTCATATTAATCAGTGATAAATAAAGCCTTCCGTCAATTTCATAGGTCAATTTCAAAACTAGACAATTTGATTGGCTGAACAAAATGAAACTGGGCCACATTTTTATAATTTGCATAATTAGTGTTGAAAGCTTTCATTGGTCAGTTTCAAAACTGGGCAATTTGATTGGCTAAATAAAAACAACTAGGTGACATTTGCATAATTTCAGTAGGGAGTAGGGAGAATTTACGTTATCTGTCCTATTTGGGGTGGGTTATAGTATATTAATCTTTTACCTACAAGAAAAACGCCATTCATTTCTTTTTATATTTTCACTTTTTTGTCGAGCTCGTTCCACTGAGGGGTCATAACCTATGTTTTGGAAGCAAAAAATAAAAAAATTGAATTATACGATGATGTTTTTTTTTTCCAAGTGCCGTCTGCAACTCAAGTTAGGTGATGGGCTAAAAAGTCTTACTAAGTGGCTAATTTGTGCGTGTGTGTGCCATATGATAAATAGAATATGAAATGAGTGTTCTTCTCAAATAATATTTATGAAACTCGTCCAAATTTTCCATTTGGGTTCGCCAGAGGCTCGCCAAAACGGAAAATTCTTAGACTCATTTCATAAATATTATATGAGAAAAACACTCATTCCATATCCTCTATTTATCTTGCGCAAGTGAAAAATAATATTTTAGGTCCATACGATGATTTCTTTCAGAAGCTTCCAAAATGACGTTACGCATCGGCGCATGGCGTCGCCTTGAACGTTGCCTTGCAGGAACGAATAGCAGCTTTTTGTTATTGTCTTGAAACTGTTTGCAGTGGAATTAGGCTGAATATTGCGCATTAAAATGTCACGTAGCATGTAATAAAAAGAAAATCTACGCTGTTCTAGTGAATACCGGGAATTATCCCATTCATGTGGACCTGAAAGTACTATTTTTCACTCGCGTAAACGCTCGTGAAAAATAAAACTTCCAGGTCCATACTCATGAGATAATTTCCGACATTCACTAAAGTAGTGCATATATCCTCTATAACCTGCGTATAGCGAAATAAAAACGATTGCTGAAACATTTCTCTATCATTTTTTCATATTTTCGCACATCTTTATTACTGAGAATATATATAGATATATATATATAGACGTGAATTTTGTCTCATTTTCCATAAATGAATTTCACCCGTCTAGAAATATTAATGAACGGTAAAGTTTTCCGAGGTGTGAACTTAATGGCTATAAACATACGGATGTAGAATACTAATGAAGAGAATTTGAAGATAAAAAAAATGAATTCTTGCAGCAAAAATAATTTTTTAATTATTTTTCTTAAAAAAAATAAAAAACTATTAAGCATGTCATATTTAAAGATGGTGGATCACAAGGAGAAAACCGAGAATTCTGCAATACAAGTTTCTTAAAGATATCTTCTACAGGGCATGCGCCCATCGCGGGGATTTAAATACTCCTAGAACGAAGATCGAAATATGTCCTGGTTGCATGTGAGAGGGACTGCTCGAAGTGCACTCCTGTTACACTCCTGTTACACCACCAAACACAACGACGTTATTGTCCCGTTGTTGTCAGAAAAGCTCGACAAGGACGAGGTGATAGAGAGGAAGAAAGAAAATGATCGAGTGTCGAGGACAACCGAGGCCTTTAGATTTTGAAATTGAGGAATTTCGTAAAATGCTGAGAAATCTCATGGACAACGATTGATGAAGTATTTTGCATTCATTACAGGATAAAGGATATCCAACTGAGATTATTTTCTGAAGAAAGAAAATTATTAAATTAAACAGAAGAAAAAATATATATTTAACCATTTATCCAACGTAACGACCAAAACCGGCCACCGCTATTCTCAGAAATCGCCAATTAATTTTAATTATATTTTCATTTTTTGTCTCAAAAACATAGTTTATGGCCCCTCGTCGAGCTCATTCCAATGACGGGTCATGTAACCCTGCTTGGGTGGAGCTTGAACAGGGTTAGAATGTTGAGAAGCTGACAGTTGCTTGTCGATGCTCGGTCGTTCTCTCCGGGTACTCCGGCTTCTTCCACCCGTAAATCTGTCACGGTCACCATTCGCCATTGAGCACAAGTATATGACTTTAACGCCAATAAATAAATAAATAAGTTTCCCAATTTGTTAGTGTTCTAATAAGAAGACAAAGAGAAAAAAAATAAAATAAATAAAAATTCGATGTTATAAACTTTTACGAAATAAAATAAATTTATCACCTTTTTTGTTACATATATTTTACTACTATGCGAGTTGTCGCCCTCCTCTCTTTATTTAGATGTAGATACTCGATCGATGACAATGTCTGTTTTTGTTATTTTTACACATTTTTGAAAGCTTTTTCTCTGTGTCAGTTTACGACATCTTTATCTATGTTCGAATATATCTTATCTTTGTCGTAGATCACACTAAAGTCTTCGTCGTCGAAATCATTTCCTCCTTTAGTATTTCATGACACGATTTTTCCAAATCTAATCACAAATCGACTTGATCTTAAATCAATAATAATCCTTTGTTAATTAATTAACCTTATACTCTTGTTAGCCAAAGCAAGTGCAAGGTAGGCTCCATTTCACCAACCCTTTAACTTTTCGCTCTCTCTTCTACTGTTGTTTTAAGAAACGTTCCGAGTACATTTGAAACAAAAAATGTTAAGAACACTGTAAATACATACATTCACTGTCTTTAACACTTTGAACACTGGTGTTATCTTCCCAGTAAGTTGAATGGCAGCAATTCGAAGAGTCCATATTTATTATTTGGGGGTAGACCAATTAATATTTTCAACGTGCAGATTTAGAGCTGTAAGTTGAGAAATTAAATTGCCTACCCCACACTTTAACTTAGCATCCATCCTACTTAATGAAATTATGACGTACCATCTTCATGGGCCGTAAAATGGGCCTTTCGAGTACAAAGGGTTAATTCGGGTGCTATATAGACCCACTTGTTCGATTTTCAGGACAGATTTATAAGTTTATGTTTTGACTACCCGCTCCCTGTTAAAATATCTGTCTTCTAAATACAGATCGGAGAAGCGTATACTCGTTATGGCATATACGCCCCTCAACTAAGAATAAGGGGCAGTCGTCCCCTCATTTGCACCCCCTGTTTCGTCGACCCTGATGATAACTACACTTTATTTGAAATGGAAATGTAAGTTACTTTGTTTCTGAGTTTGATATAAATTATACAAACCTGAACATCAAATAAGGACCATTTCCTTCACATTCTAGTTTTGATGCCAATATTCGTTCTCGTTTTGCCCTTATATAATGTAAAAGACGCAACAATCGGTAATGCCTACTCTTAGATGTTGGACAAGAAAAATATACTGAATGGCGGGAAAACGTGGTCCCAGAATGTGAAAATAAGATGTCTTCTGAAATATCTACATATGGAATAAGTGATATAAACAAAGTTAGCTTTGAGTGTTTCAAGGAAAAACCGCGAATGTGCCCAATTCTGTCCCATATTATTCTATACCGCAGGAATATTGTTCCAAAGTCACACATCAGTGTTTCAATACGAGGTATTTCCCGTCTATTAAAACCCAGTATTCTCTATCACGAAATACTTACCGAGTGTCAGGGGAATTGAACAACAAGACCTTCAGGTTAGCTGGCAGCTTCGAATTTAAGTCTTGGCGCGAAGTCCTTTTTCAATCCTCGTTTTTTTAACCTTGAAGTTCCCATCTTCAAATATATTTTGCAAAATAAAATTATGTTTGTGGTTACAGACGTTAATTCTAGTTGGTGGAGGTCAATACCTGTGACATACTCTGGGATTTCATGCTAAGTTTTTCCATAGCTATTTTATGTGTGTTTTTAGCACCAATTAATTCGACCCAGTTTACGTTGTCGTTAAAACTTAAAATCGAACAACAGAATATTTTCCCCTAAAATGTTTTTGTTTTTTTTTTCAGCTGGTAAAATTTTACAAACACGAACAAAACATTTAAACAAAACGATCTACTTGCACAAGGTTTGGTTTTCAGAATAAATAATTTGTGCAATTCAAACCGATTTGTGTTTTAGAGAAAATAATTTGTGCGTTGGAAAATAAATAAGGTTGCATTGAACAAACTGTTTTCTCAGAGGCAAAAACTTATTTGTAACGCAAACAAGTTTGCAATGCACAAACTATTTTTCTTTGATGAAATATCGTCGTCTGGGTGCTAGAATGTCCTATGTCCCCTAGGGGAGTACTCTGTCCCCTATGGGAGTGCTCTGTCCCCTATGGGAGTACTCTGTCCCCTATGGGAGTACTCTGTCCCCTAGGGGACATAGGACATTCTAGCACTCAGGCGACGATATGTTTCTAGAATGTCCTATGTCCCCTAGGGGAGTACTCTGTCCCCTATGGGAGTATTCTGTCCCCTATGGGAGTACTCTGTCCCCTATGGGAGTACTCTGTCCCCTAGGGGACATAGGACATTCTAGCACTCAGGCGACGATATGTGTCACTTTGCACAAATAAGGTGTTTTTATCTCTGTACTTTAATGCATCTGTATTAGGATGTCTTAATACAAATGCTACAAGCAATCTTCCGCTAATTTTAACTCTCAAATGTGTCTTAATAATCTCCTCTGTACACTAGGGCAATCGCATTAGTGCGTTTTAAGCACCAAGTAACTCGACCCAAGGTACTTGCTCTCTTTCAACTAAAAATCGACATTTTAGTGCGCCATACAAGGCCTGTGTTATAAAACGTTCGACAAACACTGGCGTAGACAGATTCACACAACTCGATCCTCCCACACTAGTAATCTAGTGGATCTACTTTGCATCACTTTTAGAGGTCGATATTAAAAGTGCATAGACTATTTATATTTGGTTTGGTTGTTTATTGATGCTTAGTGACTCCATAGCGACCACAAAGATTTTATGTCGGATAGTTTTACAGATGGAAGAAGCTTGATACCCGGAGAGAACAGCATAGTAACTTTCCAGGCCCTCGCACGCAGTGCATGGGCAATCAGGGTTATGTGTTTTATCCAATGACACAATCGGCAGGCTTGGCAATTTCAGGAGAGCGATTTTTTAGCTCTCCTTACTGCCCTCCTGAAAGAATTAAGGAGAGCGAAAAATTGCCCTCCTAAATATTTTGGTCTGGGATGATTGAGATTACATGTATTATGCTCACATTAAATTTTTGTTGTAAAGCAAAAATGTAATTTAACTTCGAAGTCACATAACATCACGTAATTTCATTTTGAAAGTGGTTTAGTGGTAAAAGGTAATGGCTGCAACCATACCCAAACACAGTTGCAAACATTTGAAGCAAAATGGGTCACAGCAATATTTTTTTTTTCTGTCAGTTTCAAGTTCAACAACTGACATCACAGTTTGAGGGGTAATTATTCAAGGAATATTGACACTATAATATACTACCATTACTACTATCCTGTCACTTGAAGCACTTGCGCCAGGATGTGACTGTAGATTCAAGCAGACCTGTTGTCCAAGAAAGTCATACGCCTACTACTACCACCTTCAACCCCCCTTAGGGGTTTTGAAGGTGGTAGTGGTAGGCGTATGACTTTCTTGGACAACAGGTCTGGGTACACACACAGGTCTTGTCAAGTGTGTGTTCGGTTGTTGAGTGAGACATCTAGATGTCTAAGAGATTTCGCTTTACCTTAGTAAAGTTAATAAAATCACTGATGTAGTCTGTTAGATTCAGTTTCAATGAGTTCGTTTAACTGGATACTTAAAATGCTGTGAAGCTAATTGCTCTCCTAAGCTGATTGAGGAGAGCGATTTTTTGCCCTCCTGCATTTTTCAGAATGCCAGGCCTGAATCGGATGTCGCGGGTCATTGTCGTCGCAACTAATATTAACCCTTGGACCCTCGTTTCCTGGAATGGTATCTGCCTGCGTGGGTACTTACAGTGAGATGGGTCAATCTAATATCAACATACAGGGAGTATAGAAATGCAGACTGCAGTTATTATTTTATCATGAATGTATGTCCTGTGTATAGACTTCTCACAATCACACAAAATGGGACAAAATTATACATTGGACAGAATAATCGGCAGTACGAGTTCAAAAGGGTTAAGTCAATGCGGAACAGCGATACTCCAGAAAACTTCCTGTCACATCAAACAGTGGATTATGTCGCGAAGAAAACATTTTCAAAAAGAAAACACATTAAACGCTCACACGAAACCAAGTGAAATAATTTCGGAGGGTTCTCTGAGAATGGAAATTCCCTATCATTATCCTCTAAAAATTAAATTCGAAGAAATGCTCGCACCCAAACTTCTTTTGTACAAGCTGGGTCGCCAGTGAAAGCTGTAATTGGAAGAAAAAGAAACAACGCGTACGTTCTAAACATTCCAGAGAACGTGTCACATGTGTCACGGGCGAAAATGGGTAATGCATTTTATCCAGCTGAACGCGCACGCCTATTTAATAAAATGTAACTCCGAGTTACCTGTAGTGTTATTCTGATGATGCCATCTTATTATGAGATTCACCAATAAAGGATTTAAATATCCTATCTATAATGCTTTAAGTTTACTGACGCCGTTGTGACAGGAATGATAGTCCGTAGGAACGTTAGTCCCTCTGGACTATTATTCCGCGGAATTATAGTCCTAGGTCTAACATTCCTAGGAATAGTAGTCCGCCGGACTACTATTCCTAGGAATGTTAGACCTAGGACTATAATTCCGCGGAATAATAGTCCAGAGGGACTAATTTTCCTACGGACTATCATTCCTGTCACACCGTCGTTGCAGTTGCTTTTCTTTGTAATCACCCAATCGGAATAAAATTGAAAAAAACAATGGCATATTATGTAGATTATCTGAGAGAGTGTATAAATATATATATATATATATATCTGTAGACTCAAATGCTCACAGATCAAAAGAAACCTTAAGCAGCTGTAGAGGTTTTTAATAGACTGTAATAAACGATAGTGAACTATATACGACAGAACAGAAAACCGCATTCACTAAATGTAGTCTTCATTTATATACGCCGAATGTTGAGGCATCCTTCTGGAAATTTTCAACTGTTCTGTCAAACTGACTCACTGAGATGTGCAAACTTTGTGCTAAAATATTAACATATTGGGAGAGAAAATAACGCGCAAAAAGCTTACTTAAATAATTAAACATTTTCCATTTTAAGGGTTTCAAATCCATTGCTTACGACAACATGGATAACGTGTTACTAAGTTTTATATTGACAAACAAGACGCAACCAAACGGCCGCTCACGACTCTTAGACTGCAACGTCAACCAATAACCCAAGTGAATGTAAATCGAGTCACAAATAGCGGGAAGGTGTGTCGATCACTTTAATCACAGTCAAGGGAGGTTTCAACACTTTCTATGTCGGACCAGAAGTGTCAATTTGTTGAAGTTAAAACTGTGAAAAAAAGTCTCTAATAAGAAACTCAACGAGATTAAAGTTTAGGACGGTCGAATGAAGACAGAAATAATAGATATCAACAAAATATAAAGTGTTGAGGGAAAATATATGATCGATCAATCAAGGAACTGTAGTAGTGACACAAGGCCAAAGTGTAAAGAGTGGAGGGTATAGATAAGGTCGTACAGCCAAGGAACTGCAATAATAACGGATTCCAAAGTATAAAGTGTTGAGGGTGCAGATAAGGTCGTACAGCCAAGGAACTGTAATAATAACGGAAGTCCAAAGTATAAAGTGTTGAGGGTACAGATAAGGTCGTACAGCCAAGGAACTGTAATAATAACGGATTCCAAAGTATAAAGTATTGAGGGTACTGATAAGGTCGTACAGCCATGGAACTGTAATAAGAACGGATTCCAAAATATAAAGTGTTGAGGGCATAGATAAGGTCTTACAGCCAAGTAACTGTAATAATAACGGAAGTCCAAAGTATAAAGTGTTGAACGTACAGGTAAGGTCGTACAGCCAAGGAACTATAATAATAACAGAAGTCCAAAGTATGAAGTGTTGAGGGTACAGATAAGGTCGTACATCCAAGGAACTGTAATAATAACGGATTCCAAAGTATAAAGTGTTGAGGGTACAGATAAGGTCGTACATCCAAGGAACTGTAATAATAACGGATTCCAAAGTATAAAGTGTTGAGGGTATAGATAAGGTCGTACAGCCAAGGAACTGTAATAATAACGGATTCCAAAGTATAAAGTGTTGAGGGTACAGATAAGGTCGTACAGCCAAGGAACTGTAATAATAACGGATTCCAAAGTATAAAGTGTTGAGGGTTCAGATAAGGTCGTACATCCAAGGAACTGTAATAATAACGGATTCCAAAGTATAAAGTGTTGAGGGTACAGATAAGGTCGTACATCCAAGGAACTGTAATAATAACGGATTCCAAAGTATAAAGTGTTGAGGGTACAGATAAGGTCGTACAGCCAAGGAACTGTAATAATAACGGATTCCAAAGTATAAAGTGTTGAGGGTATAGATAAGGTCGTACAGCCAAGGAACTGTAATAATAACAGATTCCAAAGTATAAAGTGTTGAGGGTTCAGATAAGGTCGTACATCCAAGGAACTGTAATAATAACGGATTCCAAAGTATAAAGTGTTGAGGGTTCAGATAAGGTCGTACATCCAAGGAACTGTAATAATAACGGATTCCAAAGTATAAAGTGTTGAGGGTATAGATAAGGTCGTACAGCCAAGGAACTGTAATAATAACAGATTCCAAAGTATAAAGTGTTGAGGGTACAGATAAGGTCGTACAGCCAAGGAACTGTAATAATAACGGATTCCAAAGTATAATGTGTTGAGGGTTCAGATAAGGTCGTACAGCCAAGGAACTGTAATAATAACGGAAGTCCAAAGTATAAAGTGTTGAGGGTACAGATAAAGTCGAACAGCCAAGAAACTGTAATAATAACGGAAGTCCAAAGTATAAAGTGTTGATGGAAAAGATAAGGTCGATCAACCAATCAACTGTAATAATGAAACAAGTCTAAAGTGTAAGGCGTTGAGGATATTGTGAAGGTTGTATAGCCAAGGAACTGTAATAATAACGGAAGTCTAAGTCTAAAGGGTATAGATAAGGCTAATCAACCAATCAACTATAGTAATAAAACAAGGCCAAATTTTTAAGTGTTGAGGGCATAGATAAGGTCGATCAACCAATCAACTGTAGTAAAAACAGAAGTGCAAAGTATGAAGTGTTGAGGGAATAAAAAGGTCGATCAACGAATCAGCCGTAGTGAAAACGGAAGTCCAAAGTATAAAGAGTTGAGGGTATACAAATAGTTGATCAACCAAAGAACTGTAACGATGACAGAAGGCCAAAATATTAATGTGCGGAATGTATGCTCAAGATTTATCAACCAAGGAATTGTAATATTTGTTGAATTGTAAAGTGTAATGTATTGGGGGTACACTCAAGGCCGATCAGCTTAGGCCAACGCTTAAAATGTTGAAGGTATTCACAAGATTTATCAGCCGGGGAACTATAATGATGAACGGGTGCCACCTCAACACTGCGACGAATTCATCAACAACTAATGAAATAGAAAGAAACACAAATGCTACACCCCGCACAGTTATTTAAGAACATTCAATGTAATGCCTAACGTACCCTTGAAGAGTTAATTAAACGTTTTGGACGAATCGATGGCTTCACCCGTGTAAAGGATGATCATATAGCCACTCGAATTAGCTCTCATACTGAAACAAACAACTCTCTGATATTTGTACCACTCAAAGTCAGACAGACACATTACAACAGGGTAACCTCAGGGGTATTCTCATCATTGGTGACTCTGCAATACAGAATGTCACCATGCAGTCCGGACAATCAGTAGAGGGCGCAAATCGCTTGTGTGTGAATTCAAAGGTGTTCCATACTACCGATAAAGTGACTGTACATGCTGGAGTCAATTTATGCAGAAAATATGATGACACCAACAGAAAACAACCCAAAAAATATCACCGAGTCACTGGAGAAACAATACACCGGGTAATACTGGTCATATCGTCAATTAATTAAAGTAACAACTGAATGGAATTGCGATAGCAGTAGAGATGCACGGATCGATGTGGATTGACCGGATGTGGCACCGGAGGGGGTGCCTGGCTCCACCTCTAGCAAGGAAGATCAAAGGAAGTTATGGGGAAGGAGACAAGGGAGCGGTCATATTTAAAAAAAAATAAATTTAATAATTTTAATTTCTATGACGTAATCCCCTTAACAATTGAAAGGAATTAGCAGATAATTTTAATTGTTATGCCGTAGTCCCCCTGCTCATTTAACAAGATGGTTTTCAATAAATTTGGTAAAGGATCAAACAAATAGATAATTAATTTTAAATTACATTTAAATGGCGTAACATTTATAAATACCAACAATTGAAAAGCTGTTGGTCTTCAATGAGTTCCATTTAAGAATCTATGAAATTGGTAATTAATTAAAAGTATTTAAATTTATTTATAAACTCATTTCTCAAAATTTCTCAAATTACAAAATGGTGTTTTAGTTTTTTAGTTTGAGAGAAATACAAACCTACTATACATGTATATGGCATGCTTCGAGGCCATATTCACGGCGCTCTGTCGCTTATCAAAACACCCTCAGGCTAAACTGTTGTCGCAAATAATACCAATTGTGTTAAACAATGGACTGGACCTGTTAAATTGTTCTATTGTCAAGTTCCACTGTGTTTTTCTAAAAGTAATTTACAAAATTAAGTAAAGATGATGTCCAGCCACCATTTTTCTCAAAGTTAATGACAATAATTGCTTTTAATTGTTAAACTCACGTAAAAAGGAAAGGTGCCAAATTTAAGGTTAAACTCAAGTAAAAAAAGAAAGTTGCCAGATATTAAGATGATAAAGTGTTAACGAGCCAATAGAAAGCCACGCCCTTTGTGATTATCACTGTGCAGCCTCAGCCAATCAGAGTGCAGGATATCGCCACGTGCACCCGTCAAATTTCATTCAGTGTTTCCGATCAAGACTGAAAGTGAATATGAAGAGAATTTAATGTTTGTGACAAGACCTTTTCGACAGTCTCTGCGCGCTGACATATTTAATTGGAACGGATAATTAATTTTAAAGTCTATGATAAAAAATCGATCACGCAGACTATTAGAAAACATGCAAAGCGTGCACGTCCCATCATAACAATTTTGATAACTAATCCCACCTTTCTCCCCAAAACATCAAAACGTTTTCGACAAAATGAACTACCATTCTATCGTAAACGTTTTGACCTTTATCAAAATAAAAATATCATAACAGACCTTATCCCCTTCTGTGGTACACATTTTGTGGAGAAAATCAGCAATTCTTCAGTACCCTCCTTTTCCTACCCGTCCCGCTGTAAAAGTTGTATAAACGCTGTTAGCACCAAAAAAACCCCTGGGAAGGGGGTACGCGACTCTGTATTACCAACCCCCCAAAATGCGAGATAGGTGCAGACTGGGAAAGAATAGCCCCCCGAGAGCAGCTTGAAAAGTTTAAGCGTTTCTCGAGATTAATTACAGGAGCACGGCTGGGCTGTGACATTATTATACGGAGATTTTATGTAAATTCAGTCATTTTGCATAGTAAAACATGCTTTGCATTAGTCAGTTGTTTTCAGGTTATTGTTTGGATATGGCAGCTATGTTGGATATGCCAGTATGATGGTTAATGAAAGGCAACTTCCTACAGTCACGAGTTCTACACCAGAAAAAAATAGATCCACTGCTCATTCTTTTTGAAGTCGTTGCTCGAAGAAGCAAAAATCACAAATCAATTCAAGATGGCTGCCATGGTGACCACGTTGGATAAGTCATTTTGCCGATTATCATAAAGAACGTTCTTATAGTAGAAAGTAATGTACTAGAAGGAAATCGGAATCATCAGTCATTTCATTTTTAAGTTATGTTTTGGACAAACGGGAAATACCAAAAATTAAAGGTGTCTGCCATTGTGGCCATGATGGATTTTCCTGATTATCGAAAGGAGTCGTCTTACAGTCACTGATAAGGCACAAGACAAAATTAGATCCATTGATCATTCCGTTTTAAGATCACAAAAATCCAAGATCGTTGTCATGGTGACCATATTGGAAAGTCCAGAATGGTGTTTATTAGGAACAACCTTCTTATTATAATGCTCAATCCACCATAACAAAATGGAATGCATTGGTCATTCCTTTTTCATTGTATTGAGCAGCAAGAAAAAATATCAAATCTATGTATAAACGTTCGTGGCAAATGGACTCTGAAAAATATCATTTTGGTGAATGAGAAATATTGATTATTTTTTGTAATGTTCCATTAGACCAATAACCCCAAATTTGAAGGTCTATTACTCAGAAACAGCAAGATATTATGAAGAGTGACAATACACGACCCCAATGGAGTTTGCTAAACTATCCATGAATAAGAATTTGATGTCAGTCGGAGAAGATTCATTTTCCAATTGGCTTTTACCTCGAAACGGTTGAAGATAAGGTGCTGATACAACAAATACATACACCTTACAATTTGAAGATCTACACACTAAAAACTAAAGTGTTAAAACTGACACTTTCAAGGTGTTAAACCCATTCTAACTCTTAGGGTTTGATTTTAACACTCAAAGTGCAATGATTTAAGCACTTAGACATTACAATCGTCAGCCATCTGAGACTTGAATGGATGGCACTCCCCACGTGTCTAGCATTGGTGGTTCTTCCAGAATCGTCCATAATTTGATTTGCGCTTGGTGGGTACATAATTAAAAGGATACAACGCAGATGACGCGGATCGGGCTCGAGAGTTCGAGCCTGATCCGCCGCGTCATCTGCGTTGTTTCCTTTTAAGTGTCGCGACATTACCCTTGTCAAGTGGTATTATTGTAACACCTGTCAAGTTCTGGGATCTCTATACTTGAACGAAGTGCTACAGTTAAAACTAGAAGTCCTGTCACGAATAGTGCGCTTATCTAGGCTTAATTGCGCGTTGGAATTGCGCGCAATTGCCATATCGAATGGCATCCAAAGCACGGCAGGCTCTTTTGGTTACTCATAGCAAACACATGCAATGTTTCTGCCAATGGACCTCCGGGTTACCCGGAGGTCCATTGGCAGAAACATTGCTTGTGCATAGGCCATATGTACATAATTTGATAGCTTTACTTGGGCCGTAACGCGTACATTAACGCGCATATCAACGTGCTATTTGTGCGCATTACATGACAGGACTTCTAGTTTTAACTGTAGTTCAGCACTTAGTAAGTGTTAAATACAGCACTTCAAGTGTAGTTTTTAACACTTTAGTTTTTAGCGTGTATCTATGTATAAAATACCATGGCAACAGCATATAGGAAAGTACTATTACTTAATCAGAAATGTCGTTGATACAAACGGATAAGGGAGGGTGAATTTCGGATAAATTAAATCAAATACTAGCAACATACATTTACGTGTTGCTACACAACAGCAATGTAACTGCTATTCATACATTTAAGGTGATATAATTGTCTTAAACACCCCAATGCGGTTCTCTGGAATCTTCTTTTAGATTGCCATTCAAAAGCACCTAAACCCTGATGTTGTTTTAGAAATGAAATTTTCTATTCCATTTTGTCGGACAAAAGGTTAAGTGTATTAATATTATGTATGTGAAACTACCCATACTTTCAAACTGATGGCTGCAAAAAAATAACAAACAACAGTGAAAGGAAAATTAGATTTTTACGAGTATTAAAACGTTTGAATGCAGATACCTCTGTGACGTGTGTTTGCAACTCTGAATGGGTAACTCTCAAACACGTGCCATTAAATCGTTGATTTTATTGGTTAAAGGATATAAAACAGTTTATGTTTACTGATTATCACCCTCCTTCTGGTGATAGAACAAAAATAGTGGTTATATTTCTGTTTTAAAGCTTTCGGTGCAATCCAATTATGTTTTAAAAGGTGAAGGGGGCATAAGATTCAAGTGAAACCCTTATCGTCGCCTGAGTGCAAGAATGTGATATGTCCCCTGTGAGACTACAGTACGTGGAGAGTGTATTATCACTAAATCACCCGCAGAGTGGAGATTCCACCCAAGCAATAATTGCAAATTTGTCGTAAAGCCTAACCAGCACAAGCAAAGTTTCAGCCAATGGACCTCCGGGTTAAACCCGGAGGTCCATTGGCTGAAACATTGCTTGTGTTTTTTGTCGATATGTACAAAATTTGAAAGGTATAGCTCGGGTGATAACTCCACTCTGCGGGTGATTTAGTTACAATCCACTCTCCACGTACTGTATATATTATTTCTCCTATGGGACATAGGACATTCTAGCACTCAGGCGACGTTATCTCAGTTTTGACAAAAATGGACATAGAACCCTGTAATTCTCTGGCGACGATCTGTATAGAGACAGCTACCATGTTAATCACATAGGAAGTGCTGACAAAGCGTTCAATAATCTCCTTGCACATAATAAAAACTTATACACTATCCAATTACCTGTTTTACGTTTTAGTTGAAATATTGTAATGAAAAGTGTATATATTTTTTATTTAATTATATATTTAATCATTTGAGTACAGAAATTAAGATTTTATTTGTGTTTGACATTATTGTTTAGTTTTTGAATAAGATAACCATGGAAAATGGATATTATTGGTAAAAGAGGAAATTTTTCAGTTTGCCAAAAAATTGACGCAGCGAACTGGCGTGGGTTCAGTATCGAGTATGAGAACAATTACTGTTAAATACAGCTTGACAACGTCTTCTCATTCCCCCAATCAGGTTCCTGGTGGTCCTTTGTGGGATGTCGTTCCATTCTTAGACCAGCATGGCACCAAGCTCCTGGACTCTTCTTGGGCTGGACTGGACGGGCTGTATTTGCAAGCTGCAACTCATTCCAGACTTGTTCGATTGGATTGAGGTCAGGGGATCTTGCTGGGCAGTCCACACGCTCAATCCCCTCCCTCTGTCGGTACTCCCGGACAGCATGGGCAACACGAGGACGGGTATTATCGTCCATCAGAATGAATCTATCACCCACTGCACCTGCATACAATCTAGCGTGGACATCCAGGATCTCATCAATATACCGCTGTGCAGTCAATGTACCACGTTCAAGGGCAGAGAGCTCTGTACGTCAATCACTGCTGATGCCGCCCAGACCATGATTGACCCTCCACCATAACAGTCATGCTCAGCAATGTTGGCTGCATTGAATCGATCTCCTGGTCTTCTCCATACAATAGGACGCCTATCTGTGTGGTCTAGGCAGTTCCGTGACTCATCTGTAAAAGGACAGGTCGCCAATCTTCTCTGGTCCATCTACCGTGGTCCATGGCCCATTCATATCGTGCCTGGTGGTGGTTCTGGGACAGCGGAATGCGAATACATGGTCTTCTCGATCGGAGACCACATTCGTGCAACCTTGCCCGGATAGTCTGCGTCGAAACATTTACCCCGGATGCATTCTGAAGGTCACTGCGAATCTGGTTTGCTGTGGCAAAGCGGTTCCTACGGGCCTGAATGAACATAAACCGGCCTTCAGCTGCAGATGTTACCCTGTCTCTGCCACCACCATGCCGACTTACTGGTGTGCCATACTTCTGAAATCTTGATCAGGCTCTGGCGATCACCGTATGATGCACAACAAGGGCATCACCCACCTGAAGATGGGTAGCCCCTTGCTCCACCATCCCTACAACCCGCAACATTTCTTCTTCAGACAAATGTCATCTTACATTTGTATTTACCATATTCAAGGATTTGTGTTGAAATGAAGATTGAATACCCTAAACATGTCATGTACATGCAGACAGTACACCGAAAACATCATGAAAATCAAGGGGTACATGCTTTCCATGACTGTCACGAAAAGTCTGCCTGTCAAGAGAGCTAATGAAAACACTGGGGACCATCTCAATACAATCCCCAATCATATCCACCAAAAATATCGCAAATATGTCACAGGCAAATTTCACAATGATGTGTCAAATATTTGGTGCTTAGCAAACTTTGAGTAGTATTGTACCTATGGTACCACAATGACAAAAAACATGTTATCTGGGTATAGAGGATCAAACAAGATTTCACGACGACCAGTTGTCTTGTATACAGCACAGCTGCCATGGAATCCTTAAAATCTCCGCGTGGGCAGTTATGTCCACGAGCGATTCTCTCAATCAATAATCAGGACCTCAGAAGAAATATTCAATGGATGATGCACTGGGTCGTACCAGGGTTGTACCCAGTGCTTTTTCATTCATTGAACATTTGATGGCAATTCAATTTTTTTATGCCGGAGATTCACTGTTAACGCATGCGTGGAAATATTGCCCACTTGTGAATTTTGATCTTTCCACGACGACTGTACTGTATCTCATGAGACGGAGTGCCGAACAATAAATTGAAATGCACGGCGATCAGGACAATGATAAAATCTATTTCCTCTTGCCAAATCAGGGGGAGGGGGCGGAAAAAAATTGCACGAACATAGGTGGGGGTGGGTGGTGGTCAAGTGCCAAAAAATGTTTGAAAACAGATAATGCATTTTTTTTCTTTTTTCACTGTTATGGAATCTTTTGTGTCCTAAACTGTAACAAAATGTCACCAATTGATCTCAAAAGCTCATTTAGCAGCATTATTAACAAAACGAATCCCCTTGATATAAAAGTATTGCAGAATTTCGTCCAAAACTGACTTATGGATGGGGTGGGCGCCCAATATTGAGCGGAAAAAAATGCCCGACAATTTTCTCCTAAAGCTAACATAGATATCCATTTACGACATAATTCATTCAAATATCAAGTTTTTTTTATTATTTATTTATTTATTTATTGGTGTTTAAGGTCACATATTTATGCACAATGGCTAATCATGACCGTGACAGTTTTACGGGTGGAGGAAGCCGGAGTACCCGGAGAGAACCATCGATCAACGACGAGCAGCTGCCAGCTCCCCAACATCGTAACACCGCACTGCAGCACGGACAGGGTTAGATTGGTTGAAGACATGCGTACCATTGACGTGCAGTACGTCCCAGTACACGGCGTCATCGTGCCCCCACGCGGGCAATGGAGATGAAGTGTCTTGCCCAAGGACACAACGCGGTTGCCGCAGGTGGGATTCGAACCGAGGACCTCTCGGCTAGCAGCCTGCACCTCTGGCTACTGAGCCACCGCGCCCCCATCAAGTTTGTTTTAAATGGTTGAGTGCTAGAAGCCACTATCAGGGTTTTTAAAAACAAGAGGGTACCCGAGCAAAATCCAACATTTTCCTTGCTTATGTTTCATACTCAGTCAAACGCAAATAATATTTTGTTCATATCAATTTATTTTATTACAAATTATTGGAGAGTGCCTTGTGGCACTCTCCAATAATTTGTTATAAAATAAATTTTTAATACCAAATTCAGACCACCAAAAATATTCTAACACTCAACCAGTTAAAGTAACATTCTTTAAAATAAAGCATAGAATATAATATTGTCTAATGAGTCATAATAGTCAGGTGGGACTGACTTTTCAGAATAAAAAAATCAAAATATAAATTTTTATGTGAGCAAAAACAAAAATGTCTGATTTAACAAAAACAAAAGTCTTTTTGATCGCTATCCTGGTATACAGATGCCATAACAAAAACAAAAACACAAAGTTTGCCCTTCTTGAGCCAGAATAAAAACATGTTCCCATTTACTCAACCAATATTTGCAACATATACACGGTTACAGTATAAGCAGTAGTAAATTAATTATGGGCACAACAGGCACAGTGCTCACATATTCCTGCATGTGCCATGATTTACAGAAACTAGACTGTTCGAAGTGCATATCACTGCATATCAGAGGTAAAATTAGGAAACGCTCATTTAATTTGGTTTAAAATTAAAGGTTTCTGGGAAAAAGAATAATTGAGTTTCATTTGCAAGGTCAACAACGAGAAAATAGATTTGTAAGAATATTGAGCTACAGTTTGTCTCAATTGTCTGATCTGGTTTAATTGGGGTTTTACAACGCTTTCAACAACTATGGCTATCTGATGCCTGTCACGGCGTTGTTAGTTCCCAAGATGAAGGTAGAATTATTCAAACAGTTCCACTGGCCTAAGGAATTCACCAACCACTGGCGGAACTAACAAGCTCATCCACACAGACACCTCCGTATAAGGATAAAACAAATTCCTTAGAATTTGTTACATCAATATCGTATGAACAGCCAGGCCATCGCTGCTGAGTGTTAACAACCTGGTTACCAAATGTGGACTTATTATACCCGGACCCACACGGGGTTCAAGCTTTGCAGTAATATGTCTTACGTCTTTTGTCTGAACTGATGTGAATCTGGTAAATCTTCAAAAATGCATCTGATAGAGTAAATGGAATCATGTTTGGACATATAAAAATATGCATTGAATCAGTGCGCATTAGGCGTTTCGTGTTAGTGTTCGAATGCCAAAGTTTTATGTATACAATGTATGAGAAGAGGGCGAATCCCCCAAAATGTCATGAAAAAAATATGCAGGAAAGGGTGAGTGGGTCAAAACATCTAAAAAATAAAAATGTCCACCATGTTCACGCATTTTTATTCTATTGTTTGCTGGTGAAGAAATAAAGCATGCGTTGTTTATACAATACACGAGGTCTTAATCCAAGATCACAGGTAAGGACAATTGGAAAGTGACTGGTTATTGTGTACACAGTTGAACACGATTACTTTTTTGTAATTAATGATGTGGCATTCATATTAATATTTATCATATGACTCGTCCGTTTTGTTCACTTTAAAACGTTTGCTATTTTGTTTTCATACTAATTCGTGATAAATAAAGCCTTCCGCCACTTTCATTGGTCAATTTCAAAACTAGACAAATTTGATTGGCTGAACAAAATACAACTGGGCCACATTTTCATAATTAGCATAATTAGAGTTGGGAGCTTTCATTGGTCAATTTCAAAACTGGACAATTTGATTGACTAAACATAATACAACTGGGTCACATTTGCATAATTTCAGTAGGGAGAATTTACGTTATCTTTCCTATTTAGGATGGGTTATATTGTATTAATCTTTTACCTAACGTAACGGCAAAAACCGTCTCGCGCAATACAAGAAAAACGCCATTCCTTTTTTTTATATTTTCACTTTTTGCTTCCAAAACATAGGTTATGACCCCTCATTGGAAATAGCGTGTCGCGCTCGTTCCAATGAGGGGTCATAACCTATGTTTTGGAAGCAAAAAATAAAAAAAATTAGTTATACGAGGATGTTTTTCCAAGTGCCGTCTGCAACTCAAGTTAGGTGATGGGTTAAAAAGTCATACTAAGTGGCTAATTTGTGCGTGTATGTGTCATATGATAAATAGAATATGAAAACGGAAAATTCTTAGACTCGTTTCATAAATATTATATGCGAAAAACACTCATTCCATATCCTCTAGATATAACTTATCATTCGTTCGCTAAATTGGGAGAAAATGTAATATTATGTACCCGGTGTTTGTGAAAATCGTTATTTGGAATTTATGTGCCAAATTTGTGTGCCAAACGCTAACATTTATGTGCCAGATTTTTGAATAATGTGCAGTAGGCACATGCCAGCGTGAACACTGATGACTGTATTGTGCACTATTTTGATGTAATAGCGCGCCGAGTAAGTGCACCTTTGTTCCTCCTATCAAACTGCGCCATTAGCGTAACTCTCTTCCTGTCGAAAAGAGCGTGCCGAACTCTGTACAATTCTATACTGGTAAATGGAGATCACGGACATTACTCTTAACCACTACTGGAATACAAGTACATGTACATGTAATGACGTAAATAGATATTAAAATTCGACTACATGTACAGAAACAATAAAGTGGATTACTAATTAATCGCAGCGCCATATATGGAATAATATTTGTAATTGTTCATAACAGCACAAGAAACACTTGCAAGCTTTCATCACATGGACCACCGGGTGCAAAAAGTTCCCAAGTGTTTCTTGTCCTCCCTTAATTAATAAGTGAAAACTCTCTCACAGCTATTTAGTAGTAATCCATCCTCCATATACTGTAGCCTCAATATTTTGTTCTAATATCTGTTTGGTCGGTTCAGTTCGCGATTTCACTACAGACCTCGCGAATAGCGCATTATAGTTTACAGTGCACACGCAACTCTCTTGTGTATTTCACACTATTTCATTCTGTCAGGGACGCATTAATCAGCGAGCATTTTCTAATTGTGACAGGCCTTCTAGTTTCAAATGTACATAATTGCGATATTTGAGACTCCAATCCAGACAAAAATGTCTCGATTTGAAAATTTCTCTTTAGAACCCAAACTGGTTCTAATCTTGTCCCTGAGATGGAACCAGTTCTGTTTGAACAGTATTTATTTCAAATCAAATAAATTTACCAAGATTAGCATTCAATTTTAACAGAACATTACATGAACTGAAGTAGATTCAGCACTAAACTTGGAGCTTATTCAACGCAGTCGCCAAACATTCTGAAACAAAGGAGATATGAACAGTTGGCATATCGAACCAGTTTTGGTTCTTTACAAAACCAAAACTGGTTTGATATGCCAACTGTTCATATCTCCTTTGCTTAATAATGATTTGAGACAACCTCGTATAAACTCTAAACTTACGGATAACCCCCCTCAATTTATGTTTAATTCTGTTAATATTTAATGTTAATCTTTATAAATTTATTTGATTTGAAATAAATACTGTTTAAACAGAACTGGTTCCATCTCAGGGACAAGATTAGAACCAGTTTTGGTTCTAAAGAGAACCTATATTTTTTGCAGTGTAGTTTCAGAGCCTATCAGTGTCAAATTCCTTACAGACGTTGTGGTTTGAGAACTTGGGCGCTTTTATGACGTATTTCCTAGATACATGAAGAGCACCTTCTGTTTTGTTTTTTTTTTCTTTACACACATTCCCTTTGATTACCATAAATAAGTGCGATATCATTACGTAAATTTAAAATAGTTTTTTTTTCAAGCATCGTTCAGTTTTTAATAATTACATTGTTAATGTAGTTGTACGTTTTGGGTCCAAATACTCAATTCCCATTGGTCAGCTGGATGAAAACGTCATGACCAAATGTAAGTCATTTTCCAATGAATACATTTGGTCGAACTTTGACACGCATTTAGGGTAGAGCGCAGTTGACAGAATGTAATTCGGGCGGTGTTTGGGCGGGTTTTTAACTTACAGCGCCTCTCGCAGTGATCAATTCCGCTGCTGTTTCTTTGGTGACATTCCCCAACTGTGGCCGTTACTAAAATACTCGTTTCCATTTCTAAAGCCCGTTACTAAAATACTCGTTTCCATTTCTAAAGTTGTGAAAATTTAAAATCAGAGTTGTGCGCTTTGTCTTTTGTGTGAGGGTGTTTTTTCGCCTCGTTCGTTCGTACATGTTTTATTTCGTCTTTCTGCTTTGTTGTTTGGTAAAAAGTAGTTTAAACAGTTACGGAATGTAATTATAAGAATTGAATACAATTTTTATAATCTTTATTGGAGTATGAACGTGTGGGAATGGGTACAAATTATGTATGAATCCCGAAAGGATTCATACATAATTTGTACCCATTCCCACACGTTCATACTCCAAAAAAAGATTATAAAAACTGCATTCAATTCTTAAATATCCCCCAGATCTTCCATCCCAAATGGGATGTACGAACGGAGTATTATCAGTTTTCCTTTAGTTTCCCTTGGAGTCTGAGAATTTACACCGGTCTGGAAACTCATGCACCTTGAGGCGAGGACGAATGATGCATGTGTTTCTAGACCGGTGAATATTCCCAGACATCTGGGAGAGCAAAGGATAATGAATTTGTTTCTCAAACCCAAAACCGTTTAATTCAGATGCACGGGTGTGTATTTTCCAGCATCAGTTTGCAGTTCCTTATCCACCAGATATGCCCTTAATAAATTCGAATATTTCTGTTTGCCTTTGTTGTGTTGTTGGGTATCACCTTCTCCATCTTTCCAATATTTGTTATTTTTGACAGGTAAACCGTTTAACACCAGCCATTTCATTTTTTCAGTTGTCAAGAACAACCATTTCACACACCAAAGTAGAATAAATTGTCAGCAATAACGAATAGTTCTCTTATAAATTGGATACCTACAAAAAATATTGACACCAACTAGTAAATTGTTTGTACATCACACATTTTAGTATTCTAGTTTTAAAACTGGGATGCATCACGGGCTACAAAAATATGATAGTGGTATTTACACCTTTGGTCCCAGCCAATAAGTGCAAGGTATTTAAGATTCTCTAGAAATAACATAATGTACCGATGCAATTAATATATTGTAGTTATGGGAGATGAATGACGAACTCGGTTTCAACTCTATAAAATTGACCAGGGGGCCAAAACTATAAAACTTATACAATTGTATTTTCTAGAATTATATATTCCAGTTATGACTTTAAATGGGTTAAAATAAACCATTAACATTTCTAAGATCTGGCAATTTGCCAATTGACAAATTTCCAAATCTTTTAAAAAGATAATGATTCATTTTAGTAAGTTATATTAATAGGTAGAAATACAATTCTAGAAAATACAATTGTAAAAATTTTATTGCATTACATCCAGTATTACACTTTGTTGTAGTAAAATGTGCATATTACCTTTATTAGTATTACAGAAGAATTCCCGACATCAACTCCATCACATGTTTGCGAAATAATATCGTGATAAATGTCGCACATATTTTGTTCTTTGTTGTAACTGGCTCCAGTGCACGATGCATCCTCTAAGCACATATTCGCGCAATCTATTTTAGACCTAACAACCAGTCGAATCGCATTTTGTGAGCTGATCCGCGAATATTTGCATGTTTTAAACGAACCAAATCTATCCATAGAACATTCACAAACACAGACAAAATACATCCAAAGTACCGTGCGAAAATCCATGTTTTGATTTTATCTTTCCTGGAAACAAGTCACTGCCGGTTAAACGCAAAGCACAAAACGCATTAAAACATTTCGAACGAAATTCAAAGTTATTGATGCCACTCACAAAAATCATTCGATTTTAGCGTTGACGTCACCAAATCTCTCCAATCATAGTTCTTGTTGAATTCACAAAGGATGGAAGGACGCCACACGTGTAGTTATATTTGAGCTACCATAGACGTTGACTATAAATTGTTTCACTGTTGTGTTAGATTAATGGACAAGAGATAAACTACACCGTACTTCAATCCCCCACTGTAATCATAGTGCTACACATAATTCAATATCATTCTAATCCAACGAATAATTCCGATATATATCTTAGCTTTAGGATGTAGATTTTAAGGATCAATTTATCCACCAAGACAAAGCTGTGATAGTTTTTTCATCTTCTCATACACATCAATGGAGATAAAAAATTAATCATGCCAATGTAGACATCGAAGTAATTAATGCAACAAATAAAGAACGTGCGTGCTTGCCCTCATCACCTCTTTTCTCACATGATACAAAAAATACATCTTTTTTAAATATTTCAACAGAACCTTATCATGCGACTTCTCATTTTCAAACAGTGGTGGCGCCAAGGGGGGTCAGGGCGGGGGGGGATACACGCCCCCCCCCCCCCCGTCGGAGAGGTCCAGCCCCCCGTCGGAGATTTTTAGTCAGTCCGTCGGAGAGTCTCGTAAACCCGACTTCACGAGAAATTTCCGACAATCGAATGTAGATATCTCGTCTTGTCAGTCTCGAACCCGTGCAGCACTGGAACTTTGAAAGAGATTAGTGATTCTCACGAAATTCCTTAATGTCGTTCGTCAAACTGGCTTTATAGATGAAATATTTCCCGACCTTATTATAATATGTTTACTTTAACCCTTTACCTAAGGTAACGTCCAAAACCGGGCAGCACTATTCTCAAAAATCGCCAATTAATTTTCATTATTTTTTTTCATTTTTTGTCTCAAAAACATAGGTTATGACCCCTCGTTGGAACGAGCTCGTCGAGCTCGTTCCAACGAGGGGTCATAACCTATGTTTTTGAGACAAAAAATGAAAATAATTAGTTATTCAAGAATTATTTTTGGAAGTGTCGTCTGCTTTTCAGGTTAGGTAAAGGGTTAAATAATCAACAAACATACTCAATTTGCTTCTATTTTGGTTCTCCAATTTACCAGTTTTCACTCATTTTCCTTCGTTTGGGAGGTCAAATGTTATAGCCCCCTGTCGGAGAGGTCAGCCCCCCTGTCAAGAAATCCCTGGCGCCACCCCTGTTTTCAAACATTTTTTTAGCTGCTCAAATTAAAAACTACCCGAACGGGTTCTTCCAATTCAGTAGGAATTGGTGTCAATTCCAGTCGTCCAGTTGAGGTTACATAAGCTTAATGTACCAAAACGGAGTGTACTAAAGCAATCGACACATTTATTATTCGTTTGGGTTTTACCAACGGTACCCATTCTTGTGATGGATTAGAAACATTCTTGATTTCGAAGCTTTGCCACCTAAGGTCGCAATATCGTTTAACTTCTGATACTTCACTCGGCTTAAATTATTCAATTGACAAAATTTTATCTGATTAAGTCTGAAACGTTTATTGAATTTACAGAAGGTAATTAACGCTGACTACACCTCAATTAGAACAAATCTCGGTTTACATCACATCTCTCTCTCTCTCTCTCTCTCTCTCTCTCTCTGTCACGTTATTATTCTGCCCATTCTCGCGATATCTTAGAGATTTAACAGCTGGACAAAAGACAAGAAAAACACACGCCGTTTCTTACAATTCTTCAAAAATGTCTCATTGGATTAACACTGAGCAAAACGTTCATAATTGAAAATCTGAGGGATGTCGAGGGCGCAAACTAATGAGGAAAACCCACCGTCTCTACAATTCTCAAAAAATTTCCATTGGAATAACACTGAGCAAAAAGGCGACGATGGGGGAAAACTTCGTTCTCGCAAATGTCGCAAATGTTTGAGGGAGGCGATCGTTTCACTTTACAATGGGAAGTTTGTATGGAAAAGGTCTCCAATTTTGAAGTGTGCTGGAATGGAGGAATTCGAAGATTTTATTTTTTTTTTATTTTTCTAAAATTCTCACCATTCGATTAACTTTAGCCGATCTCTCCTTGAATACCAACTCATGCAAAAGTGAACTGTTTTTTAAGCAGAGCTCGAAACAATTCTCATTGCTTGTTTCAGTGAGCCGGAACTGACTTTTTAGTGAGCTGGAACACCCCTTTTACATCTATTTTTTGGAGCTGCTCAAGTTGTAAACTACGCGAACGGGTTCTGATTCCGTAGGAAAAGGAGTTAATCCTAGTCTCTCAGGTGAGGTTACACAATCTTAATGTGCCAAAATGCAGTGTACTAATGCGATTGTAGTCGCCAAGGTTACACAAGCTCAATGTACCAAAATGCAATGTACCAAAGCGATCGACACATTTATTAGTCGTTTGGATTTTAAACCCAGTCGTCCAGATGATGTTACACAATCTTAATGTACCAACATATGGTGTACAAAAGCGATCGACTCAATTATTATTCGTTTGGGTTTTATTTTTATTTCTTTTTATTTTTCTAAAATTCTTCACATTCGATATTCGATTGACCTTAGCCGAGCTATCCTTGTATACCATCTCATGCAAAAATGAGCTGTGTTTTTTAAGCTCAGCTGGAAGATTTTTCAAGCTAAATTCCCATTGCTTTCAAGCTGAATTTTTTTAGTGAGTTGGAACTGACTTTTACTGAGCTTGAACTCCCCTCCTTTACATCTATTCGTGTGGGTAACACTGAGTGGAAGAATAGAAACTGGGGCGTCTGTGTCATCTCCATTAAAAACATTATTTAAAAATCCACGCAAGTTCTCAATAATGGCCAAACAATGATTTCACCAAATGCAGCGTCAGAGAACTGGTCCACGTCCGGTGCAAACCACGCAATCCATATGGGTTATCAAAGTACTTTTGGAAATCTGATCAATGAGAAACCCATACCTGAAATTTAATACCAGATACAGCCTCCTCGTGGTTTCTATCCTTCACAATATAATCACAGTACATCGGAGAATCTGACAATTGGACCCCGGTTTGTTGGTCCTCTACACGTACTCCAACTTCATTCACCATTCAAACTGTCCGGCTAGGTGTGACACTGACTGTTGAAAGTGTTCTTAACCCTTTACCCAACTAATCGCCCGCATCTACCCGCGTAATATCCAATTTCATTCGCTGAAAAAATAATATTTTTCCAAAAATTTAAAAATAAAACATATAATGTGACCCCTCTTTGGAACGAGCTCGACGAGCGCGTTCCAAAGAGGGGTCACATGATATGGTTTTGTCGAAATTTTTTGAAAAAATTTAAAAAATGGTATTTAAAATAATAAATCGTCTGCATTGGGTAAAGGGTTAAACCCCGATAAACAACTAGGGCCCATGCGACATCCACTAACACGCGAAGCGAAGTAGAGTTCTTTCATCTATTGACACGAGGACCCCTGAGACAGCCACAGACCATTAGGAGGGAAGTACAGTTCCCTATTGTATTGCCTCTAGGACCTCTGTAACAAGCACACACTATGCGAGGGGAAGTGGAGCTCCAGTTTATATTGTTTCAAGGACCCATGGTACAGTCACAGACCATACGAAGTGAAGTACATTTCCTTCTTGTATTGCCTCAAGCAACCCTGTGACAACCACAAATCATACGAACGGAAGTGTAGTTCCCTCATGTATTGCCCCAGAACCCATGTGACAACCACACACCATACGAATGGAAGTGTCGTTCCATTTTGCATTGCCTCTGGAACCCATTGGACAGCCCCGGACCATAAGAAAGGAAGTACAGTACCCCCTTCCATGGCCTCTAGCACCCATTTGATAAGCACAAACATTACGAAGGGAAGTGTAGTTCCCTATTGTATTGCCTCTAGGGCTCATGGGACAAACATAGACCATAAGAGGGGCGTGATGGTTCAGTAGGTAGAGGTGCAGGTTGCAAGCCGAGAGATCCTCGGTTCGAATCCCACCTGCGGCAACCGCGTTGTGTCCTCAGGCAACACTTCACCCACATTGCCCACGTGGGGGCACGGTGGCGTTGTGTACTACGGCGCATTGCATGTCGATGGTGCACTTGTCTGCGACCAATGCTAACCGTGCATGTGTGGAGTTCGTATGTTGGGGAAGATGACATTTGCTCGCCGTTGATCGGTGGTTCTCTCCGGGTACTCTGGTTTTCCACCCATAAAACTCTCCGATACGAGGTGACCCTGGCTGTCGAAATTGTCGTTAAACCCCAATAATTAAATACATATAAATAAATACAGACCATAAGAAGGAAAGTACAATTCCCTCTTGTATTGCCCCTACGACCAACGGAACAACCATACACTGCAAAAAATATAGGTTCTCTTTAGAACCAAAACTGGTTCTAATCTTGTCCCTGAGATGGAACCAGTTCTGTTTGAACAGTATTTATTTCAGATCAAATAAATTTACCAAGATTAGCATTCAATTTTAACAGAATATTTCATGAACTGAAGTAGATTCAGCAGTAAACTTGGAGCTTATTCAACGCAGTCGCCAAACATTTTCAAACAAAGAAGATATGAAAAGTTGGCATATCGAACCAGTTTTGGTTCTGAAGAGAACCAAAACTGGTTCGATATGCCAACTGTTCATATCTCCTTTGCTCAATAATGATTTGAGACAACCTCGTATAAGATCTAAACTTACGGCTGAAACCCCCTCAATTTATGTTTAATTCTGTTAATATTTAATGTTAATCTTTATAAATTTATTTGATTTGAAATAAATACTGTTTAAACAGAACTGGTTCCATCTCAGGGACAAGATTAGAACCAGTTTTGGTTCTAAAGAGAACCTATATTTTTTGCAGTGTAAACTATACGAAGGGAAGGGTAGTCCCATTTCGTATTGCCACTTGGACACAAGGGACAACCACAAACCATAAGAAGGGAAGTACAGTTCCCACTTGTATTGCCACTAGGACCAACGGAACAACCATAAACTATACGAAGGGAAGTGTAGTTCCCTTTCGTATTGCCACTAGGACCAACGGAACAACCATAAACTATACGAAGGGAAGTGTAGTTCCCTTTCGTATTGCCACTAGGACCAACGGAACAACCATAAACTATACGAAGGGAAGTGTAGTTCCCTTTCGTATTGCCACTAGGACACAAGGGACAACCATAAACTATACGAAGGGAAGTGTAGTTCCCTTTCGTATTGCCACTAGGACCAACGGAACAACCATAAACTATACGAAGGGAAGTGTAGTTCCATTTCGTATTGCCACTAGGACACAAGGGACAACCACAAACCATAAGAAGGGAAGTACAGTTCCCAATTGTATTGCCCCTAGGACCCCTGTGACAACCACAAGCCATACGGAGGGAAGTGTAGTTCCCTTTTGTATTGCCCCTAGGACCCCTGTGACAACAACAAACCATAAGAAGGGAAGTGCAGTTCCCACTTGTATTGCCCCTAGGACCCCTGTGACAACCACAAACCATAAAAAGGGAAGTGTAGTTCCATTGTGTGATGCCTTTATGACTCATGGGACAACTACAAACCATACCAAGGGAAGAGCAGTTCCCTTTTGTATGGCCTCTTGGACCATGGGACAGCCACAACCATAAGAAGAGAAGTACAATCGCCTCTTATATTGCCTGTAGAACCCATGTGACAACCACAAAACAAACGAAGGGAAGTGTAGTTCCCGTTTGTATTGCCTCTAGGACCCAAGGGACAGCCACAGACCATAAGAAGGGAAGTACGTCTCCATGTTTGATTGCCCCTAGGACCCCTGTGGCAACCACAAACCATACGGAGGGAAGTGTAGTACCCTTTTGTATTGCTCTGTGACCCATTGGATAGCCACAGCAGGAAAGAACAGTTCCCTCTTATATTGCCTCTAGGACTCCTGGAGCAACGACAAACCAAACGAAGCGAAGTGTAGTTCCATTTTGTATTGCCTCTGGGACCCATAGGACGACCACAGACCAAAAGAAGGGATGTAATGTTCCGTCTTATATTGCCTCTATAACCCCTGTGACAGCCACAAACCACACGAAGGGAAGAGCAGTTCCATTTTGTGTTGCCTCTAAGATCCATGGGACAACCAAAGACCATAACAAGGGGGGAAGTACAGTTCCTTCTCGTATTGTCTCTAGAACCCTTGTTACAATCACACACCATACGAATGGAAGTGTAGTTCCATTTTGTATTGCCTCAAAGACCCATTGAGCAGCCACAAACCATGAGAAGGGACGTACCGTTCCTCCTTGTATTGTCTCAAAGACCGACGGGACAACTATAAACTATACGAAGAGAAATACAGCTCCTTTTACATAATCACCCACCATGCCTTTTTATTGACAGTCGAGTGAGTAAAACTGCCCAATTCAAATGTATTGGATGATTTTGTAGTATCACAGTTTCAAGTTATATTATGATTAAAGCAAAGTATGAACCTGAACAAACAATAAACTTTGATAACATAGATTTAACCCTTTAACCCTTTACCTAACAAATCGCACGCATCAGCCAGAGTAATTTGCAAATTGAGCAGTTGATGAAATATATTTTTTTATAATATTTCAACAAAACCATATCATGTGACCCCTCATTGGAACGAGCTCGTTCCAATGAGGGGTCACATGATATGGTTTTGTTGACATTTTTTGAAAAAGTGTAAAAAATAGTAATTAAAATAATAAATTTTGATATTCTCTGTATTGGGTAAAAGGTTAAACCAGTTAGACCGCTTTTGCGGCCAGGTAAACGTCATAGTTTTATCAAGTACGATGGCTACTAAGTTAAAATGAAGAGATATTTGGGCAATAGAGTTAAAAAAAAATTCTGCCACACAGAGCATTAGTCAATAAGTATTATGCGATAGTTCATAGTCACTTCCTGTTTGGTATCCAAATATGGGGACAGCCAAACATATACACCGGGGGCTTAATTAAGCACCCCCTTTCTTTTCGTAGTGGTGTTAATAGAAACTGTCATTGTTTTCATGCTATCTTTCATATGGCCAAAAAGTGATTGTTTGTGGAAAGAATGGTCTATTGGCAAATGAAAGACAACAAAATGATGTAAATATGCAGTATTTTAATGGCGCTAATTACAGATATCTGTCACTAATTGTTTGATAGAAAAATGTTCTCTCGACAAGTATGGTGCTGGAACGGTCCATGATGAAACAATGCCTGAACACAATAGCAGTGACTGACGTCAGTAGCGAGTATATCCACATCATGCCCGGATGACAGCCTGAACCCTCCTCCTAATGCTTCTAGTGAGTCTTCTGATACGGTCCGGAGGCAAATTCTGCCAGTCCTCATGGAATGCAGTTTCCAAATCGGTCAAAGTCTGTACAGGCGGATCCCTTTCTTGCACAAAACGTCCAAGAAAGTCCCAGATGTGTTCTAAGGGATCCAATGCAAGTCATGGTAGTGTTGTAATACCGTTGTTCTGAAGGAATGCTCCTACAGTATGGGAACGATGTGGTCTTGCGTTGTTGTCCATGAATACACGGCGAGTAGCCGGCGGTGGTTGTCAAAATGAGGCACGACAACCGGATTGAGAATGTCCCGAATGTACTGATGACTGTTACGATTTCCACGTACAGTCACCAAATCAAGTTTATAATCATGGGATATACATCCCCAGATCATTACTGATTCTCCACCATAAGGAACAGTTGGTCTGATGTTCCTGTGCACGTAGGCAGTATGTCTATACCTCCACACTCTCATGCGATCATCTGTGACGTGAAGCAGTAACCTACTTTCGTCTGACGAACAGACTCCCCACCACGTCTTGGGATTCCAATGTTGTGCCATACACCATCCCAAACGTCGTCTTTGATGCTGACCGGACAGAGCTGGACGCTTGATGACCCTTCTGGACCTCAAAGCCAGTCCTTTGAGACGGTTTCGGACAGCTCTGTTGCAGAAACGCCTGTTGGGGACCCAAAAGCGCTTGAAAACCTCACTTGAAGCAAAGAGTTCACGCGTAACGAGGCGTGCCAGTGTCCGATCCTCCCGAGAGGAGGAGTTTCGGGGTTGTCCAGGCCCTTGTCGGTCCTTAACATCGTTGGTTTGTTGATGTTTCCAGTCAAGTCTGCTGATGACAAAATGACTATAGCCAAGTTGCTTTCTAACCGCTTAGAATGACTTGCCATTTTATGCCTGCCAACCCAACGATTTGCCATCTTAGAGCCTTTGGCAGTTTCATCCTTGCCAAAAAGAAGTTATAAGTTTTCTTGTTTGATACACAGATATTGCATGTGGATGATAGTGGATGATAGTGGGTTTTTTGGCATTCGTGGGAAGCATGCTTCACGTGGACGAGGGGATGTGTTTGGGGTACGCCATCAACCAGAAACATCATGTTTCCCTAGATGAAATTATGTATGGCAAGACATAGCATTCATTAAAATACAGTAACAGCAACTTCACTGCCATGAAACATTTCAGGGGTGCTTAATTAAGTTCCAGGTGTATATAATCAACCTCTATCTCCCTCAAAAACAGAAATCCGAATAAAAAACAACAAACTTATAACTGTCACGCAGATCCCCTGTTTTTAAAAGACAAAATACTTAAAATTGAAGACCTTTATACATTACATACATTATTATTGGTGTATGACTGGCATAGCAATGGACTACAATTAAACCTAAAAGTCCTGTCATAAAATGTGCACAAATAGCACGTGTATATGCGCGTTAATGTGCGCGTTATGGCCCAAGTAACGCTATAAAATTCTGTACATATTGCCTGTGCACAAGCAATGTTTCAGCCAATGGACCTCCGGGTAACCCGGAGGTCCATTGGCAGAAACATTGCATGTGTTTGCTATGAGTAACCAGGAGAACCTGCCGTGCTCTGGATGCCATTCGATATTGCAATTGCGCGCAATTCCAACGCGCAATTAAGCCTAGATAAGCGCACTATTCGTGACAGGACTTCTAGTTTTAACTGTACCTACCACCTTTAATAATTACTTCAATTACGATTATTAAAAACAAACACTTCCAGAACCAAATTTATTGAATGGCTTCCAGTGAACCACTATGGAACAAATTAAACAATGAAATATGGAACATACACGATAAAAATGTTTTTTAAATAGACCTTAACCACCTACTTATTAGCAGGCTCCAATTTACTTCTGTCTCCTGCTCAAATCCTTATTGCCAAGATTGTAACGTTTAATTAAAGACTCTCTTGACTCTGAATCTCATCACTTTGTCGTCAAATAACTTATTACTCCATCGAGTAAAGGGTGTTTCTCATGAAGTACGGACATTGCGTGCAATATGGTGATGTGACAGTTAATGCTTTTCATTCACACTTGAGTACGTGTTGATGGTGTAGAGCATCTTATTTGCGTCACTCTTTGAATGGTCCAGTTGAGTCAACAAAACTAAGCAGTGAGACATTGTCTCACGGGACACAGTTCTAAAGCTACATGTTGATGGAACGGATCTATGTCTGACGATTTTGTGTCTCCCTCGCCATGTCAGCCTCTGTATTGTCATTCAGTATATTTTGACTAATCGTTCATCTTCACTCTGTTGCTCCTCGCGCCGTATTCTAGTTTCCTCCTGTGAGAGAGGCCTTCTGGTTCTTTTCCCCCTCAAAATAACTAAACAGAGGGCGATGCATACTCAGGACATTATGGATTTGTTTGGCCAATTCCCCCCTTTATAGAACAAATGGTACTATTTACTAAAATGAGACAATTGTTGTTTTTGGTCATTTGCAGATCTCCAAGAGATGAATCCGATTTACATTAAGGAAAGGGCAAGTAGATGCCAGTCTGGCTATGCCCTCTCCTTGTAATATTTGAACCACAAAATCAATTTATACATTATTTGTAATTCCCACGTGCTTTCCAATTTATTGAACATTATTATGGTACATTTATTGCAAAATAAATGTTGAATTGAATTGACATGTATATTAAGTTTGGAGAAGGACGAAAAAGAACTGATGGCTACAGCCCCTGCTGAACAAACTGTGGACGGAACTACAGACTAACGGATTCGCAGACATGCGCTCGCGCCATAGCAACAGCTAATCATGACGTCAAGTTAGCTAAACATTAAATTCGCACCTTTCAAACGTACTATATGCGCCTTCATTGGCAAGATGCCAAACATATCATAAATGAAGGACCATATGGTAAATTTTGAAGGAAAACGGGAACAAGATGTGAATGGTATTTTTGTTTAAAAAGAACTGCTGGATATTTCCTTTACGCTAGTTAAAGGATTAAGACAGATTCCAAGCAAGTATTTCTCAATGTTAAGGATGATGCAACAGAAGATGCTGAATTCGGAGGTGAGTAATTAGAACGTTACTAGTACCCCATTAACATTTATAATTAATTTCAAAACATTAACGAGTAGTTTAGTTTAAACATATTTTATTTGTCAAACTGTACATGCAAAAGGAGTCGAGAAATGTTCTCTATACCATGCTCGCCTATGTTACTACCTGTGAAAAGCCTGTATTTTAAATTTTAGCGTTTAACTCCTCACTACTGGTGTAAAGCATCTACTGCAGTTAAAAACAATGTACACCTATAGTCGGAAGTTAATCCAACTTGACCTTTGACATGGCGCAATTTGGCAACTTCGATACATTCACACTTCGCGATGTTTCATTCAAACATGCGACTTTTTGCGGTACTATCGACTACGTGCAATGACATATTAAGTTTAAAATACCTACAATTGAATATTTAAAATAAAATTTAAGAACTGCTAAAAATACTTTGACTGAAAAGGCAAGGTAAATTCAGTCAACTTTAACGATGTGTCTTGCTGTCAGTCAAGCATTCCGGTGCTGCCGTAGTACTCCCCACCAGCGCATATGTAAACAAAACAAACCCATGTGTTTGCGATAGCAAGGGTTGTTTTTTCTCCATTTTAAGTGATAAAGTCGATTATTTATTAGGAGCATAGTATAAATAAAACAAATAAGTACTAGGGCCAGTAATCAGATGTAAACCACTCGTAGAATAAGGGTTTTGACCACTCGGAAAGTCAAGTGGTTAAAACCCTTACCCTAATCGTGGTTTAGGTCTGATTACCGGCCCGAGTACCTATTTATTCTATATTTAGAATGAGACGGGAACTGTTGTTTAAACCTTTCAATACCTCCACCGATACATTAATTACAAAATGTATTTGTCGACAGAACAGATTTTCTACACAAAAATAAAATTTAGAACATGGAAATAAAAAGAAAGAATACAGAACAGTGGAACATCACCAGAACATTTCAAGGAGATAACACGACCACAGGTTTCAGAAAAAAAACGTCAAAGGCTGGGAGTGCTATTAGAAAAGAGCTTGTCGACAGTTTCTGTTTGTCACAAATAAAATATTAAAAAAGACACATGATATGGTTGTATTACAATTACTAATCAGCTTCATGAGTTACTTTGACGTAAGATTGTCTACTGTCACTCAGTTGAAGCGTCCGGTTAACAGAATAAATGACTGAACGTTTTAAAAATTGGTTTGTTTTCGATTGCAGTTAACCGTGGGTAACAGAACAGTAGATCGTCCGGCGATGTGATATTGAACTGGATGGGACTGCGAAGGCGAACAAGCCTCTCGTCATCATAGTTACTGACATTTATACAAAAGATTGCTTTCTTGAAAGTGATTAAAGACATGTTTATGGGCAAACTTCTCTACTATTTCCACAAATAAAAGCGGTAAGGAAATTGGACTGTTGCCCATGACATCCGGCCGGAGAATGGTCTCTGACTTTGTCTTTAACCACTGTCCGACCGAGTGTCCTGGGTCACTTGTGTTATCTAACTCGTACGCGATCACCGGACGTATGTGAGTCTCCCAGGAAAATGTGTTATCAGTTTGGATGATTGGCTAAGTTTGGTCACAGGATTTGATGTCCGGGCTTGATCACGGACGTCAGCATAGACTTAAATGTAAACAATAATTGTTATCCGCGCAGAGTCCGAGCAGCTTGGCCATGTGGGTGGGCTCGTCCGGTCATTTTCCCGTAACATGGTTACACTTAGGGCAAAGTTTTATTTCACCAGTTAAACTATATATTTGTTACCCCCTCCCCCCACCCACCACACACACCTTCTCATGCAATTGTTTCACTGTGTCAAAAATGTTTTCAAGATTTGTACTTTGCCCCAAATACATTAGAACGAATAAAAGTATTATTGGTTTGATGATTGGTTGATTGTTGGTATTAACTCTTTTAACATCTAGTGGTATTTTCCATGCTAGTTCAATGGCAGCAATTAGAAGAGTTCATATTCATAATTTGGAGTGAACCATTCAATATTGGTCTACCTGAACAGACATCCTATTTAACGATGTTGTGACGTATTATGTTCCTGGCCAGAAAAGCGGCCGCGCGGGTTCAAAGGTTTAACATTTGATGGTTCTGTTTGTTTTTTAAGGGGTGAGAAGGGTTCGAGTACAGGTGTAACAATGGCTTTTTTCCACTCGTCGGGGACGATTTCCCGCTGAAGGGGTTTCTAACAAGCATGTTAATGGAATAGTTAATGTCATTTTGGAGCAATGCCATTATGAACCTGGGCGTCATTCATTTCAAATTTTGTATAACTTCGATTGTCGTTTTTTTGGGGGGGGGGGGGGGGTAAATATAGGCAACCCGTGTTTGTGTCGTTTATTAACGTATTCCTAACAAATGTTTCGTTTTAATCTTTTTCTTGGTCCTCAATAATGAACTTGTGAGATGCTTGATAGCTGATACAATACAGAGTTGAGATTATATTACCTTTATTCTTGTAAGAATGTCCTTAATTATATGTCAGAAATGTCTGAGTGATTGTGAGCTCGTGATTTGTTTTTTTGGAAAGTGTCCTCGTAGACATGTTTAGCATATTTCTTTATATTGTTAATTTTGTTACGAAAGTGTTTACACGCGTTCCATTCTCCTTCTCTGTTCGATATTAAAGCTTATTCCTTAACTTGTCTCTTCTGCATAAATCAGATCGTAATGCAGGGTTAACTCTTAACCACTGAATATTTTCAAACTATTTTCATCAAATTTAGTCATGGCTGCTTTACAGCAGCCATGACTAAATTTGATGAAATATTCATCTAAAGTTAACTCTATTATTAACTCACGAAATCATAGGTCAAACAATTTATTCAATTTACAGGGTGTGGCGGATTTGGTTTTATACTCTCAAATTATCCTAGAGACATTGTGTTCTGGGCAGGAGTATTTGATAGCAGCATACAGAGAATTAAGTCAGGATTTGACATTCGGACGAATCATTATCATTAGAAGAGGAGTTGTTTCATTAATTATTTACGAACATTTTTTACAAAATGTTATTTGCAAATCATGCGCATCTGTTTTTATTTATTATGTCACCACATCTCTTATGACAATTATTACTACAGTGTTCTGCTATCAATTTATCTACTTTTGTTACTATTATTACCAGCTTTATCCACACTGCCTGCTACTAGCATAAAGTTAAACAATCACTATTTTTCAAAGTAAAATAGAAATATTAAAACTAACGCATAGCCATTTCTTTTAAACCATCAAATAATTTGAAAATTGTTTCTTCGGAATGATGAACGCGTAAATAATACTACAAGAAGTTAATATTATTTTGTAACTTTAAAGCTATCATAGTCGGCATTTTTTTATTAATTTATAAAGAAATGCACACAGGTAAAATTAGAAATTTAAACAAAAATGGAAATATGAAGAAGTTAGAATTTAATCTTATTTTAAGTTTTCCGTCTTTCTCCCATTGACATCTATAGAAAATTGGAAACACAAAATAACTATGTTTTTCGCGCATGCTCATCCGGGTGCATAGAAATAGTTGTGCATGATTGTTTTTTGCCATGCCTGGCTCTTCTGTGTTCGACTTTACTACTTCTGCTGCGTCCGTTTGGAACTAGAATTTTCCATCACTACCACCAAATTACTCTGGATAATTATGCCCAACCCAACTAATTGTCCTCAAATAAAACCATTGCCTTTCACTAACTCACTTCAATCAACCGGTAGAGTCAAACAATTATATTACCATAATCTTTTGCCTCAAAATTACATCTTATAACCTCAAATTGGAACAAGCTCAAACTTTCGGAGATAAAAAAAAATTATGTGATGAAATTTGCTTGGCGATTGTTGTGAATAGAACCGTCCAAAATCACACTGATGTCAAAATATCGAAACTTTAAGCAGCAGATTTTTCCCATAATGCAACTAAGAATTCAACCATTTCAGTTTTGTTTGACAGAGCTCCATGAGCTCTGTTAAACAAGACTGAATTGGTTAAATTCTTTAAGGAATTATGGGAAAAATGTGTAGGTTGTCATTTTGATATTTTTACCTCAGTGTGAAGAGGGTTAAAGGATACATAACATAACAGGCAGAGTAGTGGCTGAATGTATGGTTACGTGTAGTCAGGCTACTGCTATTGCTTTCCATCTGTTTGCCAATTGCCTAATGTTCTTTGTTGATTGAACACAGAGGACAGATACTTGGTATAGATATAGAAGATACCCATAGTAGCTCGGTGTACCAAATGTTCGCCACGAGTGATGAAATGGTGTTAACCGCGAGCTTTTGGCGCGCGGTTAACACCACTTCGCCACGAGTGGTAAACATTTGGTACACCAAGCTACTTTGGGTACATTTTATTTATACCATGATCGTCATATTATTAAGTGTCGCTATTATTTTTCCTCGATTTTATTAAGCAGCAGACGTACATACATGCGAATCTGTTTTTGTTTACGTATGAGCATCGGTGGGCGGTACGACCGCTGTCAGTTTTATCGACGAAACGAAATGGAAAAAGAAAATGGTCCTTTTTCATTTTAATAACATAACATACTATTTCGAATTGTGGATGCTTTATTAACATGAGACAATTCATGTTTGTTAAGTTTTGGTGTCTTATGGGGTAAATTCATTTAAAGACGTAATAAATAATTGCCACCTTCATTTCACTACTCGCGAGGCGACGTGCGATAAATTTAGACAAGTTCGCATTCAGGTCGACGTCACCGAAGGTCAACTTGTAGTTCCACTGTAGGGGTAAATTTTAACTTTTGAAATCCCATTGCGAGCTTGTTCACCACTATTGGTGTGCAAAGCTAAAATTTATGTCATAGGCTTTTAATATACAGTACGTGGAGAGTGTATTATCACTAAATCACTCGCAGAGTGGAGATTCCACCCAAGCAATAATTGCAAGTTTGCTGCAAAGCATAACCATCACAAGCAAAGTTTCAGCCAATGGACCTCCGGGTTAAACCCGGAGGTCCATTGTCTGAAACATTGCTTGTGTTTTTTGTCGATGTGCACACAATTTGAAAGTTATAGCTTGTGTGACAACCCCACTCCGCGGGTGATTTAGTTACAATCCACTTTCCACGTACTGTATAGTAGAATAGGTAATCATGGTATAAATAACTAACATCCCACCAAAATGGATCACATCTCTCACCACCCCTTGTAATAATTCGCCAAAACTATGTTTCTTGTGTTCTCAAATGTGATCTGGTAGCCATACAAAATATGAGGCAGTTCATTTGAACCCTTAAGAGTATTACTTCGTGAACAATAGTCTGTCGTAATAAACCTTTGGTATCGTGAGATGTCACTGGTGCATACGATGCATGTGTTATGTACCTTTTGTGTAATAAAATAAAAAAAACACACACTAGAGCTATTGATGGTGGTAGTATCGATTGGATGATTCGCATCAGCAAGGCGATACCGAAAATGGGTGAAGTTGTTTGTCTCCTAGTCGTACGCTAGGAGAAGGGTTGATTTTGTATTGCCAATATGTGTTCGTGTGGGGCACTTCAATTAAGGGGGGGGGGGGGGAGGTGGAGGCAAAAGTCATTGGTTGCGGTAACCGAATCACTATCGAAACGCAAAGGTAGTTGCAAAAGTTGGAAAAGCCTGTTTTTGTGAGATAAAGGATAAAAAGTATCACGACTATTGAATTAAATGGTACTAGATAGTAGTGGTAGCCAATAGTAGGAAATTAGATTAAACATATTTTATTTGTTTATAATCAACAAAAAGGATTGGATAACAAGTGTCCAGCACTTAGATTATATCCTTTCCTTGAAATGCGTTTACAATTACAAATTATGACATGTTTACAAGTTGTTACATGAATTTATATGTAATGTGGAAACAAAACGTATGTATATGTTGAAACAATTTTGTGTATGTACAAAGTTAGAGAAGAAAGCTGATGGGTACTCAACTTTGCAAGATACAGAACAAAGACGTGTGTGTGTGGGGGGGGGGGGGGGGGGGGAGAGAAAAAAGAAATGCCACACTACAACACGGCTGGCTTGGGTCAACAAGCCTATGGGCCACATTTCGGCACTACCACGACTCCAATGGAGTCCACACCACTACTATTGCCAGGACAGACAGGACAAACAAGTGAAGTGAAGTGTGCCATGTATGAGGTAAACAGAGATGACCATTGACTGTAAAGATCAACAGAATAGGAAAAGGGTGATTTTAGACTCATGTGCTCATCTAGCGGTCTAGTCTTAAAACCGCTCCGTGGCTTTTATGAAATTTTGTACACTGCGAAAAAGGTGAATATTGATGGAATCCGGTAAGTTTGGAATACCATAAAGAAGATCATTGGCCGCTCTTATTGACAGATGCACGAGTGCTCTGTAGGACAAGTCTTTCGTCTGAGTACTTACTGCAGTTGAAGAAGTAATGGTTCGCGTCTTCGGTCTCATAACCACATGAACAGTTTGGTGTATTTTGAATATAGTTAGAGTAGTTATCAAAATTTAGGTCGCTACAGGAAATTAGTAGGGAACGCAATAACAGTAATGGTGGAATAATAATGGTACTTCCGCGATCCAGTTAGTTACTAGTACAGATGGTGGCATGTGGTGGTGACGATAAAATACGGCATTGTTGGCCAAAACAATAATAACACAGATGACGAGATTGGAAGAAGACGATAAAAGTGGCGATAGTTGTAGCTACACTATAAAGATAGTTGGGTTAAAAATCAAGCCAATTAACTGGGTTGAGTGAATATGAATTGTAAACCAATTGGGTTTCTATTCACTCAACCCGGTTAATTTAGGCACAACTGATTTCAAATGCAGAAAGCAACATAGAAGATGATTTGTTATATATACAGTCAATGTTCGTAATGGCAGGGACAGTGAATATATACAGAGTTTGGCCTCAGATGCCCATTCTAACACTGAGGAGTCGCTGCTCTTGTTCCCCATCGTTTTTGCTTTGCATTCACATTTTTTTCCAAACAGGAATAGCATGCAAAACCTACAAGAGAATCATGAATGACCTAAAGTGTCATTTTTGCATCATTTATTTATCGGTGTTTAACCCTTCCCCTAACGAATCACCTGCATCAGCCGCGTAAAATGCAAATTGAGCAGTTGAAAAAAATTATTTTTTCAAAATATTTCAACAAAACCATATCATGTGACCCCTCACTGGAACGAGCTCATTGAGCTCGTTCCAATGAGGGGTTACATGATATGGTTTTGTTGAAATTGTTTTAAAAATTTAAAAACATTATATTTAAAATAATAAATTTTGATCTCGTCTCCGTTGGGTAAAAGGTTAAAATCACTTCCAACATCTATGGATACATCATGAATGTATTGAGATTTAGCTAATAGCTTGTACCTATGATGCACCCTTTACAGGACATCCACCCGAGATTTTGGTTACCACAAAACGCACTGTCCCACTTCGTGGACTTCCAACGAGAATTTGTTGGCACCAAAATCATATTTTATACCTAGGACCTTGTGAAACATATTTTCTATTCGAATCGAATCGAGCCATTTATTCGCAATCGAATCGAACCTCGAATCGAATACAGGTGTCTTGAAGTTCCGTCTGATAAAATATCCCCCTACACCATAGTACAATATTTCCATCGTCACATGCATGCCTTGATGATGCAAACAATCTAGGTTCTCTTAAGAACCAAAAACTGGTTCTAATCTTGTCCCTGAGATGGAACCAGTTCTGTTTAAACAGTATTTATTTCAAATCAAATAAATTTATAAAGATTAACATTAAATATTAACATAATTAAACATAAGTTGAGGGGGGTTCAGCCGTAAGTTTAGAGCTTATACGAGGTCGTCTCAATTCATTATTAAGCAAAGGAGATATGAACGGTTGGCATATCGAACCAGTTTTGGTTCTATACAGAACCAAAACTGGTTCGATATGCCAACTGTTCATATTTCCTTTGTTTCAAAATGTTTGGCGACTGCGTTGAATAAGCTCCAAGTTTAGTGCTGAATCTACTTCAGTTTATGTAATATTCTGTTAAAATTGAATACTAACTAATCTTGGTAAACTTATTTGATTTGAAATAAATAGTGTTTAAACAGAGCTGGTTCCATCTCAGGGACAGGAACCAGTTTTGGTTCTAAAGGGAACCTATTTTTTTGCAGTGTGAGCTCTTCGTCGATAATACTTAGGAACTTTAAATTTGCTTGTATAAGCGGTATGTGACTAGTGAAAGTGGAATTACCATGGATAGTGGCATGAGTACAGATTTGTTTTAGGAATACTGTGGAAATTACACAGAGTCTTTCTTTTCAACATTAATTATGTCCAATTTCCACCTTAGCTATACGTTTTGCGTGACGACGACGACAGCAGAAACCCGGCAAAATTCTAGTGAAAAGATTCGAAGGAAAACCAACCGAACAACCGATTTCGAATCGAACCGAATACCAACTTAAGATTTGAAATCGAGTTAAATCGCGAAGTTTCGCAAGGCCACACTCATAACGCACATTGAAATGACAACAATAACCTCGTTCCAATGATGCTTTATATGCTATGTGTTTGAGACAACAAAGGAACAAATAATAAAATGTGACTAACGCAGCCCGATTTTGGTCGTCACATAATTTCTTGTTCTGATATATCGTGTGCAGATTATAAAGTTCAGGACACTGCTCCCAGCCGCACCCAATATATGAAATGCAAAAAGAATATCTGAAAGAACGATTTTCCTTCTCAGCGGAAAATTGGAGAATATTAGAGCTATAATTTAACCAACTATGTTACCGGAGCCCGATATCGAATCAGATGATTTCTGTAGGCCAATTGTCATTTAAAATTGATATTAGCGCATTGGAATCGAAGAATTCCCAACACCATAAGAGCTCATTCATTGCTGTGGTATGTAGAGAGCTGCAAGGTGAAATACCCCCATTTCACATGCTGATTGTGTATCAGTGATTGCCACTTTTCCACAGAGATGGAGAATCTTTAATGAGTCGCTATTTCATATGAATTTTTTGTACTGAATTCACTAAAGTCGATCTGAGCTGGGATTTACCGTTGTTCAGACGTTTTTGTCAAATCGTGACGAATTTGAAATTCTTTTTATCACATAATGTGTTATTTAAACTTTTACCTCACGTAACTATTTAGCTGGTCAGCACTGTTCACAAAAACTACCGACCAAATTTCATTTTCAATTTTTGCATAAAAAATAGATTATGGCCATTCAATGGAACGAGCTCGTTGTAAGGAGGGGCCAAAACCTCTGTTTTCGAGAATATTTAGTAATTCGGAAATGTTTTGTGCCGTCGTATGCTATTATTTTAGGTAGACCGTTAATGATATATAAGAGATTCAATCGCATTGGCACATTGCTGTAAGGTCCTAAGATCAGGGGTCGCGGAACCGGGGAAAGGATGGCTGGGGGCTGAGGGGGCTTCAGCTCCACCACTTTTTTGGCGGGCTATGTTTTTTGTATGCATATATTTTAACACAACCAATGACTGGTGAAACAAGGGGCGAATCCAGAGCCCCACCTCCCCCCCCCCCATATTTTCGCCAGCTATGTTTCTCTCGTACTGGTTCAGTTTCGATGGATGTCGGATCATTTTTTGCAGTAAGTAGCAGCAAACGCTAAAATGTATGCAGTCTGTTAAAACATCGGTTAACTGAAGTAGATCGTAATCTTACAGACATACAAGGACCAAATCCACCCCTAGAAAGATCATCCACAGACAGTATAATTGCTGTTAACGTATGGTAAAGCATACAGGTGAGGTCTATTTATCAGCTTTTTTAAACTTTTCTAACCACGGGTCGAACTCTCGTCGGCCTGTCATACCGATGACCATCCATCGCCCGATCCAGCCCCCTCACTTTGAAAATCGTTCCGCCGTCCCTGAAGATGGCTCAATTACAAATACTCGTAGGACCAAAACGCAGAATTTTATGGATATCAATCATATTTATTCTGAAAACAAGTGAATTTCTGTTAATATAGATCTGTTTCCTTACAATTTATTGGAGGTTACTGGTCATGACTGTGGGAAGGAGGGATAATTGTTAGAACGTCATGGTAAATCTAATCGACGAATGAGAAATAATACTATAACATGTGTGAGGAAAGCAAAAAGAAACTACGATCTCAAGTTAGAGACCTTTGTATCCACCAAGAACTCTTCTTCTAAGCAGTGGTGGAAAAGTTTGAAGCATTTTTCGCGACAGCAATCAAATACTAGTGATATTGTCCATCCACTGCTTGAAAGCGGGGAGGTTACAAATGCCCCGGCTTGCATTTTGAGTATATTTAAAGACTATTTTGCTAGTCAGTGAACCGTACCTAGTGATGGGGAATTACCAAGCCTTATACGTATGGATGGGCCTGTCGACAGTGTTGAAACTAATCCTTCAGAGGATGAATCATTATTGTCTAAATTGGACATGTCCAAGACTTGTGGCCCTGAGAAAATTAGTAACAAGATCTTGAAACGTTTCTCAATTGAGTTATCATACCCAGTCTCTCGGCTGTTTAACATATCTTTATCGATATGAATATTCCCACAAAAATGGAAAATAGCAAATGTCATACCAATTCATAAGAAATTATCACCCAAAAATAAAGAAAACTATCGGCCACTCTCATTAACATGTTGCATAAGTAAAGTTCTTGAAAAAATAGTTTTCAACCATTTTTATGAATTTCTCATAGAAGTTATTCGCCTATCTGACCTGCAGTCAGGCTTCAGGCCGGAGATAGTACAGTTAATCACCCAATGTACAGTGACAATTTCATAAAATCCTCCCTAGATGAGGAAGTTAGGTTTCTATTCTGCGACATTAGTAAAGCCTTTGACAGAGTCTGGCATGGTGGACTAATACATAAACTAGATGCGATTGGTATCAGGAAGCAGTTTGTTGACCTGGTTCAAAAACTACTTAACCGATCGCTCACAGCTAGTTGTAATTAATGATAGCAGCTCACAACCAAACCACATATTTGCAGGTATCCCCAGGGATCTGTTCTTGAGCCCTTTTTATTCAACGTTGACATAAATGATATAGTGCACAATATCCAGTCCAATATTAGGCTATATGCTGACGACACATCCATATTTTTAATTGTTGAAGATGCAACCTAGGCCTCAAATCTTTTTAAATACAGATCTTGAGCGTATTGGTCTCCGGGTAAAACGTGGATGGTCAATTTTAACCCAAAGAAAACAGTGGCGCTTAGCTTCACAGGGAAGTGTAATCCCATTCTAAAGCCAGCTCTCTAGTTTACAGACACTCCTGTGAGCGATGCGGATACTCATGACATCTTGGTATGAATTTTCATTATTCAGGATCGTGGAATACCCATGTAGATTCAATAATCGGTAAAGTCAGTCCCATGATAAACTGTTGTCGTAGCTTGAAATACAGACTTTCCAGGTCAGCTTTGGAAACATTATATATCAGCTTTATTCTTCCACTCTTTGACTATGCTGATATCATCTGGGATAACTGTCCAGAGAACAAGTTAATTGTATTAGAAAATCTATAACCTGATGCTCTGCGTACAATATGTGATATTCCAAGAGACACAAGCCATGATCGTATATATTTAGAAACTGGATTCATAACTCTAAAAGAACGCAGAAGAAGGCAAAAAATCATCACAATGCGCAAAATTATAACTGGAAAGCGTCCTTGTGCCTAACGTCTATGAATCCCCGCCAAGTGTCTGAAATAACGACTTACCCGCTACGTTCTTCGTGTAATCTTCGGGAAATACAATGTCGCACTTCGCTTTTGCAGACTCATTCCTGTCATCTGCGGTAAAGCTTTGGAATGATTTGGGCCCAAATGTTAGATCCTGGGAATCAACAAAAAACCAAAAGCGATATTTAAAAAGGAATGGCATACAGGCTCCGAAGGATCACCACACCTTTGTCTAAGTTTGCAGTGCAGAATCTGACCATTCCCCCACCGGCAGAGTAATGCTTATGTGGATTCAATTATGAAGACTCTGAACATTTTCTTATAACTTGTCCAAAATATATTATACAGTGACAAATATTATTTGAAAGCATCAATTAAACAATATGTGACACAGAAGTACTTTTATCTGACAGCTCCATGTTGTCCGATATAGAAAACAGGAATATCTTCATAGCAACACAGAACTTTATTATAAAAACAGGAAGATTTCTCTGAAAACTCAATGTTTAACAGATCTTCCAAGAATGTTGAGTTAAATTACTCATTATAATTATTATTATTATAATTATTATTACTGTTATGGTAATAATTATTATTTTCACCCCCCCCCCCATATTGATATTAATATTGTTTTTGATTCCAAACATAGCTTGTTTAATATTCACTTGCACATGGAATTATTGAAGTAATGTCCAAGACGTTCAGATTCAATACCAAACCTTGTGACACGGCAGCGTAAACTATGACTCTACTCATATTTCCACACTTGTTTCCACACTTGTTCGCGTACCATCGTTTGTAATTCAAAAGTTATTTATATGTAACGGTAAGGCACTTATATAGGCGTATAGCCTGTTTACCGAACCATTAGAAGGCCAGACCAAACAGGTACTAGGATCCATAACTATCTTTAATTAGATGTTCTCAAATAAGTATCATGCAAACGGTATCCTCAAATGATACATTACCATGTCATAAGAATCTTCAAATACCTGTATGTGCCTACGTGCTACAAGTGTTGTGCGCACATTGTGCACTAGCACACAAGCTGAATGACTGGTCCTTTAGATATTCAGTATTCAGTGTTTTTGTACACTGTTGCCATTGCCTCTAATTAGTGATTAACAGATAAGGGTTTGCGACCGTCATTTCCTTGCCGATTAGTTGAGAACACAATCTGCCGATTGTGAGTGCCGATGTCAGTTTGTAACAACCAAAAGGAGTAGTATGTTTAAGAATGTATAGATCAGGGTTATCCTTACAGTATGGTCAGGTTGGTTGGTTTATTGACTTCAAGAGTATATCAGTGTGTGTATTAAAATAAAAACACGGCATCAGTGGAAACAAGTTAACAGAGCAGCGTCTTTAGATCCAAGATGCTGCGCTCTTAACTTGTTTCTGCTGATGTTGCATTGCATTAAGTCATCACACAGCACGTGGATGTGTGTCATGAGCAGCAATCAAGGGGAAGATCAGACCAATCAATGAGATTAGGCCAATCTTGATTCCTACCAATCATTGTGGCAAATTATTCAGTTTGCTATTGCTTGTATGAGATTGTAATTGTAAATTAAACGTAAATACAAACAATTTTGATCCAGTGTTGTTCCATGTAACCACCGGCATGGACCGATGTTCAAACACCTCTACTGATCCTCAACTGATGGCTTAAAACCGTGCGATTGCCGAACCCGGTACTTCATCAGTTAAAATCCTGCCGGTGATGATTTTTATTACCCGGTAAACGCATGCGTGCACATACTGCCCACGAGTGGATTACGACCAGTCTACGGCGATTGTACTGTGTAGCTCTATAAATCGTTCCTCTCTACAGTTAAAACTAGAAGTCCTGTCATGAAATGCGCACAAATAGCACGTCGAACTGCGCTTTAATCTGCGCGTTATGACTATAGTAAGGATATCAAATGCTGTACATATGGCCTGTGCACAGAAAATGTTTCAGCCAATGGACCTCCGGGTAACCCGGAGGTCCATTGGCAGAAGCATTGCCTGTGTTTGCTATGAGTAACCAGGTGAACCTGCCGTGCTTTGGATGTCATTCGATATGGCAATTGCGCGCAATTCCAACGCGCAATCAAGCCTAGATAAGCGCACAGTTCATGACAGGACTTCTAGTTTTAACTGTACGCTTTGATAAAATTGATAACAAGAGGTAGAATGTCTGTAACATGAGAGATAATTTTCTACAGATGGGCCAATCTTGGTATTTTACTGATAAATTCAGATCCAAAAACTGCAAAAAGTGCATTCATTCGATGATTATGCATTAACCCGTTACATAACCTGAAAAGCAGACGACACTCGCAAAAATAATTCTTGAATAACTATTTTTTTCATTTTTTGTCTCAAAAACATAGGTTATTACCCCTCGTTGGAACAAGCTCGACGAGCACGTTCCAGCGAGGGGTCATAACCTATATTTTTGAGACAAAAAATGAAAAAAATAATGAAAATTAATTGGCGATTTTTGAGAATAGCGCTGGCCGGTTTTGACCGTTACGTTAGGTAAATGGTTAATGAATGAATGTTTATTTGCAATATGTGTAACGCTTACATGCACAAAGTAATCATAATACAGATTAAGTAAAACTAAATGAATGTGGATGTATGAAAACAATTACTCAGTTGGTTGTATATATTGGGTGGAGATGGCATAGCCTGGTTGACTGTCTTCCTGCCAAATCCACCAGACAGCCTATAATATTTCCCGAAGACTGCAGTTTGTATTGGTTGGTGACGTATAGAAGATTTTCGATCCAGGTTGTTGTTAAGATAGACTTACTCGCTACTTGTACCTTGTACCGTATTCGAGTCTTGTTAATGATTTGCGCAAGGAAGATCTCGTGGATGAAATGTCCGTTTCACTGTCGCAACATCAATTTGGTTATGGGACGAACTTGAATTTTAACATACTTTGTGATATGATATCCGTCAATGAACTATATTATAAGTTCATTGCCAGATATCATAAAACAAAATATGTCACTTTTGTGTTACTGAAGAACAATGCTTGACACACAAACATTATCCAAAAACACTCCCATTTTTAAAGAATCTATAAGGTAATATTGAATTATGACGGCATCAGTTCATATATTAATTCTTTTGTGAATCGAGAAATATGTAAAGTCAAACGAGAGTCCGGCAACCGAGACGTAATAGTGGTGGGAAATGATATTCTTGTTGTAACGCGTGGGTTAATCCCCCCCCCCCCCCTTTAAAGATTCACAATACCACCTCTAAGTGCTTCATTGGAATACATACTATATCCGCCACACATATGCATGACTTCAAATTGTTTAAAAAACTGAATGATATCTAACAATTATGTAATCATATTGCTGGTAACAGCGGTGGCCTGTCATTTTCTTTTGGGTAAATATTTGGACCTATACCAATACTCTGTTCATCGAAAAGTGTATTTACATGAACTGCCTGCCCTTCTGTACTATGTGTGTAGAAATGATGTATTGTGTGCAGGATATTGCGTTTGGTTGAGAGAGAAGCTCAACAAGAATCAGAATATCCCCATTGTTATTGTCCACTTTCTGTCCTGTCACAAATAAGTGGGTGTCTCTCTTTGTTGTGATTCTGACGTAAGTACCTCGCCATTTAACACTCTTGCATTAAGGTTCAATAGGAATTTGTATGAATTTCTCTAGGCTGAGAAAACAGTATAGCTAAAACAGGAAATTACCTGATTTTTCAATTCACTAATTCGGTGTCATGATTTGGACAAATTTCCACTTGAGTGAATGACAGAGGAGGATTTGTTCTGCAGACATCAGTTTAGACAGGAAAGGTGTGCGGTAACAGGAGGTACACACAGCACGGGTACATCAGCCTTGACACCGAATTGGTGAAATATTTGGGAGATTTAGGTGGCATTTTAGCCTTTTCTGTTCCATCCCATAGCCTTGATCAAAATAGTCGACAAATGCACTTGAAAAAAACAAAATTATTTATTTTGACAAAAATACAAATATATTCCAACTGTTCTCGTTAACCTTTTCGTATTTCTAACGGTTCAATGGGAACTCAGGTTATGTGTCTGTGCAGTATGTTTACATAAAAATATGGGTGAATTTCAACAAAGAATGGCTCTAAATATTTGTCGAGTCAATCGATTGTTTAAACATTAGGGGGGTAAGTAATAGTAGTACAAGATTAAAAAAGACTTCCAGTATAAACAGTGTCCCATAACTCACGACACATGTCAACAGAAGTTTAGCTTTTTTATTCTATTCGTCTCAGTGAATGATTGATTGACCATTCGGAATAAACAGATATCAGAATACTTATAACCTTTTTTCGCTCACCGCCCGCCTATTGAGTTACGGCTGTGCAGGGTAAGATAACTGGACAGACATTCCCAACCCATCCCAGGTGGCCATCTTCATTTGAATATTTAATAATCACCGGACTATGACATCACCGTCTGCATTTTGTCCCAATCAATACCCCTATCAGTCGTACCCCACCCCCAAAACATCCGTCAAACATCTGGCGTTAGTGTTAACCCTTTACCCAACGCAGACGAAATCAAAATTCATTATTTTAATATTTATTTTTTTAAATTTTTCAAAACATTTCAACGAAACCATATTATGTGATCCCTCATTGGAACGAGCTCGACGAGCTCGTTCCAATGAGGGGTCACATGATATGGTTTCGCTGAAATTTTGTAAAATATATATTTTTTTACATTGGCATGGCGGGGGTTCTAACCCACGCCGAGAGAGTTTCCTTCGGCTCCAACCGCCTAGCGAAACTATAATGAACCACGCACACTACTCGGCCACCGACAGGCCCCAAAAGGGAATGCTAGTTAACCAAGCATATATGAGACCAGTACAGAACACACGGAATACTCAATTATTTAATTATTCATCAAATAGTAGCACATAAGTACTTAATTCTACGAACTGCACCCCAGAAGACACCGAAGGAAACTCTCTCGGCGTGGGTTCGAACCCCCGCCATGCCAATGTAAACAAAACCAGCGTTCTTTCTTAATTCTATGGCATCCTGGAAATTCGAAAAAGACAAATGTCGCTGATTTCTTCTGAGGTACAGTTCGTAGAATTAAGTACTTAGATGCAACTATCTGATGTATATTTTTTTAGACTACTTATTTTGTACATTATGTCGAAGTATGCGGCCGAGTCGTTAGGTAGAGGGTCAAGTGACGAGAAACGTCCGCTGAATTGTCCGAATAAAGCAATGACGTTTGATATATATCATCGTCTCTACTTTGTCACTAACTGTCTATCTAATACAAATTCCATTCTTTGTCTGGAAAACACACAAAAAGTTTATTACCACTCACTGCAACGAGCTCGACAAGCTGTTGCAAGGAAGGCTATAAGCTACAGTACGTGGAGAGTGGAATGTAACTAGATCACAGGCGGAGTGGAGTTATCACCCAAGCTATAACTTTCAAATTTTGTACACATCGACAAAAAACACAAGCAGTGTTCCAGTCAATGGGCCTCCGGGTTTAACCCGGAGGTCCATTGGCTGAAACTTTGCTTGTGCCGGTTACGCTTTGCAACAAATTTGCAATTAATGCTTGGGTGGAATCTCCACTCTGCGGGTGATTTAGTGATAATACACTCTCCACGAACTGTATGTTCTGAGGCAAAAAAGTAATAAAGCTTTGTGAATAGCGCTGTTCAGTTTTAGTCGTTACGTCAGCTAAAAGGTTCAGTTATTTTATGTGATAAACAGAATCTCAAATGCGTCACGACCTGACATGAAATTTCTGAATCTCGTTGACTAAAGTCGTTCTGATCCTCGGTAAACCTCGGCTAAGATTGATTTTAGTGAACTCGGTACATAAATTTCATATGAATTAGCGATTCCTAAGAGATGCTATATTTTCCACAATATGTACACTGGTTTTAATTGCAATTTTGAGACTTTTAGAAATTTTGTATCCTATTTCATTTTTTTTTTTTGGTCTTTTTTCGCCAACGTTTTCTCTAACTTAACATTTTTTTCCGTTACATCGTTTAATTGCGTAGGTAAAGACTTCGTGGCGACTCAATGCGCCGAGTTTCCGAATGCTAACATTTATCAAGCTCTTCGGCCACGTGCTTCTTTTTCATGAAACATCCTTTTACATTTTCAAAGAATTACCTGTTATCGGAACTTGAAATAACGGATATTAACAAGCAGCAGCAATTTTTATTAATTGCAATAAAAAGGGATGCATTTTCACCAGTAACTTTAACCCTTACCGAAGATGCCAAAAATTGATATTTTAAACATTTTTTCAAAGATTAACCGATCGTTTTGAAACTTCGAATGGTTTCTTTCATGAAATGGTGGATTTGTTATTCCACTCTTGGAATACAGTACAGTCGAGGTTGGCTGGTCGTAATCCACGTGTGGGCAAGGATGTCCACACGTGCGTTTACCGAGTAATGAAATCTTCATCAGCAAAATTTTAATTAATGAAGCACCGGGTTGTACCCGGTGCTTCATTAATTAAATTATTGATGCTTATTCCCATAATTAGTGTTCGGAATCTAATATTATTGCGAACGTGGAAATATTGCCCACCCGTGGAAAGTGACCAGTCCACGGCAGCTGAACTGTACTGATTAAAATATCACAAAAATGGATAACATGTATCACACAACTCTCAGGTTTAAAACTTTGTGTAAAGTTACAAACTAATATATGGATTGTTTTTGTCTATTAATCCCTTCAGTGCAATTGTCGTTTCCTGTTTTGATTTGCATTTTTTTGCTTTTTTATCCGATTTATTTATTTATTTATTTATTGGTGTTTAAGGTCACATACTTATGCACAATGGCTAATCGTGACCGTTTTTATCCGATTGCTAGGTTAGAATTCACAATTAGGTCCTAAAACTTCAAAGTTGTTTTACTGCCTTGTGTTCCAAAATACATCAAACATAACCGACTACAATTTTGTTTATTCGAATATTTATGACATCACTTAAAAAGGGTCAAAATGCGAAAGTCGCCCCATTTTCATGAAATGCGACATAAACAGTACAGCTGCCGTGGAATGGTCAAAATCCTCATGCGGGCAATGTTGCACACGGCCGCCTTTCTCAATCAATAAACACTACTTTTCATCAAATATTCAATGAAAGAAGCACATTGTCGTACCAATTGTTGTATGTCGCTGATTTACTCTTTACATGTGCGTGGTAATATTCCCCACGCGTGGATTTTGTCTCTCCACGTCCATCGTACTATAAGTACTTCTTACTCTTCTCTTTCCGAATTGGAATGTTTGAAATATATCTGTCCTTTTCCGAGTTATGGTCACTTTTAATTGTTTGGGTTACAACTGTTCCGAAACAAATGACCCATGTGTCACCTTCCCGAAAAAGGTTGCTTTCCAAATCCCCGTCACCCTGACATTCTGTACATAGATAGAGCTTTCGATTCCTTAGATACACATTTAGGAGTCAGCGCCGTATCTTTAACTGTTTCCAAATTTTAGTCATATGTCTTTAAGCCTTTACCCAAAGAATCGGCCACATCTCCCGCATAATATGCAAATTCAGCAGCTGAAAAATATTATTTTTCAAAAACCTTCATCAAAACCATATCATGCGACCCCTCTATAGAACGGGCTCGTTGAGCTGGTTCCAATGAGGGCTCATATGATATAGTTGAAATGTTTTGAAACATTTAAAAAATATATATCAAATAATAATTTTTTATATCGTCAACACATATTACCCTACAAACCTAACTTCAAAACAGTGAATCTCATTGAACGATTCTCATGAATTCATATAAGCAAAACTTTTTGTGTGAAGGGAGTTGTGCCCAACATGATGAGCCTGAGGATCATGGGAACGGGAATAGGATCTGGGGAAGTTTTATTAACGTGCGATATCGAAGATAAAAGAATATCATACAGCTGACTCTATTTTTGAGCAACCATTTAAATACACAATAATTAAAAAAATGAGTTTTCTTCCGAGAACACTTCAAAATCAGCTGATCATGAATCAATAATTTAGTTCAGATGACGGTGATTTACAACAAAACAGTACAAACGGCAACGTGATAACAAAAGCGGACAGCGAATTCTAATTGGATCGCGAATGGGTCGCCATCCGATCGAAATTCTGTCGCCGTTTTCATTCCAGAATCTCACCAGTTGCTGCGATCTTGATTTTGATGTATTTTATTAACGGGACGGGGAGCAGAAAAAAGACGTAAGCGGTGATACTCTCGGTAACAGTGGTAACAGAAAAAGCTAGTAAGCGACTGGTAGAGATTATGAGAGGGGCCGAAAGGCTGTAGGGAAATTCAAGCATTGACTGTAAAAATACTGAAGAGGGATTTTAACAATGTTCCCCCACTCAGTCTGGACTTTTGGCAATTCGTCTCTTGAGTTCCAATGTGTTCTATGTGTCTACTGGCAGCCTACTGGCACATAGAACATATTGGAACCCAAGAGACAAATTATTCTCTGTCGAAACCTCTTAACTTTTAACCCTTTACCTAACATGAAAAGCAGACGACACTTGCAAAAAATTTCTTGAATAACTAATTTTTTAAATTTTTTATCTCAAAAACATAGATTATGACCCCTCGTTGGAACGAGCTCGACGAGCTCGTTCCAACGAGGGGTCATAACCTATGTTTTTGAGACAAAAATGAAAAAATAATGAAAATTAATTGGCGTTTTTTGAGAATAGCGCTGGCCGGTTTTGTCCGTTACGTTGGTTAAAGGGTTAAAAATAAGAAAATGGCGTGTTAACCATCGTTCGATGGTCTATAACTTTTTGTGCATTGTATTAACAATGTGCGAATCGTGACATATAATACAAACTTTATGCTTTCTATTGATATAACGATGAGATCTTTCCTCATTTTTCGTGGGAAGAATAAAACTCGCAAAAACACATCCGTTATACAAAGAGCCAAAATGCACGTGCGTTTGGAGGTGCGATATAGATAGATATTCTTAATGGTGGGTCATCTTTGAACTAGTTGCTTCCAGTTAGCTTCACTTAAAAAGGTCAAGTTTCTTTTTGTTATTTTAAATACGTTATTTTTAATAACGAAAACAACAGACATCATCGAGCCAATTTAACAACAGGAAACTTGTCTTTATTTTCTACTAATGTCATAGGTGTTTTTCTCGGCAATCACCTGCTTTTGTTTGGACTTTCCTCGCGATTCAAATAATTTCACGGTAGTTGACTTTATCGAAAGTCTATTTTCATGACGTTCGCGATGGTCTCGATTCAATAAATAAAATATTGTAAAATTAAGGCATACTGTACGGTCGACGTGCAAAGATCAAGATCCACGCGTGGGCAATATTTCCACGCAGCCGCTAACAATGAATCTCCGACATAAAACAATTGAAACGCCATCAAATTTTCAATGAATGAAGCAGCGTGTGCAACCTGGTGCTTCATTCGTTGAATATTTGCTGAAATGTACTGATTATTGATTGAGAAAAGCGCCTGCCCACGCGTGGACTTTGATCATTTCACGGTGACTGTGCTGTAGGCATGAAAAATATACTAAAATGACATCTCTGATTCAATGCTATCGCATTTGTGACAGGTGACATTCTTTGGTGTTATGGAGGAAAGAATGGAGAGATAATTGTGACCAGAATGCGAATTAATCGCGATTGTTTGCTCGTTTTTGTAACCACAGTACTGTACTTCTGAAAAAGAGAAAACAATTATGGAAGTAAGTTTTGATGCTGTTTGTAAAATGGTGAAAGGTTAAAGCACTTGAATTGCTTTTTGTGACGTCGGAACTGTACAGGACGTCACCCAAAACAACATGTATCCATTTAATATATTACATTTATTGACTAGGCTACCTTGGAAGCTCTTTTAGCGCATTTAAAGAGAGTCGTTTTTTTAATTGAGAAGAGGCGTACACAACAATAGAGATAAATGTACCTTTTGAACTGATATTGTCAAAGAAATTGTCATCCATTTAAAGAGAACGTCAAAAAATTAAAAATATGTTTCTCAGGTTCCGCCGCATGGTCATTTTGGCTGCCGCATGCTCTCCTTTCTTAACTAATGCAAACATAAAAAAGTAAAACAAAAATGGTTTATGTTTGATATTTCATCGAAGTTAATAAAATTTATAAATCTGTCCCCTGAGTGCAAGACGGCTTTGCAATGCTAAAGCATTGCAAAGTCTTCTTACACTCAGGGTACGAAATACATCACCACCCATGCTATTCTGTAGACTATGAGGCCTAAAGCATAACAGAAACCACGAATATGAACTTTTGATGGCAAAGACATAATTACAAAAACAAAATTTAAACAAACAACCGCCCGCCCACATGCAATTTTACAAGAAATGGTCCGAGAAACAACACCGTGGGGCCTTAACATAATGTTTTTTTCAAACTCATTTGTTGACCAGTATTGTAGATGTAGTTAATTCATCATGACAATGAGACAGTTACTTAGTACCATGACGTTTAACGCAGCAAAGATTTCTGGGTATTTAGTTGTCACATGGTCTGTAATGTACTGTGGATCCATTCTGACATGACTGACACTTAATCACAAAGTACAATTATACAGATCCCAATCTACGAGGGATATCGATACTCCGTGGTAGACATTACTCCAGCATCTGTCTAAAATGTGTATTTGTATGATTAGAGGACAACGGTTATGTTTCTTTCAGCTTCGTTGGAGAGAATAAGATTTTAAATGTATTTGATCCTTTGATCCCCAGCAGCAGTGGTAAAGCGTATGTTGTTGATGACAGCAAAGTTGGGAATAATTGGGAACACGTGATTATATTAAATAAAGATTCTAGAAATTTGGCATGCTAGATCTTTCAACCAGGAATGCATAATTATTTGAGCGAATACATCCACGGACGAGCAGACTAGTTAAGCGTGATAAGTGAATAATTTACTTTTATATCCCCAAAGGGCTGTAGGCTCAAATTAATACTGATCTTCCTGAAATGCGAACTCAATTCGCCCAGTCACCCATAGCATCAATGTGTATGTTGCTTCCTTCTGGCGAATCACCCCTAACCTGTATCGTCATGAAAATCGACTTCAGATAAAGTTATCTTCCTTGCAACTATTCGACGAGCGGGGAAGGTGGAATTAGGAAGAGAGCAATTGTTGAGAAAAGCCAACGACATTAGTAGAAAATAAAGCAAGTTTCCTTTTGTAAGTTTTAATAAACGAAAACAACAGACAGCTCTATGAGCTGTCTGTTGTTTTCGTTTATTCAATGTTACAAAATGAAACTTGTTAAACCAATTAGAGAAAATCACTTCACATATAATCACGTCATAAAACTATCTATCGGTATCACACCTACGGAACTCTAAGTGATGTCCACATTGACTCTTTACTTAGCAAATGTGTTTTTACTGTGATTGCAAATGATTATGCTCCCCTGGAAAAAAAATAGCAAATCTCACCACCTAGTATTTTATTTTAATGGGAGCACTGTGGCTCAGTGGTAGATTGTTGGACTTTTATGCTAGAGGTACCGAGTTCGATCCCCGTCCGGGACGACCCGCGCTGCGTCATTGGGCAAGGCACTTTATCCCGGTTGCCCACATGGGGCACGATCATGTTGTGTTCTAAGTAAGGCGTACTGCACGTCGATGGTGCACCTGTCTTCAACCGCTGTAACCCTGCTTAGACAGAGCTTGAACAGAGTTAGAATGTTGAGGATCTGACAGTTGCTCGTCGATGCTCGGTGGTTCTCTCCGGGTATTCCGGCTTCCTCCACCCGTAAAACTCCCACGGTCACGATTAGCCATTGTGCATAAGTATGTGACCTTAAACATAAATAAATAAATAATAAATTTTATTTTAATGGAAAGGATAGTGTCCGTGTTTTGTGAAACGATGCTCACTTTGTTGATATAATAGACAGAAAAAAAGGTTACAGAACATGAAACGGTGGTGAAAACGTTATTTTGAAATGGTTTTCAACACACAAAAATCAAACGTTCAAAGTGATTGGAAAAACAAATTGTCAAAATCCAGCTTCTGTATTTATATTCTATTCTATAGGAGAATGATTGAAGGTTGTGAAATGATGCACACATCGATGATATAAATTCGCTAACATTTCAAATTTCAATTTTTATATGGAATTTTTGTACTCTACAGTACGTGGAGAGTGTATTATCACTAAATCACCCGCAGAGTGGAGATTCCACCCAAGCAATAATTGCAAATTTGTTGCAAAGCATAACCCGCACAAGCAAAGTTTCAGCCAATGGACCTCCGGGTTAAACCCGGAGGTCCATTGACTGAAACGCTGCTTATGTTTTTTATCGATATGTACAAAATTTGAAAGTTATAACTTGGGTGATAACTCCACTCCGCGGGAGATTTAGTTACAATCCACTCTCCACGTACTGTAAATGTAAAATCAACTGAAAGCTTCACAAAATTAAGGGGAGCTAACTTTTCTGTAAATCTCTTCCAATAGTAGGATTCAGAGGGTTAATCAATTTGGTACCTACGTCATGAGCGCATCAAATCAGCCGACACTTCTTGTGTAACCTTTACGCTGCTGATGAGGACAATCATCGTATTGTCTATGATAATGTTTCACAAGTTCTGTCTGGCGCATGGTAATACAGTCTTCTGATTAATTGTTGGGAAGAGCCCCTTTTCCTGTCTCGAACAATTAATCAGATTACTGAATTACAAATATGTTATAACTTTTGTAAAACTTCCTTACATAAAGGCAATCTGTTGGGAACACCTCTCCCGAATCCGCTACTATTTCTGAAAGACAGCATTGCAAATATATGGAACGAGAAATACGCTCCTACGCACGTCCAAAACGATTTAGTCAGATATTTAAAGTTCTGTCAAAAGTTATATCTACACAAAGATACGTTGGTGCTAAAATCGAATTATCAATTGTTCCGATAAATCGATTTGAGCCGCGAGGATTCGGAGATGTTCGAATCGCTGAGATGTTCTCAAAATCCTACCATGTGCCTGCTATTGAATTCTTCTCCATCATCAGGTCTCCTGTAAAGGAGACGGGGAGAGTGGGGTTGCCTTATATAGGAGAAGGGAAGGGGTTTGTCCTGTATAGGTGACGAGAGGGGATTTGTCCTGTATAGGAGAGGGGTGATTTGTCCTGCATAGGAGAGGGAGAAGGGGGATTTGTCCTGTATAGGAGAGGGTGGGGGAGAGGGGTTTGTCCTGTATAGGAGAGATGAAGGGGGTTTGTCCTATATAGAAGAGGTGGAGGAGAGGGGTTGCCCTGTATTGGAGAGTGGGTTGTCCTGTATAGGAGAGGGGGTGGGGTTGTCCAGCATAGGAGGGGGAGGGGAATTTGACCTGTATAGGAGAAGGGGAAGGGGGTTTGTCATGTATAAGAGAGGGAGAACGGGTTTGTCCGGTATATGAGAGGGGAGGGAAATTTGTCCTGTATAGGAGAGGGGGGTTGTCCTGTATAGGAAAGGAAAGAGGAATGTGCCCTGTATAGGAGAGGGGGTGGGGTTTGTCCTGTATATGAGAGAAGAGGGGAATTTGTCCTATAGTATGAGAGGAGGAGGGGGTTGTCCTGCAATGGAGAGGTAGAGGGGAGTGTTTGTCCTGCACAGGAGAGGAGGGAATTTGTCCTGTATAAAAGAGGGGAGGAAGTTTGTCCTGTATAGGACAAGGAGAGGGGGGTGTAACCTGTATAGGAGAGGGGGTGTTTGACCTGTCTAGGAGACCTGATGATAGAAGAAGAGTCCAAGGAAGTTCCGCTTCTGAATCTACTTTTATTCCGTTCAGGAATTTTCAACATTTTGTTTTGATTGATCCAAATAGACGAATCACTATAGCATCTAAAAACCGGGTAGAGAATGACATTGTTTTCGATTGTAAGAAGTGGAAATATCAAGCTACGATTCTAGGAGCGGTGAGATTCGTGTTCGGAATTCGATTCGATTCGAAATATGTCCACTAGAGCTCCTTAGTTCCTTACTGATTGCACCAGAAAGGAAAGTACGTGTTCAACCAGCGGTATACTAAAAGAACCTTGCAGTGCAGAGAATATACGTTTATTGAAATATACATGTAAGAATGTAATGATTGTAAAACTGACTAATAATTATTTATTTATTTATTGGAGTCTAGGGTCACATACTTATATACAATGGCTAATCGCGACCGTGACAGTTTCACGGGTGGAGGAAGCCGGAGTACCCGAAGAGAACCACCGATCATCGACGATCAATTGTCAGCTCCTCAATATTCTAACTCTGTTCAACCTCCATTCAAGCAGAGTTACAGCGGATGAAGACATGTGCACAATCGACTTGCTATACGCATTAGTACACTGCGTCATCGTGCTCCCATGGAAGGCAACCGGGATAAAGCGCCTTGCCCAAGGACACAACGCGGGTCGTCCCGGACGGGGATTGAACTCGGGGGCCTCTAGCATAGAAGTCGAACCATCTACCACTGAGCCACCGGGCTCTCAACTGTTTAATAATAATTAATAACGAAGTGATAGGACAATAGTACATGGGGCATTACGAATACATGAACATATTTTCCCAGGTTGTCTGACGAACAAAGGATCCAGATTGTATATACGTGATGGTATGTTGCTCTGCCTGAAAATGATTGCTACATGACTCCTTCAGACAAATGCTGTGAACGATTACACGATGGTGGACATTTAGTGCTGATTGCAAATTATGACATATGCAAGTCTGTCCCAGTACCATGGCGATTTACCTTGCATGCGAAACGGGTGAGTTAGTTTTCAATCTGAAGTACATGTCATGACAGGATGCGTATGTGTATATATGGATGTTTAAGGTGGGATGGGATTGGTGTGCAGTAATTATGTGAATATAGTCCCCTTCAAATAAACAAAAATGTATGAACTATTTCGCACTTTCATTGTACATACCGTTACCTGAGTGAGAGAATGTCCTATGTCTCAACTTAAAATATAAATGACGATTGTTTTGTCGCAGTGGATTGGTCGTAATCCACATGTGGACATTGATGTCCACGCATGCGTTTACCAGGTAATACAAATCATCAGCAGCCAAATTTTAATTAATGAAGCACCGGGTTCGACCCGGTGTTTCATAAATTAAATTTTAGATGATTAATCTTGTAATTAGTGTTTAGATTATAATATTATTGCATCGCTGGAAATATTGCCCACCTGTGATAAGTGACCAGTCCTCGGCGGCTGTACTGTAAATAAATAATTGCAAGCTCCCAGGCCACCGCCCAATTCTGAATAGAATTCGACGTTGTTATGGCCCTCGACCATTTTATCCACGAAATAGTCCATCGCCTATGTTTAGATTCAGTCGGCTGGAATATTTCAGTTGGTCAGAAAAGCGAGCCAATGGTTCGCGTTTGCTACCAGCTGAAATATTCCAGCCGATTGAATCCCCGAAAAAACTACCAGCATTCATTTTCTTGGACAAAAGCACAAGAAATGTTTCTCATTCTCGATTTGACCGTTTATATGATGAAATTACAATTATAAATAATATTTTCCCACAGGTGCAGTAATTACGCTCTGTCGTTCCACTAACTGAGTTAGTATCTTGCTGCTTTCAATGTATATTAACCCTTTACCCAACGCAGACGATATCAAAATTTATTATTTTAATTATCATTTTTTCAAATTTTTCAAAAAAATTTCAACAAAACCATATCATGTGACCCCTCGTTGGAACGAGCTCGACGAGCTCGTTCCAAAGAGGGGTCACATGATATAGTTTTGTCGAAATTTTTTGAAAAATAATATTTTTTCGACTGCTGAATTTGCATATTTCGCGGGCGGATGCGGGCGATTCGTTGGGTAAAGGGTTAATGGAGCACGGTGGCTCTGTGGTTACGGTTTGGACTTCAAACCGAAAGGTCCACGATTCGATCCCCGTCAGGGCTAACTGGATTGTATACCTGGGCAAGGCATTTCATCGCGATTGCCCATGTAGGGGTACGGTGGAGCTGCATACTAAAGCGTACTTCACGTCGGTGGTGCACTTGTCTTCAGTCAATGCTAATCATGCGTGTGTGTAGTTAGTACGTTGGGAAGTCGGATAGTTGCTGGCCGTTGCTCGCTGGTTCTCTCTGGGTACTCTGGCTTCCTCCATCCGTAAAACATCCCGACGCGAGGAGACCCTGGATGTAAAAGGTGTCGTTAAACCCCAATAAAGAAATAATAAATATAAATAAATAAATAAATAAATAAATAAATAAATAAATAAAAATCAATCAAACAATCAATAATGTGAATTAAATATCTATTGATTGGAATATCTATTATTAGAGGACGAAAGAATCACATTATATCAGAAGGTCGTCTACATGAAAACTCCACGAAAAGTGGGCATCAAACAGATCGTAACAGAAATAAACAGAATTAGACTGGTTACCTGAGGGCTTGAGGTAATTGCCGATGCGACAGTGCGTGGGCTCGAAATAACAAACGCATTCGTTCTGTTTAGAAAACATTTGAATTTAAATGAGAAGAAAATCCAATATTTTTTATTTTATTTTCATTCACTCCTCCTCAGACAAGTTATGAACGTCCATACCAGCATTGACAAGTTTGGTAATGTTAGTCCTAGTGCAGAAATGCAACAAAACGGCAGATATTATAGTGGCACTCTCTTCTGAACTTACCCGTAACTCTTCGGGTTTGACCCTGAAATGAACTGAACTAAATTTATCTAACAATATACATCTATATGAATATACAATATTTTTAAAACAATCCACTTTCAACACCCTCACATGAATATTGTTGGGATACGACCTAGCTAGTTTGTCTGTCCCCCAGTTGCTCCTCCCCCCCCCCCCCGAATAAATATACGCAAATAAGCAATAAAGTAGGTTAAACATTTTTACTGACGTCACTCATTGTTCTTCATTGGTATATATTTGGACTATCGAATGCTGGATAGTTGTATATCCAAAGGCTAGATGTTGGATAGTTTACATCTAATGAACTATCCAACAGCTTGCCGTTGGATACTTTAACCCTTTACCCAACGCAGGCGATATCAATTTTTTTTTATTTTAAATATCATTTTTTTAAATTTTTCAAAAAATTTCAACAAAGCCATATCATGTGACCCCTCTTTGGAACGAGCTCGACGAGCTCGTTCCAAAGAGGGGTCACATGATATGATTTCGTTGAAATTATTTGAAAAGTAGTATTTTTTCAGCTGCTGAATTTGCATATTACGCGGGCGGATGTGGCCGATTCGTTGGGTAAAAGGTTAAAGGAATTTTTTCAAAACAAGTAGTTGGTGGATTGTGAATAAAACTCATTAACCAAAGACAGTACACGTGAAAATATAAGATATGAACCAAATAGGTTTCAACGCAAAACTTTATTCCCGGACACAAAATAGAAAACTGAATTCAAAAAACTACCTTAATTACACTAGTTCAGATTAGGATGTCAATGACGACATCTGCTTTCGGAATTGTTTCTGCATCACTTCACAGGGGCGGAATATATGACTCTGTCATTGTTTTCAAGGTCAGTTTGTTTCCTTTTTGACCCTTGCACAACGTCACTAGCAGTCTGCTGCTGAAGCAAACCTGTTCGGTTATACTATCACATGGCGTCATGTGGAGGGCCGGTCTTTTCGCAAATTAACTGTTCCGGTAATGTAGCCTCATACATTCGTGTCGCCGCTGTGGCCCTCAATAAATGATAAGTAAAGAACCCCTGTTATCCAGTGTTTAGGTGTCAACTCGAGCATCAGCATACCACTGTGTTTTTGTGGGTTTGGCAAGTGACCTCCGATGCAGATACAAGCAAGAAAATAAGCAATCTGTCATTTGCAGAAGGAAGTCTCCAAGGGATGAATTTGATGATGCTATCCCACATAGTAGGCCAATTTATCCTCTGGATACCTCTTTCTGTTTGGGTTTGAGACCTTGAGTCAGACTGAGGTTCACAGAGGGTAAATTTAGTGTTGCTACTCTGCTGTGCAGGGTAGCATCACCAAATTCACCCTCTGGGGACCATATTTTGCAGTCTGTTTATTTTCTGGTTTGTACAGATAGATGCACTTTCTTGTTTTGGTCTTCTTGGGGCGTACTTTTCAAAGGTCACTTGTCAGGGTGGGTGTGGGTACAAAAAAACTTTAGTTTACTTTCTCTGTAGTTTTATGTGACTGATGCCACCCAAGTTGCACATTAGACACGCTCTCGGTATGTTCCAAGAATGTTAAGCCTCTTTTATAATCTGTTTTAACTTTTAACTGACTGTTTGCAGCGAAACGCAAATTAATTCTTGGTCATCGCTTAGAGCAAAATTCTTACCTAGCATTTAAAGTAAATTCTATTATTATTCTACAACTGTTCTTCGTCATCTAATGTAATAACACAAGCTTGTTGTTTTTCGATGCCAACTCCAGCCCTCGCTTAACCTTTCAGTCTTTGGTGTTGCAGGATTCTTGTATTTTCGAAGAAATTGTCATCTATTATGGTCACAAATCTTGAATTTTCTAGAAGATGGTTTTGGATAGCTATCAAAATTTCGTATATAGTACATTCGCGGTGGACTGGTCGTAATCAGCGTGTGGGCAGTGATGTCATGGGTTTACCAGGGTTTGGGTTCACCTCCATATGGCATATATATCCCATTCGATACGTGCACGTTTAGTCACTAAACAGGTGATTATATGTTGCACTGTAGCGGAGATAGTTGTCATTTCCATTATCTAGGTCATAAAATCATTATCAGCAAAATTGTGCTTCATTAGTTAAATGTTTGATGATTATTCCTGTAATTAGAGCTTGGAATCTAATATTATTGTGTCCGTGGAAATATATTGAACACCCGTGGAAAATGACCAGTCCACGGCAGCTCTACTGTATTTTGGCTATACTCCTCGCAGTTCTCTTTTAGAACTTCATAAAACAAAACTCCCAAACAATACGTCCGCTGAGTTCCAATGTGTTCTATGTGCCTACTGGCAGCCTACTTGCGTGTCTACTGGCGTGTCTACTGGCAGCCTACTGGCAAATAGAACACATTAGAACTCAGGGGACGAATAGTCTAACATATAATTGTCCATTGATAAGATATACCCAATATAGAATATACCCATAGTAGCTTGATGTACTTAATGTTCACCACGAGTGGTGAAGTGGTGTTAACCGCGAGCCTTTGGCGCACTATATATATAGAATATACCCATAGTAGCTTGATGTACTTAATGTTCACCACGAGTAGTGTAGTGGTGTTAACCGCGAGCCTTTGGCGCACTATATATATAGAATATACCTATAGTAGCTTGGTGTGCCAAGTGTTCACCACGAGTGGTGTTAACCGCGAGCCTTTGGCGCACTATATATATAGAATATACCCATAGTAGCTTGGTGTACTAAATGTTCACCACGAGTGGTGAAGTGGTGTTAACCGCGAGTCTTTGGCGCACTATATATATAGAATATACCCATAGTAGCTTGGTGTACTTAATGTTCACCACGAGTGGTGAAGTGGTGTTAACCGCGAGCCTTTGGCGCACTATATATATAGAATATACCCATAGTAGCTTGGTGTACTTAATGTTCACCACGAGTGGTGAAGTGGTGTTAACCGCGAGCCTTTGGCGCACTGTATATATAGAATATACCCATAGTAGCTTGATGTACTAAATGTTCACCACGAGTGGTGAAGTGGTGTTAACCGCGAGCCTTTGGCGCACTATATATATAGAATATACCCATAGTAGCTTGATGTACTAAATGTTCACCACGAGTGGTAAAGTGGTGTTAACCGCGAGCCTTTGGCGCACTATATATATAGAATATACCCATAGTAGCTTGATGTACTAAATGTTCACCACGAGTGGTGAAGTGGTGTTAACCGCGAGCCTTTGGCGCACTATATATATAGAATATACCCATAGTAGCTTGATGTACTAAATGTTCACCACGAGTGGTAAAGTGGTGTTAACCGCGAGCCGCCTTTGGCGCACTATATATATAGAATATACCCATAGTAGCTTGGTGTACCTAATGTTCACCACGAGTGATGAAGTGGTGTTAACCGCGAGCCCTTGGCGCACTATATATATAGAATATACCCATAGTAGCTTGGTGTACCAAATGTTCACCACGAGTGGTGAAGTGGTGTTAATCGCGAGCCCTTGGCGCACTATATATATAGAATATACCCATAGTAGCTTGATGTACTAAATGTTCACCACGAGTGGTGAAGTGGTGTTAACCGCGAGCCTCTGGCGCACTATATATATAGAATATACCCATAGTAGCTTGGTGTACTAAATGTTCACCACGAGTGGTGAAGTGGTGTTAACCGCGAGCCCTTGGCGCACTATATATATAGAATATACCCATAGTAGCTTGGTGTACCAAATGTTCACCACGAGTGGTAAAGTGGTGTTAACCGCGAGCCGCCTTTGGCGCACTATATATATAGAATATACCCATAGTAGCTTGGTGTACTTAATGTTCACCACGAGTGGTGAAGTGGTGTTAACCGCGAGCCTTTGGCGCACTGCATATATAGAATATACCCATAGTAGCTTGATGTACTAAATGTTCAACACGAGTGGTGAAGTGGTGTTAACCGCGAGCCTTTGGCGCACTATATATATAGAATATACCCATAGTAGCTTGATGTACTAAATGTTCACCACGAGTGGTGAAGTGGTGTTAACCGCGAGCCTTTGGCGCACTATATATATAGAATATACCCATAGTAGCTTGATGTACTAAATGTTCACCACGAGTGGTAAAGTGGTGTTAACCGCGAGCCGCCTTTGGCGCACTATATATATAGAATATACCCATAGTAGCTTGGTGTACTTAATGTTCACCACGAGTGGTGAAGTGGTGTTAACCGCGATCCTTTGGCACACTATATATATAGAATATACCCATAGTAGCTTGATGTACTAAATGTTCACCACGAGTGGTGAAGTGGTGTTAACCGCGAGCCTCTGGCGCACTATATATATAGAATATACCCATAGTAGCTTGGTGTACTAAATGTTCACCACGAGTGGTGAAGTGGTGTTAACCGCGAGCCCTTGGCGCACTATATATATAGAATATACCCAAAGTAGCTTGGTGTACCAAATGTTCACCACGAGTGGTGAAGTGGTGTTAAACGCGAGCCTTTGGCGCACTATATATATAGAATATACCCATAGTAGCTTGGTGTACCAAATGTTCACCACGAGTAGTGAACATTTTGTACATCTAGCTACTCTGGGTATATTTTATTTACACCATAATCATCAGATTAATAAGAGTCGCTGTTATTTTTTCTCGATTTTACTGAGCACCAGACATACAAACTAGCGAATCAGTTTCTGTTTACACGAGCATCGGTTGGCAGTTCTACCGCTGTCAATTTTATCGCCGAAACGAAATGAAAAAAGAAACTGAGCCTTTTTCGTTTTAATAACATATTAACGTACCATTTTGAGTTATGCAACGCTTTATTAACATGAGACAATGCATTCTGTTATTTTTTGGCATCTTATGAAGTAAACCCATTTAAAAACGTAATAAATAACTGCCACTTCGATTAGTAGAGGGGAATGGAGACTTAGAGCCCACTTCATTTTCTTTTCTCGATTGCACCTTAGTTTTTTCCGAGCAAATCGCATTCATCACAATTGAAATGTATAGATTTGTATGATGCGACACGTTCATGATCACATCGTCTCTTTTTGGTTTTTATAGTGTTTGCGGTAGATGAGGTGTCGTGGGTTTAACGTTCAATTCTCTAACGATCAACGTGATCCGAGGTGGGCCCGCTCCGGAATTTTGACAAACTCTAAAAAATTCCAAATCTCAAAAATTCACTTTTGGTGGGCTCGTAAAGAAATCTGACTGACCGTCTCGGGAAAACACTTACCTTTTCGTAGAGGTAACATGGACATGGCATTTAGGTAATTTTTTTCGACAGAATGTCATAAAAACAACACGACCAATGCGAATGGGAGACCAGCGATCCAACGTCGATTTCCGCGGAAAAACGGAGTTCAAATCGAGAGGGTGAATTTATTGGTGGGCCCGAACTCTCCGGCGATGAAAGGGGAAAACCCAAGATATTTCCGACTAGGGAAAAAGCCATATGTATGTAAGACAGACGATAAAAAAAATGTTTGAGGTTTTTGGCAAGGAGAGAGAGACAGCTCGCTGGATGCGACGTTATGTGAAAATCCATAGTAAATTTTTTAGGGTTAATATTTAAATGTAAATTGATATCATTTATTTTTTTTTGATCGATGGAATCAATTTTTTTTTTCTCAGAAATTTTGGGTTTTTTTTCAAACGCACGAGTCGAAATAATTGTAAGCAGAGGTATTTCAATTATTTTTTTTTTGATAATTGAAAGTATTGTATTAACATAATTGAAGGTTGTATATTTAGTGTGTGAAAAAGCTAACTGTCTATTGTTTTTTTTAAAATATACATAAACAACATAAAAAAGATATATATATAAAACATTCAAAAAAAAAAATAAGAATACAAAAAAACTATTTTTTATTAAAAAAGAAAAAAAAATAATAATAAATAAAAAAAGCAATGTTTCTACACATCGGAGATTCGAAGCAAATGGACGAGCAGGTTCGCGAATTAATACGGAGTAAGGAGAACATTCAAGCGCAGGCTAGGGCCAGACGATTGGTAGAGATGGGATTGAAACGAGAGGCTACCAAGTTGTTCAAACCCGTCACCGAGGTTCAGGAACGAGCTAAAAAAGAGATCGTGGAAGAACTGAGACCCATAAAAGAAGGTTCTCTGAGGATGGGTTTGCATCCTAGTATTTTAGCACTGAGAACCTTCTCCGATTTCGTTCCGGGAATCAAAACCGCTTCTCGTCAGAGTAGCGTCTATAGCGACCTTACATACAATACTCCGATGGGAACAGAGACTGATTCAAATACCGATGCTTCGAGCGTCGTTAGTAGAGGCATCAGGTCTGATGATAGTAGTGGAAACGTGAGAGATTCGATGTATGGATTTCGTGATGATGACGATAAAACTTTCGTGGGTAACACAGAAGTATGGCTTGATGAAAACCTCTATTTGATTGTCGGTCCGAACAGGTACGAATTGACTGACGGATTGTAAGCTCTGCTCTCTCTCCAGAGACCCAACGATTACACCGAGGAGGATTACAAAAATTATGAAGACATTCTGGTTCAGACTCACGCCATGAAGAAGAACAACGATTCCCAAGAAACGAGACCTGGGGATAAGAGAACTAACAAGCGGAAGCACGTGGTGGAACCCGTATGGAAGGCGAACAAGTATTTCGTGAAATTGACAACTTGGAAGGGAATGACCGACACGATATTTCTTCTGAGCGTGTGCGACAGAATTGTTGAGACAGAAGGTCTTGACTAAGAAGGATTATCAAAAGCTGATGAATCGTTTGAAATAATAAAATAGTAAGAGAAAAGAAAAAAAAATATTAAGTAAATAAAAATATATATATATATTAAAAATAATAAATAATAATAATTAAAAAAAAATGTTAGTGATAAATAACAGAGGATACGCCAGATCTTACGTCTACAGCGGACATCATCGATTCGATGATGTGATTTATAACTCGTAAATTCACCGGCGATGTCGCAAAACAGATCGCGTCGAGCGCTGTCAAAATCAGAAAGAAAACGGCGATCGATGCGGGTAAGAAAGCTGCGACCAAAGCGAAGTGGTAGAATAGCTTCGGAAGCTGGTAAGAGAGGTGCCGATGCTTTGATTAATGAATTGATAACTCCACAACCTGCCAAACGATCGAGAATCGAACCGAAAAGTTGGAGAGATTTCTATGATGATGTCGTACCGATACAAGACTTGGCTAAAATGCCTAATGAATTGGGATTGAAAGTGATTTATATTTGAATAATATTTTTTTTTTATATATATAGATAAAAATAGAAATTGAAATATAAAAAAAAATTAGAAAAAAAACAATTCAAAACATAGTAAAAACAATTAGAGAAAAAAATGAATATCAAAGACATCTTGGAATGGCGTGATATCCAAGAGGTCAAACGATGAGTTCTTTCCCAAGAGCATAAGAGGTCTGATAGTGGGAAAATCGAATTGCGGAAAGACCAATCTCTTGATGAATCTATTGTTTCGACCTGGTTGGTTGGATTACGACAGCTTATTCGTTTTGGACAAGAGTCTCTTTCAACCGGAATGTAGATTGCTTCGAGAGTGCATGATACGTAAATTACCCAAGGATGTTATGTCGAGAATCTTTGACAATCAAGACGAATTCGAAGGACACGAGATTTCGAATATATTGGAATGAACGGCGAGAGAACTGATCATGAGAAACTTGGAGTGTTCGAACGTGGAATGTAAGTTTTACGAGAATGTCGACGACGTTCCCAATCCTAGACAAGTGAAATCGGAGAATAGGAATCGCATGATCTTCAACAATCTACTGTTGGAGAGACAGAATCGATGTGAATCGTATTACATTCGAGGACATCACAGTAACATGGATTGTTTCTATTTGTCTCAGAATTATTTTCGACTGCCCAGATAGACGATAAGGTAGAATACTAAATTTATGTGTCTCTTTCGTCAGGATCTCAAGAATCTCAATCATTCTATGGAGATCACGTGGCCAATGACATGAGTAGGGAAGAATTCAGGAGATTTTGTAAGAAGGTGTGGGACAAAGGACTTCACAATTTTGTGGTAATTAATTTGACTAGCAAATTTAACAACGGAAAATATTGAAGTAGATTCGACGATTTTTTATACTCCTAATAATAATAATAGAGAAGAAAATAAAAAAACAATATCGATAAAATATAAAAAAATATATATAAGTAATAATAATAATAAAAATGTCATAATATCATCTATTAGAACAGATAGTCGAGAATACGGATGCGAAACAATCCTTTCAAATCATAGAGAGTAACGACATTACTCGATTCATGATTAAATTTGAACCTTCCATTGAATCGAAGTAGGAAAAGAGATATGAGATAGCATTGGTTAATCTCGATACATACTATTCGTTTCCTAATGTAATCGAAAAGAATAACGCGTTCAAGTATTCCAACAGAGATACGAATTCCCAAAGGAAATCACGACATAGATGATCTGAACTGTCACATCCAGATGAGACTGAAGATTGATGGTCATGAAGGCAATATGATAAGAATTGCACCCAATACGAGTACCCTACAGATGATATTAGACTTGAGAGATAATTTTCGAGTGGATTTTTGTGCGGAAGATTCGATTGGTAAGGTGTTGGGATTTGATTGAAAGATGTATTGAGGTTACGCAGCATCTGAAAATATGGTCGACATTCTCGCAGTCAATAGCATTTTAGTGAATGTCAGTGTGATCTCTGGAAGTTACGTCGATGGTAGTGCTCAGCCTACAATCTACTCGTTTTTTCCAAACGTTTCTCCAGGTTACAAGATTGTGGAATGACCTCGAAATCTCGTCTATCTACCCATGATCCTGGACACGTTGCATAGCATCAAAACCACGTTGACAGATCAGAATAGAGATCTGTTAGATCTTCATGGAGAGAGAGTGACTATATGATTTCACTTCAGAGAGATATGAAGAAATTTTTTTAAAAAATAAAAATAAATATAATTTGAAAAAAATAAATAAATAAATATAATTTGAAAAAAAAAAAAAATTTTCATTTTTTTTTATATATTTATACAAGAAATAAAAAAATAAAAAAAAACTTATAATATTTATAATAATTAAAAAAATAATTAACTTGTAATATTTCTAATTAAAAAAAAAATATAATCCAGTGAAGAAAAACAACAACAAAAATGAGTAGCAGTCGATACATCATTAAAAACGTGAACATAACCGAAAGACAGAAAGCTAAACTTTGCAGAGTGTTGAGGCATCGAGGCGAGGCCTTTAGATTTAAATTCAGTTACGAAGATCTTCTAGTGGCGGTAGCTATCGAATCGCCTGAACTAAAACTCAAATCAAAAGGATGGAGAAAGTGATTCATAATTGAATGGGAATGATGGTGAGATTGAGTCCCGCTCAATTGGATTATAATCTGAAAATGAAAGGCGGTTTCTTATCACTATTGGCGGGACTCACTGCCAAAGCATTACCCATTCTCGCAAAGACAGTGTTGCCAGCTCTGGGCATTGGAGCTCTTTCAGGACTCGCTAGTTCAGGAGTAGACAAAATAATTGGAGGAAACAGACTATTTTTGAAGAAGGAGGAGGTGTGTCGCGTAGATGACGAAGGTGAAGGATTGTAACTAAGACCCATGAGAAAAGATGGCAATGCTTTCCTCGGAGACGGTCTCTATCTGAAGACCGGAAAGAATGTGGAACCGATTGGTAAAGGTTTATTGTTTGGTCAGAGTTCGCCGTTTAAGAATATACCCATTTTGGGTATGTTATTATTAAAAAAGAAAAATAATAACGATTAAAAAAACAAAAATAGCAATTAAAAAAACAAAAGAAGAGAAAGCGATATTCCCCGTATGATTCTAACGACAAAAAATAATGGTTTTATCGAAATACGAGAGGCATAAACTCCAACTTTTAAAAATAAAATCTCTTTCCAATAAGCATGATCGTAATAGATGAGAAGTATCCATTCATTCGTTTGATGATGAGATGAATAGATATGTTGTTAAAAAACGAAATATATATAAAAGAGAAAGAAAAAAATAATACTAAAAACAAAATAATAGAAAAAAATAAATAATAAGAATAGAAACATGTTTTTTGTATAAAAATTATGACGAATGATTCCATGGAATTGAGAGCTTGGTTTCTTTGAAAGGCATTGTGCAGAGCTTACGCGATCTGCATGAAAGAACAATGTTCCTCACGCCATATGCAAAAGGTGTCTTGGTTGTCAAGAGGAGACAAAATGTAATCGCGTTGATCATTCGTGTCTCATGACGGAATGGGAAGACATTGTCACCACGTATTTCATGCCCGCATTGGAATATGTCCAACACGATGACGTGATCAAGTGTTGGAATCAATTAGTGTTTGATGTTGGAAAACCCAAACCCACTATATCGGAAGAGTTGAAGTTAGTGCATCGAAGTCTCACTAACGAAGACAAAAAATGCGTTTTTGAATATTTATTGAAAAGAAAAGATCACAACTTTTCCGATAGGAATCACATTTTTTTATGAATTCCTTGTTTAAGAGAAGAAAACATTAAACATTTTATTTTTCATTAAATAATAAGGAGGTGAAATTAATAAAAAAAAATACATAAAAATAATAATAGATATAAAATAAAATTGAAATAAAAATGGAACTTCAAAGTGACAACATCTATCCATCGTTAGAGAAGATGGAACCCACGGCACCTCTTCTACCACCAGAATATAGTGATGATGAGGTGCAGAGGTGTCAAATTGAACAAATCAATAGAATTCAATCGTATCTAACGCAAAAGTGAGATTTTCATTGTTCACTCAATAAGAAATATTCGAGATTAGAGAAATTCGTGTGTGGTGTGGAGTTGACTCTTATCGCGATCTCTATGGGTTTGAACGTTGCCAGAATCAGTCTATTGTCGACTGACCTCATTGCTCTTCCGGTCGTGTTGGACATAGAAGGATTGCCTGCCGGATTTGTCAGTACGATCGGAAAATTTCTCTCTAAGAAATCAAAATTATCCGTGAAAGCTAAGAAACATGAAAACATCAGCGTTTTGGCCGATGCAAAGATTGATTCCATGTCGGATAAGATCTCTATGGCATTGAAAGATGGTAGGATTTTGGACTGTGAATTCGTCGACATATTGAATGAAAAACAAAAATACGAAGTCATGAAAGCAAAAATAAAAGTCAAGAGTCATCAGATTCTTAATGAAGAATTGAAGGATTCTCTCATGGAAAAGGGTAGAGAAGAAGCGAGACAATCGTTTCATAAATTATTGAATCCCAAAAAGATTCCAGAAGCAATTGATTGGGAAAAAATGTGTATATATAAAAGAAGAAGAAAAATTTACATATAAATTTAAAAAAAATAGTAATAATTAAAATATATATATATATAAAAAGAAAACCCAAAAATGTATTGCATCAAATGCAAGAGAGTTACCGATATGGTTAACGTTAAAAAAGTACTGACAAAAAATAAAAGTCCCATGCTTTGTGGAACGTATAAAATGAGCGGTTCGACAAAAATGCAATTCGTCAAACGTGGTGCTGATCTGACAAATAAATTGATTAATAATTTATCCATCGAACTGCATCTGCCAGGACATCAATTCACGGGACCTGGCACGAAATTAAATAAGAGATTGAATCGAGATCTGACACCTAAATCTTGGAGCAAACCCATCAATAGGGTGGATTCGGCCACTTACCCTCACGATTTGTGCTATGCTAGATATCCCGATGTCAAGAATCATAATCGAATCTGCGATAAAAACATGCTGACGATGTTGAAAAATATACCAAATCCCACTAGGAGAGAGAGACTCGAACGTTCGTTGGTCGGTAAAGTGATCGATACCAAACGTCGATTCAGATGGGGGTCATAAAAAAAATGTCCAGAAAACATTATTAATGAATGCATTGGCGAATGAACTACACAAACCCATCATGCGTAAATTTCGAAGGAGAAGGGTATTTGTAAAGGGTCTGGATCAGATTTGGTTGGCAGATCTGGTCAACATGAAATCGCATTTGAAACAGAACAAGGGCATTAAGTATATACTGACGGTCATCGACGTGTTTTCGAAATACAGATGGATGAGACCTCTGAAGAATAAATCGGGAGCTTGCATGGCCGAGGCTCTGAAGAGCATATTTGCATCGCCTTGTCGAAAACCGGATAAATTGTGCGTGAAAAAAGGGAAGGAATTTTACAACAGTCAAGTTCATCCATTGATCGACCTCTATTACGTCAAAAACGAAGAGAAATCTAACATGATCGAACGTTGGAATAGAACCGTGAAGGAAAAAATTTACAACTATTTCACGTCTAATAAGACCAAGAAATATATCGACATTCTAGATGAACTGGTCGAAGAATACAAAAATACACGACATAGATTGATCAAGATGACTCCCATGGAAACTAGCGATCCTCGAAATGAAAAATGCGTCTTTACAAATCTCTATCCCGAAAGGAATAAGATCAAGAAGGAGTCCAAATCATCGATATTTGCAGTTGGTGAACGAGTGAGAATCACTTCTTATAAGTCACTCTTTGCAAAAGGTTACAGTCCTCGATGGACTGAAGAAATATTTAAGATTGTTAAAATATTTTACACGGATCTGATGACTTAACAAAATAGAAGCGTTAGAGGATGATGAAGATGACAGCAGAGAAACATCGGAACATTTTATGAACAAGAATTGCAGAAGATGACATTTTGAAGAACCAATCCTTCACTTTTATTTTTTTTTTGCACATATATAGTTAAAAAGTGAATTAACATTACACAAACAACAAAAAAAAAACAAAAAAAACATGACGAATATAGTAGATATAACCGAAGGTATACTGAGAGATGAAAGCATTCAAGAATATGAAGTTCACGAGTATGAACCACTGACTGGAACCAGTCTAAACAATGTCGGTGAAATAAGAATCAATGTCAAAACTTAAGATCTATTCGTTCATACCAGCGAAAGTTACATTGTGATTCAGGAGCGTCTCACCAAGGAAGACGGAAGTAAGTATGCCGATGATGACATGGTCACTCTAGCCAATAATGGTATGATGCATTTGTTCAGTAATATAAAATACATGCTCGCGGGACAAGAGATAGAATCTGTGTTTCATCCCGGACAAGCCACCATGATGTATGGACTCTTGACGTATCCGGACGATTTTTCGAGACCCAAAGGAATGTTTTCATTCAGGATACCTCTGAAACAGATATTCGGATTCATGGAAGATTACGATAAAATTCACTACAGATTCAAACACAATCTGACGTTGATTCGAACAGGGAACGACGAAGCCATTGTGACCTATGCGGGTAAGATACATCTGAACAAGATATCTTGGTTCGTTCCGCACATATTGCCTTCAATCGCGGAGAAAGTACGTCTCTACAAGATCATAGAATCGATGAGTAAATTACCGGTGGGATTTAGAATGAGACAGTGCGACATGGCTAGTATTCCACCGTCTAGCAATCACTTCAATTGGAGACTGACCATGAAATCTGCTTCGGAAAGACCGCGATTCATCGTAGTGGCATTTCAAACCGATAGGGATGGGTCTCAGGAGAACAATCCTTCCCTATTCGATCATTGTAACTTGAGAAACATGCAGGTATTTCTAAATGCCATGAGATATCTGGCCATCGATTACAATGCCTCTTTCGATAAGAACGATTTCTGCAGACTATACGGTGACGCCACGGATTTCGGAAAGAAATATTATCGACTGGACGAATTGATGGGTAATCCTAACATCACTCCCACCGAATATAAATCGATGTATCCCCTGTTTGTATTCGACGTTAGTAAACAGAGTGAGCGATTCAAGAGTAACACCTTAAACATTCAGATCAGGATGCAATTCGAGAAGAATGTGCCAAGGAGAACTGATAGAGAGTTCGAATTTGAATCAGACTGGCACAAAATGTCTATCGTTCGATGATATAATATAAAACATGGAAATTAAAAATACCTCCCCCCCCCAAAAAAAAAAAAAATATTGATAAAATGTAAAAAAAAAATAAATAATAAAAAAAACCCTAAAAATATGAATAATCAAGATAGAGAATGTTTGAGATGAAATCAAACGCATTTGGTAGGTAACATAAATAACAGCAATATATTAAATATATTAGATCGATTGGAAATGACAACACCCATAATATTGACTTTGGAATTGGTAGACCGAATTAAAAAACAGGGAACAACCATGAAAGATTACGTGAGATATTTACTAGATACATTAACATTTTGAGAAAAAACAGCTTTTGAAAAATTTATTATTGCTATGTTGAATCTTGACTTAGACATGGACAGGTGTTTTACGAATGTTAAACCAAAAACAAATAACAATTTTTTTTGCAAGTTCGGAATGTCAAAAAAAAAATAAATATATAATTGGATTTTGAGAATAAAATCAATGTCTCAAAATCCAATAGTATTTTTTTTTTTTGAGTTGTCTCCCCTACATCACAAAAACGTGATTATTTATTTATTTTTTTATTTTTTTTTTTTGCAGTCACTCTTTGTTTAGAGGGTCCAGTTCGATCAACAGAGAGGCCACTGAAGTGGCAGCTTGAGGATTATTTGTTTTCGTCTTGAATTTGATCCTATCCCCCACCCCCACCTGGAGAGGTGTACTGAAGATGCTACTGTTCAAATATTGTTCCTTCATCTTTTCGACACTGTAACTCTTCTCACATTCCACACCAATATTGATGATTGCATTTTTGCTGAAGTCCGTAGAAGTTAGACTGATTCGAATTATATCGCCTCCCACAGGCATGGGATATCCTATCAGACCGTGCAATGGTCCCCTACCCCCATTTCCGAAAGACCATTCGGCTTTTTTCGTAGCTAACGCACCACTCTCCTCGGCCCAGATGGTGATCAGTTGTCTGGCATATTTTATCTTTTCCACGACGGAGATCAGACAGCAAGCATCCGTTAGGTGAGTGGGATCCAGCAGATTCGTGAGTGCGTGCCCTCCCATGTCTATATTGCCTTCCATCATACCGCCTTTTCTCCAAACCGTATTTTCTTCCAAGAACTTTCTACTGACTGCACTGGAATTGTATTCCAGCTCGTCATCGAGATCGAATAGTTCGTAACTGGTCATGTTGATGCCAGCCTCCATTTTTTCCTCCAGATTGTTTGTTCAGATATAAGTCGTTGACTTGAGATTCCAGATAGGATTGAGAATCCAGTATGGCAGAATCCACGTAGCCTTTATTGACTTCCATCGAGTCTTCATCCATATCGTCGATTGCAGACAGATTCAATATCTTATTGAATCCTGCATCCAGATCTGATTTCATTTCTAGCTCGTCAATATTATTCTTTCTCAGTTCCACGTCTACGTATTGTTTCGTAACTGCATCATTGGGATCCGTGGGAAAGGGCACATTGATTATCTTGTTAGAATTCGCATTCAATTCGGATTGCATCATTTGAGGAACGTAGCATTCTCTAAAATGTTTACTGAATCTCTCGTGAGCATCGTCCGCATATCTTTTAGTGGCAACATCAGACGAATCTCCAGGATCCGCTGCTTTCACCACTCATTTAGATTTCAAGTTGAGATCGTCTTTATGAGATGGCTTTATTCACGTAATTATCTCTCATCATCTGCTGGAAATTTTCATCTCCTCTATCAATATATTTTTTAGTCACATCATCTGCCTGATTGAGTGGTTCGGGAAGATTGTAGATTTTCTTGTTGTTTAAATTTAAAGGTTCTTGTCGAGGTTCATACCTTTGAACGTATCGTTCATCCAAGTTGGCAATGTTACCAACAATTTCGACTGTGGTTCTTCTTTTCATTCTAGAGGAACCTTCATTAATGACAGCGCGATCAAATTTATCGACTGTCATGTTTTTGTATTGTTTTTTATTTTTTAAAATTATATTATTTTTTTTATTATTTTTAATTAATGCAACCAATTTTTTTATTATATTTCTCCATATATATTATATCCCTCAAAAAACATTTTTCTTCAATGTAAATGGTTGAGAATATCTTGAAAGTGATCTCCTTCCAATCACCTCTTGAGAACGTAGAGGCATAGGTGACCGCAAAACACTCGATCCGGCGCTTGCACTCATTCTGTATTGTAAATAACTTACGTTAAATAGTTCCTTATTTCTATTGGCGGTGAGATTCCGTAGCTATCAATATAATAATTGTTATTCTGATTCGAAAAACATGTGACCCAATGCATGCCCTCACCTCCGATATCATCCAGATTTAAAATTCCACTTTCTGAATCGCAGTCTTTTTTCCTTGGCAAGGCATCTCTGCACACCTCGAAAATGTTTGATTTTTAAATCTTTTGCCACTTTCGATAGATCAGTGATGGATAGGGGTTCGTTGGGTAAGATGACACCTTCTATGGATATGCGTTTTATTTTCTTCTTATTCATAATATGTTTTTTTGTTTTTTTATTTTTTTATTTTTTTTTTTATTTATTATTTTCTTTTTCTCTCTATTCTTTTCTTTAATTTTTTAACTTATGACATTTCGATGTCTTCGGTCTCTCGTTTGTTAAAATGTTGCGAAATAATGTCCGAGTGCAAAACTGTGTATTTTATCTGGGCATATAATTCTCTTATCGTCATCGGCAGTCAATGCAATCTTACTGATTTCTTTGGTGTATATATCTCGTGCATTTCTCTTTAAATCATAGCCATCTTTTTATACACCTTCAAACTTTCGAAAAGACAGTCTTTATACTTTTCGAAAGTGATGTTTTTATTCATCACACACGCTTGAATACCTTTAAATCTCTTGATCTCTTCACCATCGATGCGATAAGCGTACAATTTAGGTCTCAAACGCACGAATTCGGTGATTTGTCTTCCACCACTCTCATCTTTAAATTTACCCAACACCTTTTTATTGACACCCTTTGGAATCTTAGACAGGTGATTGTCGGGATAATTATGCATGTCAAACCATTCATTCACGTCTGATGCTACGCCCTCATAAATGTCCCTAGTCTCTATTTCGTTAGCTAAACTGTCTGTGTCAGTGAACAATAGTTTAGCTTTCAAATCAAATCTCGCTTTGACGTAATCGTAGTGAAACTCATACATCAATTGCTTGCTAATGTGTAAGATGATCTCTCTGAGATAACAGGGTTTATCGAACGTTAGATGCGTCTTTTGCATGTGCACAGCCATAGATTTTCATAGAATATGGTTCTATGTTGATAATTGGGTTTCGCGATTAATTTTCTAGACTTCTCTTCAGACGTGACGAGTTGAATAATGGTTCTATTCCTAATGTTTTCTATAGATTTTCCCAACACGCAATTGTTCATGAGTTTGAAGAAATCTTTTTTGAAGTCACACTCAGCCTGCATTCTTAAATTCGTGTTGAGATCGATGTATTTTTTCATCCAAGGTTCCTCGTCGAATCAAATGATTCAATTCACGTTGATCAATTTCATCCCACAATCGATGTAATGTTTCTGATTTTCGGAGTAGACCACATACTTGCATTTGTGATTTAAATTAGGAATGAGTTTTTCGATGCCGTTCACTTCTATTTGTTTGGGAGCTAGTGGATAATGGTTGTCTAGATCGTGTAACGTTTCCAGATAGTTCAAACCAACCTCTAGAATACAAGGATAGTCTCTCCATTTTTCTTTTTCTTCCAACGCTTTGACCCATTTGAAATTTCTGATCGGTAAAGGATGACTCATAACCCAACCATACAAATTATTAGCATCCCAATACTGTATGTATTTACTCGTTTTTTTCCGAATCGAAACCCTTTCCCATGTGAGAATTATTAGCTTTGGCACATCTAGTGGAAATCATAGAGACACCACCCCTCACAGCTTTTTCGATCATGAGCAACATGTCAACGTTCATTAATAATTCCAATCAAATCTAGGTCGTTTTCAAGAGAGCACCCCAGGCGAGTCCAGGTGCAGTGAAAAACCAAGCTGGATCTAGGTCATAATGTCGATGACACACTCTTCGAAAATTTTCGAACACATCAGCCAATAGAAGCAGGTCAATTTTCAAATAAAGGTCGTGATATTCTCTCATAGATTTCATGTCAAATAACGTCCACACTTTTTGCATATGTTCGTAATCATCATCGGAAATGTGAGACTTGTATAATTTCGAATAAAAATCTTCTTTAGGAGGAAGAGCGACGTCGTCGAATTTTTCGAGATCACTCATGTAATCGTAAGGATAGACACCTTTCCTCAACATAATGTCCACCAATTCTTGTCAATCATTAAAATGTTTACTCATGATTTTAAATGTCCCCCTATTCAAAGTGTTGACAAATTTTGCCAGACTTGTTGACATAAATTTATAATTATCGATGAAACGTATCTCTGTATGGATGGGATTCATTTTCTCATTCAAACCATCAATGACTCTTTTTATCGACAACTTTACATTTAGTGAATGGAATGTATTTTTCATCGTTTTGAGCCATGCAATTCAACTCCCCCTCGCTAATACCCATACTTTTCACGAACAAGTGACTGTCGTATCCCGAGAGATTGTGAAATATCACCGGATAGAAATGAGCGTCTCAAAATCTCAAATTACATTTGTTGTGAGCAGCGCTGCGAAACAGACCAGTGCAGTGATCGTGATCTCTAATTTTTTTATTATTTTCACAATTATTATCGAATAATTGTCTACAGATGTGACATTCGATGGTTTCATTGTATTCTCACTGTTGCTCTGGCATGATCATCTTGTCTATAGGTTTTTTAAATTTGTCGTATAATATTTAAATTTTCGATTCTAATTCTTCTATGAACCTTTGAGCCACATCGTCATCATCTGAACGTTTGGCATAGACGAATGGACCTGACGATTCTCGATCATTGATAGAACATTTCACATAGTAACAAAAGCCCAAAGGCATGTGCTTCTGATATTTTTCACCATAACTCCTATGCTCGTCAGGCTGGCAAGAATTCATTTTCATTGTGAAACATTCGAAATCGGTGTAGATGACAAATGGTGGTTCTAATCTTTTTTTGTAGTTCTGAAAATCCACGTAAGTGTTAGGTTTAGGCATATCAATGGCAACGCCTTGCTTTTCGCTACAATATTCCCGATGATGCGTCAATGATACTTGACTACGAAATGAATTCATGCAATTGAGGCCGAAAAATTTCTCACCGTTACATTTACTTCTCTGCTTCAAGAGCAAACAACTCATATTTTTAACCCAGCAATAATGTTGAATATCACCCTTTGAAATTAATAACAAGTTAACAATTTTTTTTCTCTCTTTGTGCGAAGTCAGTCCGAGAGGATAGACTACTCCTTTTTATCGTCTCCCTCCTATCCCAAGACATACACGGCCACAGCGGGATTTAGGTTTTCAAAATCCCTGATATCTTTCAACCGCGTCAGGAAAGACACTCCCGTCCAATCGAGATTTTTACAAGTCTCTGAGTACTTGGAAACTCTCTGATTTTCTACGGGATACAAGGCCGATGTGATCGCCCATTTGAAACACTCCTTATCATCTTCATTTTTCACGTTGATCGCGGCTTGTTTTATAAATATGAAATAAGGTAATTTTGTGTTGGAAGATGCTTTCAAAGGGTTGTGTCTATCCACGTTAACCTCGAGATTCAATATCTTCTTGAACGTCCAATTACTTCCCTTGTTTTGAAAAGCAGCCATAGATTCCATCATCTTGTCTTTCATCACTTTATAAACGTCAACTAAGTCGTTATCTCTGAATACAATCTCGTTTTTAGATCGGAAAAAGGCATCTCGTTCCAGGATCTCACCCTTTTTTCGGGTCGACATTTTTCATCAGACAATACAAGATCATTCTTATATTTAAACCCTTTTGTTACGCTATTTGATGTGGGTCGAGGGTGTGTGTCTGGTTACGACAATAAAAATAACTGTAGTTTATTTATGGAGCTAAATTAAAATTTATAGATTGAGTTGGAAATAGCCTTAAATAATGTAGTCTTCAGTAATGTGAATTATTGGTTTTCCGGGTATTTTGCGAGTTGATCATGGCGATTTACTGACACGAGCAGTCCGTGCGCTGATGTTATTAGTGGACTGGTTCTTGTGTTAAGGGGGGCATTTGTCATCTTGTGATGGTTGGGGACAGTCAGTGACCGCAACCGCTGTCAGTAGACTCAGTATGTGCTTAACGCTTTACAAAATGTGAAGTAAATAGAATACCTTCCATGTGTGGTTTAGAGGTTCCATGGCCGTTGTTGTGGTGTACACATTGGGTCGATGTAGTCGTCGAATAGTATTAAGAAGCGCATGTCCAGGCAATGTGGTCGTTAAGTACCGTAGTGTTGCAATACATCTCGTAGACACTTACAGATTTTTCTTCACTGATGGTTTTGAAGTGATGCCGTTGCGCAAGTATAGATAGAAACTCGCTTTATGCAATGTAATAAATAGACATTTTTCTACAGACTTTGTGCCCAAATTGAGATCATAAAAAACTGTTACGAACAAATATCTGCTAGTGTGTGATGCTATGCGAAAAACTAATCAGCCGACGGACTTTCTGTACTACGTGTTGTCATATGCAATAGTAGCCATTTATCTGTGATGAACAGTTGTGCAATCAAACTACAAACACTGTGATATACATTTAACGAGCCTCCATTCACGTACTTCGAACTTTGCCATAGAAATAGTATTGCCATTATATCATGTGTTTGTTTGGGGGGTTTTCTTTTGGTGACGTCACCAGTCTCATGTAAATGTGTTCATTATTTTCTGTTTAGTTACTCAAAATGTTTAGTGTTTGCAATAAATCATAATATTTTAAACAATATAGTAGTTATGCCAAGAATATTCCCATAGAGTACAATACACGTACTTAGTACGTGACACCCTTACCTAGATGTTTTCGAATTACGTTCAACACTCTATCTTTCACCTGTTCCATGAACATTTCGGGATCGATTTTTTTTTCATGAGACCGGACTTCACGACGAAAGTTTTAAACCATCCTTTGATGGCTTCATCTTGTTCTTTTAAAATCGATGAAGATTTTTTCGACGCTTCAATCATGATATCCATTATACCACTGAGATCTTTTTTTTTCATTCACCACTCTCTTGATTGCATCCATCGTTTCTTTTTTCTAACAAATCGTCATCTCGAATCGCGTCACATTTCATTTTTTTATTATTCTCTTACGAAACCTTCTGTTGTTCTACCATTTTTCAATTAATGGCTATCTTCTTCTTCTTAGTTTTTCTCCGCGATCGTTTGTTGACATTGTTTTTCTGTCATTGCTATCTTCTCGTCCTTTTTTTCGCGATTTGAGTTGTTTTTGTCACTACCACAGATCTTTAATCCATTCCCTTTCCTTCAAGCAAATGACTTGTGCATTCGTCTTTTTTAATGTATTTGACACCTTTCAATTTCAACGACTTATGCACTTTGCCTTGTAATTTCACCAGTGATAGATCACAAGTCTCCTTACACATGGCTTCGATCAATCATTCTTTAGTTTTGTAATGGTTAAAATTTTTAATTCCTAGATTCTACAGTACTTTTTCAACATGGATTTGGTAGAAAAATATAATTTTTTGTCCGCGGTACGCATATGTATGTGTTAATATTTCTTATTTCATATGTATATATAACATTTATTTAATTTTCAAAAATTTTATCTAATTTTTCAAAAGTTTTATTTAATTTTTCAAATATTTTTGTGAATTGTTAAACTTCTCTTATTATATATATATTTTTTTTGTTTATTTTTTTTTCTTTAATGACAAAAAAAATTTAAAAAAACAGAAAAAAATGAATACTACTTCATGATAAAATACTTAAATAAACTTTTCGAATTGAGATTTTAAAATCTATAATGAACTAACTCTCTCTTGTTTTATCATATGTTCGCGTCCGTTATGGCCATGTTAACTTTAAAGCTATCCTTTTCCTGAGAGCTATACTTTTCCCACTGAAAAATCCATCGGAAACTAGATTCACCCTCTCGAATCTTCGTTCTTCCCCAATGTCCAGATTCAATTTGTCGATGACTTCTTTGGAGGCATGCGAATATATATTACTCCCATAGATTAGAGACAGATAATCTGCATCAATTTTTTTAATATTTTCCTTGAGAATGGTTAATAGATCGTCTTGACATCTGTACATTAAATCCAAAGCAGTCTCATTCAATTTCAAAGGCATGGAAATTTGTCGTATTCCTCTCTCAATCCATTCATCTCCACGTCCTTCAATTCGATGGCGTAGGGCGATTGTAGTCTATACATTTTACTACCGAACGTTGAATATCTCTTGATTCTCTTCAGTTTTAATGCTGATTGTTTAGGTACTGACGATGTCATGACTGATTATTTTTTTATGATAATAATTGTTAATTGTAAAAAATAATTTTTTTGTGATTTTCAAAAAAAAAATTTGTGAATTGTTAAACTTTTTATGATAATAATTATTAATTGTAAAAATTTTTTTTTTCTACTTCTTGTTATATATATGTAAAAATAACCACTTTTTTTTAACAAGTTTTTTTTCTTTAATGACAATAAAATTTTGTGAGTGTATTTTTTTTAATGATAATAATTGTTAATGTAAAATTTTTGTTGTTGTTTACTTCTTATTATTAAAATATTTTTTTTGTCAAAAATGTTTTTGTAATTTTTCAATTTTTGGGGGGTGAATTATTAATTGTAAATTTTGTTTTTAGGTACATATGGGTTTTCCTCTAGTCAGAAATATCTTGGGTTTTCCCCTAGTCAGAAATTCCCCTAGTCAGAAATATTTTGGGTTTTCCCGTAGTCAGAAAATATCTTGTTTGAGATTGACGCACATTTCATGGGTTTTCCTCTACAGTCAGTAATTGTTTTTTTTTTAAAATGGGCGCACATTTTTTTATCACCATTCATTCCCACCAACAATAAATAGCGAGCAAAATTATTCATTTTTTACCTTTTCAAGTTCACTGAAGAATAACGGACGAGACATACCGATCATAATTATACATTTCACAAAGAAAAAAACACTTGCCCAATGGGTTTATAAAGAGTTCATTCATGAGATATAACGATCCTTTCAGTAGAATAGAAATGATTAAAATTTTGTTTACCTCCTTCAATTGTCAAGTGAATTATTGAATTCATATTTCCCCATTATAAATTCACAACACAATCTAACTCATTATAAATTCACATTACAATTTGCTTCACTATATAGACAGTTAGCTTTTTCTCACACTAAATATACAACCTTCAATAATGTTAATACAATACTTTCAATTATCAAAAAAAAATAATTGAAATACCTCTGCTTACAATTATTTCGACTCGTGCATTTGAAAAAAAACCCAAAATTTCTGCGAAAAAAAAATTAATTCGATCAATCAAAAAAAATAAATTATATCAATTTACATTTAAATATTAACCCTAAAAAATCTACTACGGATTTTCACGCAATGTCGCATTCAGCGAGCTATCTCTCTCTCCTTGCCAAAAACCTCAAACATTTTTTTCATCATCCGTCTTACATTCATATGGGTTTTCCCTTAGCCAGAAATATCTTGGGTTTTCCCCTTTCATGCCGGAGAGTTCAGGCCCTCCGATAAATTCACCCTCACGATTCGAACTCCGTTTTCCGCGGGAATCGACGTTGGATCGCTGGTCTTCCATTCGCATTTGGTCATGTCGTTTTGACGACATTCTGTCAAAAAAAAATTCACTAAATGGCGGGTCCCTGTTACATCTGCGAAAAGATGAGTGTTTTCCCGAGACGGTCGGTCAGATTTCTTTACGAGCCCACAAACGTGAATTTTTGAGATTTGGAATTTTTTAAAGTTTGTCAAAATTCCGGAGTGGGCCCATCTCGAATCACGTTGATAGTCAGAGAATTGAACGTTAAACCCACGATGCCTCGTCTACTGCAAACACTGTAAAAACCAAGGAAAGTGACGATGTGATCGCGAACGTGTCGCATCGTACAAATCTATACATTTCAATCGTGATGAATGCGATTTGCTCGAAAAAACGAGAAAAAAAAAATTAAGTGGGCTCTACGTCTCCATTCCCCTCTTCTTCTATTTCACTCTTCGCGAGGCGACGTGCGATAAATTTAGACTATTTTGCATTCAGGTTACGTCACCAAAGGTCAACTTGGATGTACTTCTACTGTAGGTGTAAATTTTTACTATTGAAATCCCATTGCTGGCGTGTTCATCACGGTTGGTGTGTGAAGCTAAAATGTATATCATAGGCTTTTCATATACAGTACGTGGAGAGTGTATTATCACTAAATCACCCACAGAGTGGAGATTCCACCCAGGCAATAATTTCAAATTTGTTGCAAAGCATAACCAGCACAAGCAAAGTTTCAGCCAATGGACCTCCGGGTTAAACCCGGAGGTCCATTGGCTGAAACATTTCTTGTGTTTTTTGTCGATATGTACACAATTTTAAAGTTATAGCGTGGGTGATAACTCCACCCCGCGGGTGATTTAGTTACAATCCACTCTCCACGTACTATATAGTAGAATAGGTAATCATGGTATAAATGCCACTTCTCACCATTTGAACATTTTGTCTGTTATCCATCTGCCCTTGAAACAGATTTAATACCTATTTACTCTTGTACTCGGTTTTCTTTGCAAAACGTTTGGAATTTAAAGCTTGCTGTGGAACTTTGCAAAGAACTTCACCAGTACAACGTAGTAATTCATTGTCAGACATATCAACAAACAGTTCCGTGAAACTGTTATTTATTGTAAAATTTGGTCCCGTTTTTTTATCAGCTTTTTCTCTATCCAGAACGTCGCCAAGTATAGCATCGGTATCATTTCCAGATCACTTTTTTTCTTTAAACATATTTCGTGTTGTAACAATATCACCATAAGAGTCATATGTGCTCATGTTGACTGTGTTGTATAAATATTTCATAAACTTATGGCTTTAGTGGCGCAAGTGGCGAACCTGTTAGATTCATTGTTCCTGGAGTATAATAATAACAATAATACTTTGGCCGGCCGCTGATTTGTCGCGGTTCTCGGCTGAGAAGGCCTTGGTCACCCCTGTACTCCCAACTGCCTCCCTATTCCTACGCTTAGTCTCTCCTCCCAACACTCGGAGACGAACTGCTTGATGACATCCCTTGCCCCATTCTTCCCAATCTCTCCGATTAGCATATTACCCCTCCCCTTTGAGTATTCCACTAACCACATGTCCTTCATTCTCCCATCCCACCTCCCCATTATACTCCCAGTGAATCTTATTCTTTTCGACTAGTATTTTGGGCATTCTAGAAGAAAGTGTTCCAGGGTCTCCACCACGCCCAAATTACAAATCTGGTACTCATTTTCACCATTTTTCCCAATTTTTCCCCTCGGCTCCAGGGACCGCGACCTCAGCTTGAACAACAGTGTCCCCCCCCCCCCACCAAAGGTACCATCAAGGTACTCTTAAAAACCAGGTGTCCCTTTTCGCGCAGGCCACCCAAAGACCTCTTTGATTTCACACTCTCTCGCCAATTATGGTCACCGGTCACCATACTCCATGACTCTTTCAATATAGGGTGTATTTGTATAGTGCGTCATTGTCATTGTTGTACGCATCTCTTCCATCAAAGCAAATCGATTGACAACATTAACAAACATAGAATATAATTGATAGTACTAATTACTGGACACTAAGCGATCAAGGATAAAAGGAGTTTAAAAGTCACTGCGGACATCTCTCTGTTTCACAATCGCCCTTATTGGACACGAACAACAGCGAATGGTACTTGTGCATTATGTTCACAATAACATGACATTACTGGTAAATACAACTCGACATTATTTTAAGTAATACACAGCAAGTGTTCCAATAATACTAAATTGTCAGAAACAATACACAGATACAGTTCATAGGGAGTGGACAGAAAACACAGTGAATAAATAAATGAAGTTAAAATGTTTTACTGACGTCCTCCATTGTTATTCATTGATATATAGTTTGACTATCCCACGCTTAATAGTTGGATAGTTGTATATACAACAGCTAATTGTTGGTTATTTTACATCTATTGAACTATCCAACAACAAAAAGATTTTACGTAGGATTATTATAATCCCTGATGGGTACGGGTGTGGGATGGGAAAATCTCACCGGAGGGCAAGATATTTGGGCCAGACACGAGGCTTGCCGAGTGTCTGGCCCAAATATCTTGTCTCGAGGGTGAGATTTTCCCATCCCACACCCGTACCCATCAGGGATTATTTTTCTCCCCCACCATACATCGGTTACGTTAGCCTGAGGTAATCGGCGGTCACGTGCTGATATAATCAACTCATTCGTTGTTTTGAAAAACTAATGACACCATCGGAAAGAGCATGCAAAAGTTATGTATATACCAAAGGTATATACCACGAAATCAATTAGGAACGGTGGCATCTTGGGGTTTAAAGAGTTTTAGAGCATCAAACTTTGATCACACGGCATTCTGATGACGTCAATATGAATTAGTTGGTAGCAAGAAACTGATACGATATGCATAACGTCATAATAACGTTATAAATGTATAACGTCACGTGGGTGGGGTGGGATACTATTAGTTACCCCGTGTCTGATCACGTGGTACGGGTTTTTACCTACCAGAAGCCAGCCGTATCCCATGAGGCCGAAGTCCGAATGGGATACGGCTGGCTTCGGGTACGTAAAAACCCGTATCACGTGATCAGACACGGGGTAACGAATTTATCTATTGACTTTCCGTTTTAGAAGTACAATCTATTTCATGTGTGAACACACACAGCATGAGATCTTTGATCTTCCATTGTTGAGCCATACAGGTTTCTGTGGAATTTTTGTGCAAAAGAGTTTTTGTGAAAATATGCCGATATGACTAGTATAAGAAAATTATTGAATTTCTTTTTTTCCTTTTTGTCTCAAACACATAGCTTATGAACCCCACATTGGAGGGTACTCGACCAGCTCATTCCAATAAGGGGTCATGAGCTATATTTTGGAGATAAAAAATTAAAATATAATACATGTACACTATAAAACTGGAATGACGATTTTTTGCGAATAGTGCAGGTCGTGATCAGACATCGGATAACAAATTTACATGTAGACTTTGAATTATTTCATTTATGTGAACACGCACGCAAGGAGGGGGAACTTTATCTTCGACTATTGAGCCGAACAGGTTTTTTTTTGGTGGGGGGGGGGGGGGGGGGGGGATTTGTTGTGCTTTTCAACTATATTCTGGTATGGTACGATCATACAAACATTTGTTGTGCCGTCTGACTTCCGCCTTCCTGTTATCGGTAAATTGATTTCTATGAACGCGTCTTCTACGGGGTATGGACAATTTGTAGATTTCGGAACGAGGCTTCCACTGGGTATGGGGAATTTGTCAGTGGCTGGGCGGACGTATCGTGGGTTTCAATGAATATGGTCTCATACCACGTATCTATCAACCAATCAAATCAAAAAATTCACTTTAGTCAATAGATAAATCTGTCTCTCCCTGCTATCTCACCCGGGACACACATATGTTACACATGCAGTGAGGAGGGGGGGGGGGGGAGAAAAATAACTCGTCGATGTTCGACGTGAACCCAAAGTAGAACAATTTGTTGCTGTTGTTGTCTGCAAAAAGACAAAGACGACGATATAGGTTCGTTTCTTTTTGAGAAGAGTTATGGTTTCCACTTCTTTTTTATATTTTCGTTTCTTTTATGGAGATTTTTTCGTTTGATTAGAAACTCAGTAGTTGTCTTTTTTGATCTAACAATGTTACAATATTATCCTTAATTTGCGATTTACAAAAGAAAAAAGAAGTTTAGTCATTTGGAATATGTCTACACTAGTATTGCCTTAACTGTAATAGAGTGACCCGATAGAAAGCAATACAATTTGGAATGTTTGTTTTCGGAACGAATCTAGTCATAAATTGAATACTTTGCAACGTTTATGCTTTGTGTAAGTTTTTCTGTGCAACGTTAGTATTCAGATGAAGAAGCTCAGAATCCACTGCTGGTATAGAATCGCCGCCGCGGACTGGTCACCTTTCACGAAGGGGGGGGGGGATATTTCCGCGGACGCAGTAATATTAGATTCCAAACACTAATTATAGGAATAATAATCAAAAATTTAATTTATGAAACATCGGGTCCAACCCGGTGCTTCATTAATTAAAAATTTTGTTGACTGATTTTTATTACCTGGTAAGCTCAGGCTTGGACATCACTACTCACGCGTGGATTACGACCAGTCCACGGCGCCTGTACTGTACTCAGGGTCACTTTTTAACCCTATTTGGCTGTATTTTTATCAAGTCATTTAAGGAAGTCGAAATGACTTATTGGGATCGTTTGCATTTTTTTTCTTTGTTGTTCAGATAAAAATTTAAGGTACTTCCCCTTCATCCATGCTGGTGCAATTTGGTACACTGGTAGATAATTACAATAATTTGAGGCATTTTTTTACTTCGTCAAATTTCGGAACCCGACGCCAGCGATGGAAAGTTTAAGTTTTTATATTGACCTTTTACTTTCAACCTCATTTTCAACCGCAGGCTTTCGGAATTTTGGGGATATAATCTACACAAAAAGCATATCTAAAATGTGGGACCGTCCTTGGAAATTGTCAACCGTTATGGTCGAACTCTCAGATGGCGTCATTGGGGGTCATAGAGTCAAAAAATATAACATGTCGGACTTTTTTTTTAAATAATCGTGTTGCTACAAAAATAAGGAGATAGCTGTTTTTTTTTGTTTTTCGATTTATTTTTTTAAGTTTTTATATCACTTTAAAATATAGCTCATTTTTGACGTTTCTCCAGTAAAAACAATTTGTTATCCCAGTAGGTCCGTACATATAATTACACAACTATGAAGCTTCTTACAAAGTTTTGTGATATTTTGAGCTTGTCCATCTCGATTGTTTTAATTATAATGTTCAATCCCGATAATGCCAACCTTACAGCTTCTTATTGACCATTTACTTTCAACCTTATTTTTTATTTTGCCTCCTGATATTTTGGGAATATAATCTCCACGAATGTACCTTATCTAAAAATGCTTTCAACTTTTTACAAGACGAAAATTTAATCTGGGGATGACGTTGCGGTGACCATATGACGTCAAGGTTGCAAAAATTAATGTTTCAATTTTGATGAAATGTTAGTATGTTGTAGCGCTCAGAAAATAAAAAGGTAGCTGTATTTGGATTTTTTGATTTAAGGTCAGTTTTGACGTCATGTTAAATTTGAAACTTTGAAATGTCATCTATTTTGTTACACGCATAACTGACAAAATATGACAGATGCCGCTGTAATATTCTACCGACAGCCCATCCATATTGAAACGGGCATCTTTATATTTCTGCTTCGATCCGCCAAATATATTTAACCCTACGGCGTTAGAGGCTACAGGGGCGCGAAACATCACAAATTAAATTTCACTGGTCAACGGTTAAAACAAGTGACATTCCTGCAAAGTTTGGTCGCTGTAATATTTTTTTTGCTGCGCATCATTCCGATATGACAATTTCACGTGTTTGGCGTCTGATTTTTAAAATACTGTCCAAAATTGTTATGCCCTCAGGCGTATTAAATCATCATTTAAACAGTCTTGGACAGTTTTCATGTGATTCTACTAGCTCCGTATTTTTAATGCCATAACTATAAAATTTCACACTCATTTTTCTGGTTATTTGAAATTGTGCATTTTTATCTCAGGTTTACGGACCCGATGAAAGCGATGCCGATTTTAATATTTTATATACCTTTTATTTTTTACCCCATTTTGAACCTCAGCCTTCCTAAATTTTGGAAATATAATATCCACCAAACACCATATTTAAAAATTTGATGCCGTCCTAGGAACGTCCCAAATGTAATGGTCGAACTTGGAGGTGACTTCATGGGGATGGGATCGGAAATGTTTTAAATTTTACTATGTTGTAGAACTAAAAAAAATAGGAGATACCTGTTTTGTTTTTTTGTTTCGATTTATCGCCAGGTTGGCGTTTTTACACCACTTTAAAGTTTAGTCTATTTCAGTCATATCGTCGCCTGGGTGGTAGAATGTCCTATGTTCCCCATGGGACATAGAACATTCTAGCACTCAGCCGACGATATCTCATTACAATCTTTACATTTGTAATTCCAGTAGACCGAATATATCAAGTACACAGATTCAGTACAGTTGCCGTGAACTGTTCACTTTCCATGAGTGGGTAATATTTCCACGGACGCAATAATATTAAACTCCAAACACTAATTATAGGAATAATCAAAACTTTAATTAATGAAGCACCGGGTACAACCCGGATTACAATTCGGACTACAAATACCTAATATATGACACAAATACTGACATTTTAGGGACATTTAGGAAATTTTTCATTAAAACAGTTTTCACCCGATGGAAAAAAATGTTCACCAGTTTTGTAATTCAGAAATTATGAAATCTACATCAAAAAAATAAAAGTCGGCCGATTTCAATAAAATTTGAGTGTGTTGTAAAACTCAAAGAATAAAAATGCCTGTAATTGCTGTTTTTCGACTTGCCGTCATTTTCTACGTTTTTACGTCAATATCGGTTTGTTAACAGATATGCGTTTCTGACAGGCCTATGGCCATACTTATAGAACACAGAATAATTACCAATTCTCGCGTTCTGATGCAACGATAACAGATGCAGTACATAGACAATAATTCAGGGCTCGGATTCGAGTACGATTTGTATTCTCAAATGGGGCGCGGGGAGGAAATAATTCTGCGCGCGCCCCTCTCAAAGATAAAATCCGTTCAATTTCAGTGAGGGATTGCCTGAGACTCAAAACCTTTTTCCTTTATGGTGGAGCAGCTAAAATGCTGCACCGGTTCTTGATGCAGTGAGCTTTAGTTGTAGGTGCTTGCTTCATTTACTGATACAGAAAGTTATAATTTACTGAACCTGTTGGTAATCAGAAGTTCACTGTGCGAATAGAACTCAAATTAATAAATCATTCACCTTAAGGCATCGCGGAACTAAATATTGAAATTAGAGTGAACCCCCTTAAAATGTTGCACTCGGAAATGACGCAATCTCTAAAAATAAACAGCCTTGGGAGAAACCATTGTTTCAATAAAAGTTTGATACATTCTTTTGACATCTTGCATTATTGTTGAATATTCCTGATAAAAAAGAGGGTGATTTGATGATTTTTGTTTTGGACCTAAAAAATACAATTTACTTTTTGTGTGTGTTTGTGGGGAATTCCCTGAAAAATATGTGCACGTGGCCGGTACTTCCCTTTGTGTCAGTTTTTCTCTCCTATTTGTTGCATGACCTCCTGTTTTCAGATCAGAAAAAGTTGTCTGAAGGGCTATACTTGACAGAGATATTTGAATGCCAAAATTAAAGTGATGCGATCATATTTTTTTCCACCTGAACGTTATAATGGTCGCCTATGGGAAAATATTTAGTTCTGTGATACCTATAGGAAATATGTTTTTTGGCTTCCAGACCAGATTTAGTTATTATTTTGGGGGATTATTTCACATTTAAATATTTATTTGGGGACCATAACCTTACCAAACCATTTTATTGTTTTGAGAAGTTACATTTTTGTCACAGTCAGCAATAAAAGCTATATATTTCCAAAACTAAGGCTGTTCATGCAAGAAAATTCACATCTTGAGCAAGTGTATTCCCCAGGAGCTCACTATAACCTCTGGCAGCTGCTAACTAACAGCCTATCTTACCCTCTTTACATATTTATTTAAACCATGGTTTCTCCTCATATTTCTAGGGGCAGGAAGGATTCCAGATCTTCCAACCCCCTCCCAAATCACCATTCAAACACAGACAGAAAAGCTACACTGCCCTTCTATTCACTATTATTTAGAAGTTTTTCTCTTCTATATTATGCTCTTCAAAATGTTGGAAAACAATTCCTTCATTGAAAGAGTATCCTGGAACACAAATTTGAGGATGGGTGGGGCTACAGTGGAAAATAACATAATAAAATTACAAATGTGAGTGAATGGCATTTGTGCATAGCTACCAATATAGTTGTCTAATACTAGTGCTGTCATGGTTCCCCTGATACAGCATAAATTTATAGTGACAGTTGTGAAATATTGCTCTTTCCCTGAACCAAGTCCTCGCTCCCACACATATTTAACTCTTCTGCTGATGATAAACATTTGGAAAGACTGAACAGCATGTTTTTAGATACTGAAGTTAGTATCATACACTTTCAGTTTCTTATGATTTACTTTGCGGCTTCAACACTCATGGTCCACTGAGTATTTTTTCAATTTACCAACCTTGCCCTGGCTCTTCCACTATATATTTCATTGTATGCCATTCAGTACTCTAATGTAGACCTCCTACATGTGTGACTGCAAGCCTATCTGTCTGTCTGTCTGTCTGTCTGTCTGTCTGTCTGTCTGTGTGTCTGTCTCTTCATCAGACATGGTGTTTCTTTGCTTTTCACTTGCCTGAATCTGCATTTTCAATAATTGGCAGCTGACTAACTTTCACCCCCCCCCCCCCACACACACACGTATATTAAACATCAAATACCACTATATTCTTGAAGGAAATGTCTGATTCATCCTGTTTGGAAACATGTTTTCAACAATTTCAATCTTTCTGCCAGAATGGGAATCTGTGGGGATTAAAACAAAGGTTATGAAAGTGCACTTATGGGAACTTGCAGCATAAACATAGCACTATAGAATCAATATTTGATGGTTTTAGGCATCTTACCAGTGTTATGAGATATCACAGTATCAGGTACGGGTCATTCTTTTGGAAAAAACAACACTGTTTTATGTTTTGTCAGTGCTATGCCAATGACTCTATGTACCTTTACTGAGAAAACTGAGGCTTTTCCTTTACAAAAATTGCAAAATATTCATCAAATACAATGTGAAATGTCTTCAGAAGCCAGAGTGTGATTTAAAAACTATTACAGATGGAAAAGTTCATATCACAGTAGGTTTATTTTGGGTCAATATCAATTAAATTATGAATTATATCACATATTTTGATGAAAAGGGGCATACCGGGGGGTCCTATTTAGGGCAAAATTTTACTACATCAGATGGTGGAATAAAATTTGACATCAGTTGTTAGGATAAACTGGTAGAGTCCTTTCATATTGGTGAAACATATAGCTGCATCCCCAATTTTGGAAACAAAATTGACATCCATATTGTTCCATGGGGGTTGGGACACTGTTCTGCTTGCAGTATGGTTAAATGAGACAGATTTTTTCTAAAAATATTTTGTGCTGATGCAGATGTTAGTTTTATTTTGGGATCAGGGTAGTTTTTTAAAGAAAGCTGTAAATTCTCATCTTTCTCAGTTAATTTATAAAGTAACAGGATAGAAAAATCTTTTGGAGGCAATACCAGTTTTCAAGCCCACTTGACAAAGTTTGGACACTTTTCCGTAAAAGGGCAAATTTTCCATGTTTTTGACTCAGCCAAAGCCAAAAGTTGGATTCTAATGCAGAAATGACTCTTTTATCTCCTGGAAGTGGTAAAATGTGTCTTTGGTGGGGTGGGGGTGATGAAAGGTATCGCGGAACTAAATATTGAAATTAGAGCGAACCGCCTTAAAATGTTGCACTCGGAAATGACGCAATCTCTAAAAATAAACAGCCTTGGGAAAATCCATTGTTTCAATAAACGTTTGAAACATTCTATTGACATCTTGCATTATTGTTGAATATTCCTGATAAAAAAGAGGGTGATTTGATGACTTTTGGACCTAAAAAATACAATTTACTTTTTGTGTGTGTGTTTGTAGGGAAGTCCCTGAAAAATATGTGCACGTGACAGGTACTTCCCTTTGTGTCAGTTTTTCTCTCTTATTTGTTGCATGACCCCCTGTTTTCAGATCAGACAAAGTTGTCTGAAGGGCTATACTTGACAGAGATATTTGAATGCCAAAATTAAAGTGATGCGATCATATTTGTTCCACCTGAACGTTATAATGGTCGCCTATGGGAAAATATTTAGTTCTGTGATACCTTAACCTTTTGTGTTAAAATCGAAACTCCATGTTTCGAGTCGTTAGGTATATTCGTTGTCGCGGTAAATTGACGTAGCTCTTACTTCCAAACGGATTTTCGTGTGCCGGCTGGTCGCGTCAATATTACGTAAAGTTTAATTTCGTTTAGCCAACATTCGCTCTGGATATTAAGTACGCTTTAAGCGGTGGAACCTTTCAAGAGTATATTTGCCTAGATTTCATGGAAGCAGATCGGCTTTGGGTTTCAAGGTTAATGTATGGTAGTAATATGTATATTTACATAATTTTTGCTTCCTTCCGCTTAAAACTCTCCACTTGCGAGATAAGATTGTGAATCACTCTGTTAAATAACAACTTGACTGTTCTTTAAAAGAGAGATTCACGGTGTTGTGTGATCAGGGTGAGTTTCGACAGCATGTACGGGATATGTCGATTACTCTAAACGATTAGCCCTTCTGTATAAATTTATAGAGAGTAATCGCCTGACTGGACTGGTTACGTGAAATAATTCATGAGAGGTGAGGGACGTTGTACAAACACGAATGAGCGAATGCGCACAAGTGTTTTACAATATAGTCCCTTGCCTCGAATGAATTATTTCACGTAACCAGTCCAGTCAAGCGATACTCTGTTTATTACTTTTCATTATTAACGATAATTATATTATTTAACCCTTTACCTAACGTAACGGCCAAAACCGGTCAGTCTTATTCTCAAAAATCGCCAATTAATTTTCATTACTTTTTCATTTTTGTCTCTAAAACATAGGTTATGACCCCTCATTGGAACGAGCTCATCGAGCTCGTTCCAATGAGGGGTCATAACCTATGTTTTTGAGACAAAAAAATAAAAAAAATAGTTATTCAAGAATTTTTTTTGCTATTGTCGTCTGCTTTTCATGTTAAGTAAAGGGTAAACAAAACAATGAAGTACCCATTACACCCACGGCAAAGCGTCTTCGTCTGCGCGCACGGATACATGACCTAATTGTTGATTGCATAATTCACTTGTGAAGTGATCGTTTATAATCAAATCCGGAAATCCCAGTAAATCACACTTTGGAAAGTAACAAAAAATAATATATAACTGACTAATGTCGTGAATTGACATTTTACTGTACTGACATCGAGGTGATATTTAATTCAACGCACGATTAATTCAGTAACGCAGTATGATATTGTTGACATTCGGTCAAAGGATTGATTGCCAGGTCAAGATTAACTGGAATTCGATATCATAGTTGTTCACCCTTTGGACCGATAAGACCGGGCCAGGATGTGTCCCAATCACATAAAGTAAATGCTTGCTCAATGAATTTGTGGGAGGAGACCTAAGGCTGAGCGTTGAAAATCATAATTGGCCTACTCCACCCCCCCCCCCAATATTAATATGGGCTTTCCCAACTGATGTCATTGAAATGACATGGTAGATACTATTAGGGTTCAAAGGGTTAAAATGTAACCCCTATACACTTCTATAATTGCAATTCAACGTACATGAGTTTATTGATGTAATAAATCTGTTCAGTATACACAGTAATAAAACTGGCTCCTATATCTATTTTATCATTTACTTCCAACTAGTATATACACGGAACGACATGCGCGTGTGAATGAGTTAATTGATATGGCATGCGTGCCAGCACCGAAGGCTGGAACGAGAGGCCACAGCCCTCGAGTCTTATCCTTCCGCGATCGCACAGGTGTCATATGGATTAACGCATTCACAGGCATGTGTCGTTCTGTGTTTATTACACGCCTTCACGTCTATGAAAGCAATTATTTGAAGAACAATTTATTTGACAACTCGTCCCCTGAGTTCCAATGTATTCCATGTGTCAGTAGGCTGCCAGTAGGCACATAGAACACATTGGAACACAGTGGACGAACTGTCAACAAAAAGAAACATTTTATCGTCAACAACTATATTTCTGCGGGGAACTTGTGTTACTATTTTTAGCAATCGCTAGCGATTCAAATTGCAATTGCGGTGCACGATTTGCAGAAAATTCCAGTGCCAGTGAAAATTTGCTTCTGTTTTAAAAATAGTCCGTCAACAAATTCCATTCCGCACATATGTGCGTAACAAATTTTCATTTTCCGCACGGTTCAGTGTTGCTGTAGATGAGGATTACATAGAACGGGCGTGTAGTAAATATAAGTATGTGTGTGTGTAGGGGGTGTGTGTGGGGGGGGGGGGTGGGGTGGGGTGGGTAGATACCTGTATGGGCATTTCCCCGATATCCTTATTGAAATTTCGCAACTCATCTATTTGATTTATGCGAATATTAGCTGGGGGCGAGCTGTCACAATGTCATGGTGTAAACAAGAGTGTATAAAAGCTAGATATGTATGTAGGAACGCCCTTCGATTTGCGAAAGATATCCCAAACTCCACCCCATTTGTAGATGTAAAATAATAATAATAATTTTAAAGCCTAGAATCCACGTATAGTGCTACATGGCTGTAATAATAGCATACATATATATACACACATACACGTACATTCTCTCACAGATACGTTGATACATTGATACACTATTATAATTTATTAGGCCGTCAGCGACAGATCCTAAAAAATGGAGTGGGGGGTGAATTAAAACAAAATAAAAGCAAACTACAACTTTACCAAAAACAGGTAGAGTTGAAACTAGAAGTCCTGTCACGAATAGTGCGCTTATCTAGGCTTAATAGCGCGTTGGAATTGCGCGCAATTGCCATATCGAATGGCATCCAAAGCACGGCAGGTTCTCCTGGTTACTCATAGCAAACACATGCAATGTTTCTGCCAATGGACCTCCGGGTTTCCCCGGAGGTCCATTGGCTGAAACATTGCTTGTGCACAGGCCATATGTACAGAATTTGATAGCTTTACTTGGGCCATAACGCGCATATTAACGCGCATATCAACGTGCTATTTGTGCGCATTTCATGACAGGACTTCTAGTTTTAACTGTATGTTAGTGTGACTTGATGAGTAAAGAGGCACTTCTCTCTAACTCCGTCACACTCACGCACCTGATAATAATGTCAGTTTATGATCAAAATTACGAAAAAGGCAGGTCCAGACTTGAATGATTCAAGTCATTTATTATTTTTTATGTCGACTGGAAGAGAATACCAAAGCCTTCGGCCAGAAACCATAAAGGCCCTATCACCGGCAATTGTAAATTTAGATACGGGCTAAACCAGATTGAGTTGACCTGATGACCTAAGAGACCTCGGTAGTTTATGGGTGGTAAACAGATCGGACAAGTAGGATGGTGCAGATCCCGATATACACTTAAAAACACCAACAGGATAATTTTAAATTGAATTCTTTGCTTAACGGGTAGTCAGTGTAACTTAGAGAGTACTGGTGTTATATGACAGTTATATGACAGTACTTTTGAGTTCTGGTTATGACCCATGCATCACCATTTTGGATGTGTTGTAGCTTTTCAAGAATAGATGATTTAGAGCCAATCAGAAGAGAGTTGCAGTAGTCGAGGCGACTGGGAACAAAGGTGTGGACAAGTTGCTGTGAAGTCTGTTTATCAATGAAGGGTCGAATTTTCCTAATATTTCTAAGATGAAAACATGCACTGCGACTGACATGTTTGATATGTTCATCAGAGGGAAAATCTTCATCCATGAAATAATCTAAGTTTCGAACACAGCTACTGGGTTTTGTCGTAGAACCTCCAATATTCAGGGGCAGTTTGGATATTTTTTTGAAAGTTGATGGGGTAGACCTATATATATTACTTCTGTCTTGTCATAATTCAGTTTACGAAAGTTTTTAGTCATCCATGCCTTGATGTCAGAAATGCAAAGTTCAGTCTTACTGCATGCTTCAGGTTCCAAGGCGTGAGTAAAACTAATATACAGCTGTGTGTCATCTGGGTAAAAATGAAAATCAAGGCCATGGCCTCGGATAATGTCACCGAGAGGTAAGACATAGACAGTGTACAGTAGGGGATCCAACACTGATCCTTGAGGGACGCCAAAACGTAGTGTGACCTTGTCTGACGACTCACTGCCAATAAGGACACCATTAAGGAACCATTAAAGAACGACGAAAACCAATTAAGTGCTCGGTCAGTAAGGCCTATTCTCACTGCCAGTCTTTCAATAAGTATTGTATGGTCTATGGTGTCAAAAGCAGAGCTTAAATCCAACAAAACAAGACATGTTAGGTTGTGCCTGTCCGTGGATAGGAGAATATCATTTTGGACCCTTAGAAGCGCTGTTTCTGTACTGCGGTTAGATCTTTATGCAGATTGGTTAACTTCGGCTAGGCCGTGGGCTGCCAAATGAGAGTTCAGCCGGGAAGCCACCGCACGCTCAATACTCTTTGATGGGAATGAAAGATTCGAGACCGGTCGGTAGTTTTTCAGAACCTCTGGGTCCAGTGTTGGCGTTTTGAGAAGAGGTTTTACTAAAGTATGGGTCATGCTTGTCGAAAAGATGCCAGACTGGAGGAAGGTATTGACCAGTTTTAAGATCGGTGTAGTTAACTCCGAAAGAGATGCTTTTAGCAATCAAGTTGGAATGATATCTAGCATGCATTGTTTAGATGATGCCTTGGGTATTAAACTCTGGATATCTGTTGTAAACAAAGGTTTGAATGGGGACAACTGTGCAACAGCTTTAACCCATGATGCATGGTATATCGACCATCTGTCGAAGATCGGATTGTGAGCTTGTATCAAGCGAAGCTCTGACAGTCTCATTTTTTTCAGAAAAGAAAGAAGGAAATACTCGCCAGATATTCGGATGACGAATGCTCTGGGCGGACGGTTGTCTTTTGACGACACAGAAGCTTCTCAAGAACGACAGACAGCGCATTAGGGGAATTGATATTATCTGACAATAAGTCCGAAAAGTATTTCTGTTTCGAGGATTTGACCAAGTTGTTTACGACATTTTGCTTTGAACACATAGTTTAGTTTTCCGCCACTGAATCTTATGCGCTCCTAATCTCATCACTGAGCCACTGTGGACAAGGGCGTACGCGAAAAGTGCGTGTTTTCTTAGGTGCAAAATTGTCAATAACTTCTTGAAGTGAGGCAGTCAGAATATATTCAATGTGTCAACAGTTTGGTTTGATTTTAGCAACGGGAGACGAAGCAATATCATTCGCAAACTTAGTAGGCTCAATACTGCGGTATTTGCGGACAGATGAGGGATGAGGAAGTGCTAAATTCAAGATAATCATAAAATAGTCAGAGATTGCAGGATCAACAATTAATACATTTTAACAAGATCAGCATTTCTAATGTGTGGCCATTTTTATGGGTAGTGCCACCAATATGTTGGCGTAAATTCATTGAACTGATAAGATCACGTAGTTTTTAAGAATCACTGGAAGTTTTCTTCTCCATATGGAAGTTAAAATCACCACCAATGATGAATTTTCCTGGCAGCGCAGTAATGCATCCTAGGAAGTCCTGGAATTCGTTAATGAACTGTTTGACAGCGAATTTGAATTTTGGAGCTCTGTGGGTGTCGCTAAACGACAATGAGATGGATTGAGTGTGAGTCGATTGTTACAATGATGTCAATGCACTCGAAAGAAACCCAAGACTGAGATGTCTTACGTTTAACCTTCAGCGCTGTGAAATCCGTTACTTATTCCCAGTTCCTTATTCGACTTTCTAAATTTAGCAGAAATTCGAAAAACAAATGGCCTTATAGGGTGGCGCCCTAAAATACAAGATTATTCAAATCCTAAGGTTCACCCTCCCACCCCTTTTTAGGGGCCACATTGGACTCTAAAAGTGACCAAATGGTCAAAATCGTAATTATTGTTGGAAATTCGCGGAACAAACGGCGTCATAGGGTGGCGCCCGAAAGTACAAGATCATTCAAATCCTAAGGTTCACCCTCCAACCCCATTTCAGGGGCCATATTGGACCCTAAAAGTGACCAAATGGTCAAAGTCGTAACTGTTGGCCGTAATTCGCGGAACAAACTGCCTTATAGGGTGGCGCCCTAAAATGCAAGATTATGCAAATCCTAAGGTTCGCCCTCTCACCCCTTTTTAGGGGCCAGATTGGACCCTAAAAGTGACCAAATGGTCAAAATCGAAATTATTGATGGAAATTCGCGGTACAAACGGCGCCATAGGGTGGCGCCCGAAAATACAAGATCATTCAAATCCTAAGGTTCACCTTCCAACTCCTTTTTAGGGGCCAGATTGGACCCTAAAAGTGACCAAGTGGTCAAAATCGTAATTATTGACGGAAATTCGCGGAACAAACGGCGTCATAGGGTGGCGACCGAAAATACAAGATCATTCAAATCCTAAGGTTCACCCTCCAACCCCTTTTTAGGGGCCATATTGGACCCTAAAAGTGACCAAATGGATAAACTCGTAACTGTTGGCCGTAATTCGCGGAACAAACTGCCTTATAGGGTGGCGCCCTAAAATGCAAGATTATTCAAATCCTAAGGTTCGCCCTCTCACCCCTTTTTAGGGGCCAGACTGGACCTTAAACGTGACCAAACGGTCAAAATCGTAATTATTGACCGAAATTCGCGGAACAAACGGCGTCATAGGGTGGCGCACGAAAGTACAAGATCATTCAAATCCTAAGGTTCACCCTCCAACCCCATTTCAGGGGCCATATTGGACCCTAAAAGTGACCAAATGGTCAAAGTCGTAACTTTTGGCCGTAATTCTCGGAACAAACTGCCTTATAGGGTGGCGTCCTAAAATACAAGATCATTCAAATCCTAAGGTTCGCCCTCTCACCCCTTTTAGGGGCCAGATTGGACCCTAAAAGTGACCAAACGGTCAAAATCGTAATTATTGACCGAAATTCGGCGAACACACGGCGTTATAGGGTGGCGCCCTAAAATGCAAGATTATTCAAATCCTAAGGTTCGCCCTCGCCCCACTTTTTAGGGGCTTCATTGGACCCTAAATGTGACCAAATTCAAAATCGTAATTATTTATCGTAATTTGAGGAACAATTGGCGTTATAGGATGGCGCCCTAAAATACAAGATCATTCAAATCCTAAGGTTCACCCTCCAGCCCCTTTTTAGGGCCACATTGGACCCTAAAAGTGACCAAATCGTCAAAATCGTAATTGTTGGTCGAAGTTCGCTTAACAAACGGCGTTATAGGATGGCGCCCTAAAATGCAAGATTATTCAAGTCCTAAGGTTCACCCTCCCACCCATTTTTAGGGGCCAGATTGGACCCTAAAAGTGACCAAATGGTCAAAGTCATAATTATTGATGGAAATTTGCGGAACAAACGGCGTTTTTTTTTTTTTCTCTCTTTTTTTTTTTCTTTTCTTTTTTTTTTGGTGTAAAGCCTGGGAGCAATTAGGTGGATTCACGGCTCTAACCTGTATTTATTATTATTATTGTTATTGTTTTAGGGTGGCGCCCGAAAATATAAGCTTATTCAAATCCTAACGTTAACCCTCCCGATCCTTTTTAGGGGCCAAATTGGACTCTAAAAGTGACCAAACGGTCAAAATGGTAATTATTGGCTGAAATATTGAGAACAAATGGCCTTCTAGGGTGGCACCGTAAATAACGAGATTATTCAAATCCTCGGGTTCATCCTTCGACCCTATTTATGGGCCCTACTGAAGCCCTGAAACGCCCAGTTGTAAAATGTTACAAAAATAGGTAAAAATCATCAGATATTTTATTGCTGATAGATTGCATCCGAGGAATAAAAAAATGACACGACGTCATCTCCAATCGGACGCCATATCGGGCCCTACTAAGACCCCGAAGAGGGTCAGTTACAAAATATCAACAAAGTTTGTGAAAAGAGCTAGATATTTTCTGGTTTATGAGAGGCAGCGAGGACTAAAAAGATTGACATCTCGGGTGCCCCGATCGGACATCATTTAGGACCATGCTAAGACTCCCAAAAGGGCCAGTTAGAAAACATCAAGGACACAAATGGGTATATTAGAAACAGTTACTATACTTGGCAGTCATCGCTGGATGTTCTTGGCGTTGATGGGGACCCCTTTGGAATAGAGGCGATTGACAGTTCAACTGGCCCGATAGAAAACCTTTTTTGGGACCTCTATCTGGGCTTTAAAATGGTAGTTATGTGTTGATAGGGGCTGGCAAAACCGGATACGGGGGATATCAGCAGGCATTATCTACATGTAAAAGTCTTCTCCGATGGAACACATACAGTGGTCATTTCTGGATTGCATCCTTCTGTAAACCCATGATATGGCATTACAGATTTGCTTAAGTTACCTCTAACATTGAACACCTCAGTGGGACAATTCATAAATCCGCCAAGCTGTGTTGTGTAAAAATAGAGATACAGTCCAATATGAAGCACCCACTATAGACGTGTTCAACTTCAGAGACCATCACCACGCGCGTGTGCTTCTATCATATTCTGGTCTGGCATATGCTGACCAAAAACATATTTATTCACCTATTTACTTGTATAGTTACTTGTAGTGTTGGTACATGTCTGTCAATAAGCAGATAGGTGGGAATATCAGTTATGGGTTGGGCTTTTATCGGCCACTGTCGGGTGAACACCTCATTTATGGAAGTGAGCTTTAGTATCTGAAGAAGGTATAAATAATTGCTTTTGCTTGATCTGTTCCTTATGATCAGTGTTATTGTGGAGTGATATTTGTGTGTACGGCGACATCAACCCCCTCAACCGAATCAATCCGCACAAAGCCTGATGAGCAAGCTTCTTATTTTTATTTTATCAAACCTTGTTTGATTGCATACCTCAGTTAATTTGTACTATCGGGTTGTCCGTCATTGTCGAAATCCACTCTGACTACCACGAAACAAAGATGTTCCAGTCATATTCAACCTTCAGTGGGTCATAATCTTGTAAAAATAGTTGATTGCCGCATAATATATTTTTATGTATTTAATAATATAATCATCTCTGAGAAATGCAAATGGGAGGAAAAGCACAAACGACTGGAACAAGTGCGTTCTGACACTATGGGATCACCCACTGACCCGTCCCCATTATGCATTTATTTCCACCACCCTTCACTTATTGAGAAAACTTTAAAAGGAAAGATAAGTTAAAGAATTCTAAAATTGTTTTACTGAATAAATTACATAAAAATAAAATGATACAAACAGTGAGAAACATAAGAGAGGCATCTGCTAAGTACATAAAATAACAATAGTTAAAACATATTACAAAACCCTTCTAAAATCAAAACAACTCTCCTAAACAGTTAGATAGCAGTAGTATGTAATGTGGCTTTGAGGGATAGTTTGGGGGACCTCGGTGGGGGCCCTCGGAAGGGAAGCAGTAGTATGTCGTGTGGTTTTCAGGGATCATTGGCAGGACCCCGCAGGGGGACCTCGGAAGGGAAGCAGTTGTATGTCTCGTATGTTTGAGTCCTCATTGGCAGGACCCCCGCAGGGGGACCTCGGAAGGGAAGCAGTAGTATGTCATGTGGTTTTCAGGGATCATTGGCAGGACCCCGCAGGGGAACCTCAGAAGGGAAGCAGTAGTATGTCATGTGGTTTTCAGGGATCAATGGCAGGACCCCGCAGGGGGACCTCGGAAGGGAAGCAGTAGTATGTCTCGTATGTTTGAGTCCTCATTGGCAGGACCCCGCAGGGGGACCTCGGAAGGGAAGCAGTAGTATGTCATGTGGTTTTCAGGGATCATTGGCAAGACCCCACAGGGGGACCTCGGAAGGGAAGCAGTAGTATGTCTCGTATGTTTGAGTCCTCATTGGCAGGACCCGCAGGGGGACCTCGGAAGGGAAGCAGTAGTGTGTCATGTGGTTTTCAGGGATCATTGGCAGGACCCCACAGGGGGACCTCGGAAGGGAAGCAGTAGTATGTCATGTGGTTTACAGGGATCATTGGCAGGACCCCGCAGGGGGACCTCGGAAGGGAAGCAGTAGTATGTCAGGGGCTTTTCAGGGATCATTGGCAGGACCCCGCAGGGGGACCTCGGAAGGGAAGCAGTGGTATGTCAGGGGTTTTTCGGGGGTTAGTTGGGGGATCTCATCGGGAGACCCCGCAGGGGACCATTGAAGAGAGAGAGCCAAAGGGGAAGGGAAGTAGGAGGAGATGTGGAGATCCGGTTGCAGAAACCACAGGTTTTTACGACAATTAGCCTCTAGTCCCCACCAGCCCCAAATAGTCCCCACCAGACCCCACTACTTCCCACCAATCCTCAAATCACAAAAAAAAGAAAACAAACAAACCCGACTATATGTGATATGGATTCTTCAAGAATATTTTGCAGCACGTAGTGCAATAGGACCGCCATATCTTTCACATAACCTTCATGGCCTCACACGACTAAAAAAGCCCTACTTACTGAATCCCTTTTTAAGAATCCCTTTTTGGAATCCCTTTTTCCTGAAATGAGTCTAAGAGTCGTTCGAGGAGTCACTCGAACGAGCAATTGCTAGTTAGCTCATTTGCTCGATGGGATCCGAGTCGTTCGAGCAACATATGCGAGTCACTCGAGGTAAGACGGAATCCCACTTATGGAATCCCTTTTGGGGAATCCCATTGGTGGAATCCCTTTTTTGAAAACGGCTGTGGCTATGGAATCCCTTTTTTCTGAAATGAGTCTAAGAGTCGTTCGAGGAGTCACTCAAACGAGCAATTGCTCATTAGCTCATTTGCTCGATGGGATTCGAGTCGTTCGAGCAATATATGCGAGTCCCACGAGGTAAGACGGAATCCCACTTATGGAATCCCTTTTGGGGAATCCCATTTGTGGATTCCCTTTTTCGAAAACGGCTGTGGTTATGGAATCCCTTTTTCCTGAAATGAGTCTAAGAGTCGTTCGAGGAGTCACTCGAACGAGCAATTGCTTGTTAGCTCATTTGCTCGATGGGATTCGAGTCGTTCGAGCAATATATGCGAGTCACTCGAGGTAAGACGGAATCCCACTTGTGGAATCCCTTTTTTCAAAAACGGCTGTGGCTATGGAATCCCTTTTTCCTGAAATGAGTCTAAGAGTCGTTCGAGGAGTCACTCGAACGAGCAATTGCTCGTTGGCTCATTTGCTCGATGGGATTCGAGTCGTTCGAGCAATATATGCGAGTCACTCGAGGTAAGACGGAATCCCACTTATGGAATCCCTTTTGGGGAATCCCATTTGTGGAATCCCTTTTTCGAAAACGGCTGTGGCTATGGAATCCCTTTTTCCTGAAATGAGCCTAAGAGTCGTTCGAGGAGTCACTCGAACGTGCAATTGCTCGTTGGCTCATTTGCTCGATGGGATTCGAGTCGTTCGTGCAATATGCCGAGTCACTCGATCGAGCAATTACTCAAAAGCTCATTTGCCCGATGGGATTCGAGTCATTCGAGCAATGACTTATCAGTAACTGCTCGATAGCTTATTGGCTGCCTTCAACGACCCTGTACCGGGGTCCACCGATGAGATCCTGCCAATGATTCCTGAAAAGCCCCTGACATACTACTGCTTCCCTTCCGAGGTCCCCCTGTGGGGTTCTGCCAATGATCCCTGAAAACCACACAACATACTACTGCTTCCCTTCCGAGGTCCCCCTGCGGGGTCCTGCCAATGATCCCTGAAAACCACATGGCACACTACTGCTTCCCTTCCGAGGTCCCCCCTGCGGGGTCCTGCCAATGAGGACTCAAACATACGAGACATACTACTGCTTCCCTTCCGAGGTCCCCCTGCGGGGTCCTGCCAATGATCCCTGAAAACCACATGACACACTACTGCTTCCCTTCCGAGGTCCCCCTGCGGGGTCCTGCCAATGAGGACTCAAACATACGAGACATACTACTGCTTCTCTTCCGAGGTCCCCCTGTGGGGTCCTGCCAATGATCCCTGAAAACCACATGACACACTACTGCTTCCCTTCCGAGGTCCCCCTGCGGGGTCCTGCCAATGATCCCTGAAAACTACACGACATACTACTGATAGCTCTTGGTTTTCAAACTAAAAACAGTCCACTATCATAGCTGTTTTAATCTTTTTATTCTTTATTCTATCAGTAACAATATACATGTATTTCAAGCACTATCTTTTTGTTTATTCTTGATACCCCAATGATACCCACCCAAAGCCTTAGGAGCCATTATAACTGGGACCCCATGTGCACACTCCACCAATCCCTGTGTATGAGCTCCCAGTGGTGGGACGAGAGGGGATCTTCAATTCAAATACAAACTGTCACTTACCCCCAAATACAAACTGTCACTTACTGTTTTTAACATCTATCATTCCCAGGAGGCATCAGAATCGATTTCAGTGCTTCAGAATTTGAAAAGAATATACGTAGAGGGCCCTTCAGACCCTCAACCGTGGGGGGGATACGCCCAATTCCATGGGTCAGTCCTTCGAAATATGTCAGCGTTATATCGAACTTGCCACCCCCACCCCCACATCCCCATTTCGAAAATAGAGAAATCGATTATATATAGTTATATACAATATAGCAGGGGCGAAGTCCGGATTTTATAATTGTCTGTGTGTGTGGGGGTGGGGGGCTAGCCAGTTTGTTTTCGTTCTTAAAGTATGTGTGTGTGTGGGCAACCTTGATATTTGAAAAGACTCGGTGGGATTTCGAAGGTCCCCCTCAATTCTAACTAGGACCTCGGTCATTTCCACTCCTCGTACTTCCCTTCAGGGAAGTATGGGGGTGAGGCAATGGCATGAAGACCAAACAGAACATTTTGCAAAACTCCGTGCTTTAAGATTCAATATGAAGTAATTTTAGTGTGTGTAGCTCCATTTGGGACAAGCATGATTTGGGGAGTTTTTGTTATGTGAAACATGGTCATGATCACTTTATCCGCCCCCCCCCCCCCCCCCAAGCCAGGCGGCTAGGCGACTGATTTCTGTAGACCACAACGGGAAAAGTACAGGGAAATATTACAGGAAAATAGCATTGTCTTTTTTTAAATGCATTGTCGAGTTACACCCTTGTGATAAATAGAGACTGTTGCGTTTGTTTTCCTCAACAAAGTCTAAGACTAAGGCAGCATTGAGAGAAAAGCCTTGTAGCACTTTTTGGAAAGGGGGGGGGGGGGGGGTGTTATATCGTACACAATTCATTGTTTGTTAATTCCAGTCTCCTGCTAAACACATTATTGTGTATCATACACAATATGTATAGTGGGCGAGGGGAATCAAGAACCAATTACTTCATGCCCAATCTGTGCCAGTATCTGTGAGAGAAAGGTAGTAAGGATTGTGCCAAGACATCAGCTTCAATGGTAATCGTATGTGCTAACTGGGCAAGAAATATAAAGAAGAAAAATCAGCTTCAATGGTAATCGTATGTGCTAACTGGGCAAGAAATATGAAGAAGAAAATTAGATGTACACGGATTGGACACTAGCCGAAGTGTCCAGAGACAGTGGGTGGGCACTCTAGGGAGCAAAATTCACTAACCTTATATAAAGTGAAAGAAATTACTTCTGGGTGATAAGTGTGTTTCATTTTATATAAACTTAGTGTAGTCTGACATTTCAAATTCTGAAGCTCTGAGATCGATTCTGGTGCCTCCCGAGGAAAGATGGGGTTAAAAACAGTAAGTGGCAGTTTGCACCTGGGTCCACCTGCCCTCTCCCACCTCCATCACTCCATGGCCCACCACTGGAAGCTCATACATAGGGATTGATGTATATATCAGTGTTAGCAATTTGTTGAATGATGTGACGATATTTCGGCATCAAAACTAAAATTATCGGTAATTACAAAATGTGTGAGTGAGTAAAAATAAAACTACTTCATCATTCAATGACAATTAAAAGTCAATCATTACAAAATACTATTTCGTAACAATCGTCTGGTTACTCAACAAAAATCTTGAACTCTATCACTGGGTTTCAGTTGCATAATACAATCCGAGATAATAATGAAGGACACGATGAAAAGCAATGTGCATCAAGTGGTCATTTACAGACAAACAACACTTATTGTTTTTCCAACGCTTGACTGATGTGGCCCCAAAAAAGGGGAGGGAGGGTGAACCTTAGGATTTGAATAATCTTACATTTTAGGGCGCCACCATATAACTCCGTTTGTTCCGCGAATTACGGCCAACAATTACGATTTTGACCATTGGGTCACATTTAGGGTCCATTGTGGCCCCTAAAAAAGGGTTGGAGGGTGAACCTTAGGATTTGAATGATCTTGTATTTTTGGGCTCCACCCTATGACGCCGTTTGTTCCGCGATTTCCATCAATAATTACGATTTTGACCATTTTGTCACTTTTAGGGGCCAATCTGGCCCCTAAAAAGGGGTGGGAGTGTGAACCTTAGGATTTGAATAATCTTGCAATTTTGGGCGCCACCCTATAACGCCGTGTGTTCGCCGAATTTCCATCAAAAATTACGATTTTGACCATTTGGTCACTTTTAGGGTCCAATGTGGCCCTTAAAAAGGGGTGGGAGGGTGAACCTTAGGATTTGAATAATCTTGTATTTTAGGGCGCCACCCTATAATGCCATGTGTTCGCCGAATTTCGGTCAATAATTACGATTTTGACCGTTTGGTCACTTTTAGGGTCCAATCTGGCCCCTAAAAAGCGGTGAGAGTGCGAACCTTAGGATTTGAATAATCTTGCATTTTAGGGTGCCACCCTATAAGGCAGTTTGTTCCGCGAATTACGGCCAAAAGTTACGAGTTTGACAATTTGGTCACTTTTAGGGTCCAATATGGCCCCTAAAAAGGGGTTGGAGGGTGAGCCTTAGGATTTGAATGATCCTGTATCTTTGGGCGCCACCCTATGACGCCGTTTGTTCCGCGAATTTCCGTCAATAATTACGATTTTGACCATTTGGTCACTTTTAGGGTCCAATCTGGCCCCTAAAAAGGGGTGGGAGGGTGAAGCTTAGGATTTGAATGATCTTGTATTTTCGGGGCCACCCTATGACGCCGTTTGTTCCGCGAATTTCCATCAGTAATTACAATTTTGACCATTTGGTCACTTTTAGGGTCCAATGTGGCCCCTAAAAAGGGGTGGGAGGGTGAACCTTAGGATTTGAATAATCTTGTATTTTAGGGCGCCACCCTATAATGCCGTGTGTTCGCCGAATTTCGGTCAATAATTACGATTTTGACGGTTTGGTCACATTTGGAGTCCAATCTGTCCCCTAAAAAGGGGTGAGAGGGCCAACCTTAGGATTTGAATAATCTTGCATTTTAGGGCGCCACCCTATAAGGCAGTTTGTTCCGCGAATTACGGCCAACAGTTACGAGTTGGACAATTTGGTCACATTTAGGGTCCAATATGGCCCCTAAAAAGGGGTTGGAGGGTGAACCTTAGGATTTGAATGATCTTCTATTTTTGGGCGCCACCCTATGACGCCGTTTGTTCCGCGAATTTCCATCAATAATTACGATTTTGACCATTTGGTCACTTTTAGGGTCCAATGTGGCCCCTAAAAAGGGGTGGGAGGGTGAACCTTAGGAATTGAATAATCTTGTATTTTAGGGCGCCACCCTATAATGCCGTGTGTTCGCCGAATTTCGGTCAATAATTACGATTTTGACCGTTTGGTCACTTTTAGGGTCCAATCTGGCCCCTAAAAAGCGGTGAGAGGGCGAACCTTAGGATTTGAATAATCTTGCATTTTAGGGCGCCACCCTATAAGGCAGTTTGTTCCGCGAATTGCGGCCAACAGTTACGAGTTTGACCATTTGGTCACTTTTATGGTCCAATATGGCCCCTAAAAAGGGGTTGGAGGGTGAACCTCAAGATTTGAATGATCTTGTATTTTCGTGGGCCACCCTCTGACGCCGTTTGTTCCGCGAATTTCCGTCAATAATTACGATTTTGACCATTTGGTCACATTTAGGGTCCAATCTGGCCCCTAAAAAGGGGTGTGATGGGTGAACCTTAGGATTTGAATGATCTTGTATTTTCGGGTGCCACCCCATGACGCCGTTTGTTCCGCGAATTTCCATCAATAATTACGATTTTGACCATTTGGTCACTTTTAGGGTCCAATGTGGCCCCTAAAATGGGGTGGGAGGGTGAACCTTAGGATTTGAATAATATTGTATTTTAGGGCGCCACCCTATAATGCCGTGTGTTCGCCGAATTTCGGTCAATAATTACGATTTTGACCGTTTGGTCACTTTTAGGGTCCAATCTGGCCCCTAAAAAGCGGTGAGAGGTCGAACCTTAGGATTTAAATAATCTTGCATTTTAGGGCGCCACCCTATAAGGCAGTTTTTTCAGCGAATTACGGCCAACAGTTACGAGTTTGACAATTTGGTCACTTTTAGGGTCCAATATGGCCCCTAAAAAGGGGTTGGAGGGTGACCCTTAGGATTTGAATGATCTTGTATTTTCGGGCGCCACCCTATGACGCCGTTTGTTCTGCGCATTTCCGTCAATAATTACGATTTTGACCATTTGGTCACTTTTAGGGTCCAATCTGTCCCCTAAAAAGGGGTGGGAGGGTGAACCTTAGGATTTGAATAATCTTGCATTTTCGGGGCCACCCTATGACGCCGTTTGTTCCGCGAATTTCCATCAATAATTACGATTTTGACCATTTGGTCACTTTTAGGGTCCAATGTGGCCCCTAAAAAGGGGTGGGAGGGTGAACCTTAGGATATGAATAATCTTGTATTTTAGGGCGCCACCCTATAAGGCCGTTTGTTCCACGAATTTCCGTCAATAATTACGATTTTGACCATTTGGTCACTTTTAGGGTCCAATCTGGCCCCTAAAAAGAGGTGGGAGTGTGAACCTTAGGATTTGAATAATCTTGCATTTGAGGGCGCCACCCTATAACGCCGTGTGTTCGCCAAATTTCGGTCAATAATTACGATTTTGACCATTTGGTCACATTTAGGGTTCAATCTGGCCCCTAAAATGGGGTGGGAGGGCGAACCTTAGGATTTGAATAATCTTGCATTTTAGGGCGCCACCCTATAACGCCGTTTGTTCCGCGAATTACGGCCAACAGTTACGAGTTTGACCATTTGATCACTTTTAGGGTCCAATATGGCCCCTAAAAAGGGGTTGGAGGGTGAACCATAGGATTTGAATGATCTAGTATTTTCGGGCGCCACCCTATGACATCGTTTGTTCCACGAATTTTCATCAATAATTACGATTTTGACCGTTTGGTCACTTTTAGGGTCCAATGTGGCCCCTAAAAAGGGGTGGGAGGGTGAACCTTAGGATTTGAATAATGTTGTCTTTTAGGGCGCCACCCTATAACGCCGTGTGTTCGCCGAATTTCGGTCAATAATTACGATTTTGACCGTTTGGTCACTTTCAGAGTCCAATCTGGCCCCTAAAAGGGGGTGGGAGGGCGAAGCTTAGGATTTGAATAATCTTGCATTTAGGGCACCACCCTATAACGCCGTTTGTTCCACGAATTACGGCCAACAGTTACGAGTTTGACCATTTGGTCACTTTCAGGGTCCAATATGGCCCCTAAAAAGGCGTTGGAGGGTGAACCTTAGGATTTGAATGATCTTGTATTTTCGGGCGCCACCCTATGACGCCGTTTGTTCCGCGAATTTCCGTCAATAATTACGATTTTGACCATTTGGTCACTTTTAGGGTCCAATCTGGCCCCTAAAAATGGGTGGGAGGGTGAACCTTATGATTTGAATGATCTTGTATTTTCGGGCGCCACCCTATGACGCCGTTTGTTCCGCGAATTTCCAACAATAATTACGATTTTGACCATTTGGTCACTTTTAGAGTCCAATGTGGCCCCTAAAAAGGGGTGGGAGGGTGAACCTTAGGATTTGAATAATCTTGTATTTTAGGGCGCCACCCTATAAGGCCATTTATTTTTCGAATTTCTGCTAAATTTAGAAAGTCGAATAAGGAAATGGGAATAATTAACGGATTTCACAGCGCTTTAACTTTCAGTGTTATCGCAGATTACACCCACATCTCCACCTCACTGTGACTGCCTGGGGTTGTGTGTAAGAATCTTGCTGTTGCCAATGATCTCACCGACAGTCAATGTATCGTCTGGAGTTAACCATGTTTCAGTTACAGTACGTGGAGAGTGGATTGTAAGTAAATCACCCGCGGTGTGGAGTTATCACCCAAGCTATAACTTTCAAATTTTGTACATATCGACAAGACACACAAGCAATTTTTCAGCCCAATGGACCTCCGGGTTTAACCCGGAGGTCCATTGGCTGAAACTTTGATGGTGCTGGTTATGCCTTGCAACAAAGTTGCAATTATTCCTTGGGTGGAATCTCCACTCTGTGAGTGATTTAGTGATAATACACTCTCCACGTACTGTATCATGGGCAGAAATATTGTTATCGTCAGTTGTGGCGAGCACTCACTAGGCACAACTTGAGATCGTTAGTTTTGGAATCGGTCGTGAATAAGTTAATAATGATAAGATTTTGAACATTTACAGTTTAGTATTTAAATTGTTTATGTCGTCGTTTGCCGCATTTCTTAGTTCGTCTCTTACGAATGATGCCAAAAGATTTAATATTATTTATCAATTCATCACTGAGAAGAAAGGAGTTGTAAGCTTTTAGATCACAGTTCAGGGGAATGATGGCTTTAATTCACGCATTTCCGCAGAACAGTATTTGAACACAGAAAATATGATTTTGGATGACGAGTGTAGTGGTGGTTGTGCTGTGTTTTGTGCGGAAAGCGCAGACAAATCGACTGTTGTTTGTATTGGTAACAATGGAGTGACCGTGGGCGATGCTCAGTGTTTCTGTATAGATTGACGGCGAAAACAAGATATATTCAAGAGTGCACATAAATCGAAATTTTTATTTCCTGATATTCTTGGTAGCATTCCGAACATCATATGTACAAATAATTCCCGAAAACGATCTTGGAATATGGAAAAATCAGATTTTGATGCACAAACATATGCCTACACGGAAAACTTACTATAACGTTGTAGCTAGGAAGAATCAACTTAATTATGTAAAGACATTTAGGCGCAAGCTTCATGATGCTAGATAACCGTAGAATCCAAGATGGCGGACTCCAGTATAAAAAATTGACGCCGGAAACATGTGTCACTTTAACAACACGCCTTGTGAATGCATACAAAAATCGCTATGGGAATGACATCCCAGGATGGTCTCTCACGTAGGATACCCCGAGAAACAAACATGACAGCTGGATCACGTCTCTATGGCGTCACTTCCGAGGTCTGTGGCGAGGCCAGGCCAATGAGGAACGATCCGTCCCTCTCCTACTACTTTGGCACTTTAAAAAGTTTGTTCTCAGTTCAAAGCATCGGAAAGCATTACATAACTGTACAGCCACTCAAAATGTCAGATGTAACAAATTAATAATTTTGCTGGCGCTCAGTGCGATGGTGGATTGACGTTGAATCACTACTTGTCTGCTTGTGTAAACAAATCGTCGCCTGAGTGCTAAAATGTTCTATGTCCCATAGAACATTCTAGCACTCAGTCGACAAAATGAATTTCGATAGAAACATTTAGCGAAAACGGTTGCAAATACTTCGTAGGCTGACATAATAAATACCTTAGTGGACATTTAATTGATGCTCAACGAGAACAATATTAGGTTCGGCTAAACCCTCCCCTAAAACGGTCTCGCTTCGCCTCACGGGACACCACATCCACCAACTAAACGTCCCTTAACTTACGTTATACGCAATCATAAGCAATCATTAAACGATGTAAATATTAAATACGCTCTGCCTTTATGGACTTGTCAAACACGTTCGTTGCCATCTGGAGGGATAGGCTTCCGACAAAACAGCTATCTTTTAATGTTAACGGAAAAATGTTCAATGTACTGAAAAAATATCTTACAATGGCATCAGAACGTGTATTAATGATATGGCAAACAACGAATACTCGAGCGTCCTGGTAATGTCGGTGTCAAATAAATTGACGCTCTTTCAACCCCGCCCTCATATTTGCAATTTATGTAAACGACCTGGAAATGTTCCTCAACAAAAATAACTGTAACAGGAAAACAATTTCAGAAGACACATCGGAAGGTAAACATTTATATTTGAAGCTTCTACTGTTGCTGTATGCTTACGTCACAACATTTCTCTCTCAATGGCCGCTGGTCCTGCAGCTCCTGACTGATACTTTTTTCGAATACTGCCAAACGTGGAAGCTAAAGATAAATATACGTAAGTCAAAAGATGTAATATTCGGATCCAGGTCTAGAGAAATGCCAGCATTTAGCATTGAAGAGGAAACTGCGCAATAAGTTGAATCATTAATTTGTTTTGTTTTGGTGCTTAGTGCCACATCGGCACCCAAGGCGATTTTTGTTTATTTATTGGCGCTTAACGACACTTACGGTAGCCAGATTCACCTCGTGGCGGACCGTTTTATGCGTGGAGCAAGCAGAAGAACCGGGGAAAACCATCGCGCAGCGGCGTTCACCTGTCAGACTCCCCAGAGTACTAACTCCATACAAGCAGGGTTAGAATTGGTGGAAGACAATTATGCACTACGCCGTAGCACACAACGCTACTGCGACTCCATGTGGGCTATCGGGATTGAGTGCCTTGCCCAAGTACACAACGCAGTTGCCGCCGGTGGGGATAGAACCATGAATCTTTGGGTTCGAAATCCAATGGCGAAAACACTGAGCCACCGTGCTCCCGCGTCGTGGATTCACAGCATGAGACATGGGATAAGAAACATTCTCAATATTATGGGGATCCTCAATTTGTGGGTTCTACAAGATATTGAACACACTGTTTGATTTAACCCTTTATCTAACATGAAAAGCAGACCACAATTGCAAAAATAATTTTTCAGTAACTATATGTTTTCATTTTTTGTCTCAAAACATAGCTTATGACCCCTCATTAGAACGAGCGCGACGAGCTCGTTCCAATGAGGGGTCAATCCCTACGTTTTGAGACAAAAAATGAAAAACATGATGAAAATTAATTGGCGATTTTTGAGAACAGCGCTGACCGGTTTTGGCCGTTAAGTTGGGTAAAGAGTTAAAGAAACCACTATACGAAACATGTACGATATTTATAAGCAAGAATGGGTAAGTACTATTTGAGAATCTAATTTTTGTACTTTCTGAAAGAAGTACACATCGAAAAATATTACATAACAAACGTATCGGATATGAATATCGTTAAGTTACTTCTGAACTTGTGAACTTGGTACCACCATTTGTCAATTTGAACTGGAACGTGGGCACAGGTTGAGATAATCACTATGACATACTCATTTTACAATGGAGAGTCGGGGACGAGTTTCATTGTGTTTCTCTATTGTACCTATTTTGAAGGTCCTCGAGAACAATATCTTAAACCACCTTTTTACAGAATTAAAAATGCTGTAAAGCTGCGAGAGTTACAGAATACAGCGTTGTTGAAAAGTGACAATAAAAAAAGACTCTGCTACACCCATCAAAATTTATTAAAAAATTTTTGATTAAGCGATGTTCGGCAATCGTATCTGACATCAGCCCTTTTTAAGCCATCGGTTGACGCTCGGTAGAAGTATTTGAACATCGATCCATACCGATGGTTACATGGAACACCACTGGATCAAAATTGTTTTATTAGTCTATTGTTTTTGCACGGTTTCTTTTTCTTTTCTTTTTTTCTTCTTCTTCTTCTTCTTCTTCTTCTTCTTCTTCTTCTTCTGTCTTCAAACCACTTTTTTGTCCGAAAGATAACTCGAAAACGAATTGCCCGATCTCGTTGATTTTTAACATACTGACAGAGAGTCACAAGTTCTCGGCACCTAAAATTTTTCAGATTCCTGGGGCATTAGGAGCCTCCGTGGGGGTGTTTTGAAAGTGGGCCACGCCCATATCTCAGGCGTGGTATGACATTTGGACTTGGGACCAACATCAAATGAGCCGACACTCGATGGAGATTCAAAATATGGGTCACGGAGGTCACCTAGGGGACATTAAGTGCATTTTTCATAATTGCTGGAAATCACATTTTTTTGACCCCCTGAAGTATTCCTGACGAACACACATGCATTTTAACGTATAAAAGTGGGCATGGCCAAATTTTTTTAAAGTGAATCACGCCCATATCTCAGGTGTGGTATGACATATGGACCTGGGACCAACACCAAATGATTCGACACTGGAAATCACATTTTTTGACCCCCCAATGCATTCCTGACAACTCACATGCATTTTACATTAAAAAAGTGAGCGTGGCCAAAATTTTTGAAAGTGGGTCACTCTCATATTTCAAGCATGGTATGATGAATGGACCTGGAACTAACACCAAATCAGTCGACACTTGATGGAGATTCAAAATATGGGTCAAGGTCACGGAGGTCACCTAGGAGTCATTGAGTGCATATTTCATAATTGCTGGAAATCACATATTTTGACCCCCAAAGCATTCCTGAGGTTCATACATGCATTTTTGCATTAAAAAAGTGGGCGTGGCCAAAATTTTTGAAAGTGAGTCACGCTCATATCTCAAGCATGGTATGATGATTGGACCTAGGACTTACACCAAATGAATCGACACTTGCTGGAGATTCAAAATATGGGTCAAGGTCACAGAAGTCACCTAAGGGTCATTGAGTGCATTTTTCATAATTGCTGGAAATCACATTTTTTGCCCCCCTCCCCCTGAAGCATTCCTGACGAACACACATGCATTTTTATGTTAAAAAAGTGGGCGTGGCCAAAATTTTTGAAAGTGGGCCACTCTCATATCTCAAGCATGGTATGATGAATGGACCTGGAACTAACACAAAAAGGAGTCGACACTTAATGGAGATTCAAAATATGGGTCAAGGTCACGGAGGTCACCTAGGGGTCATTGAGTGCATTTTTCATAATTGCTGGAAATCACATTTTTTTAAGCCCATGTCACGGGATTCTTTAGGAATCAACACTCAGTTTTTGATTCATGATGATTCATTTTTTTATTCAATGCAATTGGATCTAATAATTCACTGATGGTTTCAACACAATGATGAGTTTACCACATTTTTACAATTTATCGCAGCATAATATTTATCACATTATCTGTTGCCATACGAACAACACTAAGTCGACGCACTAAGCAAAAGCACGAAGCGGATCTTTGCACTAAGCATACAATACTGATCACTGCACTAAGCATACGATACTAAGCATCTACACTAAGCATACTGGCACTAAGCCTATTGGCATTGAGCAAGCATGTGTTTGCACTAGAAATGTATCACAGATTTTATTACCATGTTGTAGCATAGAATCCACACTACGAACAACCTGATCCAACTATTTAATACTCATTTATTCATCTCCCGCCGTCAGAATCAATTTTATTTACAGTTTTCAGAATCAGTTCAAATTATCGAACAGTATGAAAAACAAGTGGTACAAATTTCAGGAACATCCAAAATGGTCACCTGAAATAATTAAACTTGAATAAACACTAAACGTAATTAATTAATTGAAAACCTTAAGTAATTATATAACATTAATCTAAACTGTTTATTAACTCTCAGACTGCCAAAAAGTGTCAATAAACAACACATTTATAAATTAGTGAATCAATTTTGTTTTTACATTAGCCACGACCTTAAATCGCATCTGTAGATGAAATAAGATAATTTATATATTTACAAATCTTTGAAATTGTATAATTTAAAATTTTAATACTAAATCTTGATTTATATAAATGCTTACATCAATTCATTTAATATGGAAAATTAGTTGCACCGAAAAAATATAAAATGAATTTAATGGGAAAAATTAAATTGAGAAGCTGGACATTTAAATACTATACTCTTACTTACATAAAAACTGGATTTGATAATGCCATATGAATATGAAATCGATTATGAAATTAAAACTACATTTTTACACTTCTCTCTCACTTCAACCTTTTTAATAACATCTCTATGCACTGTCCACTTCGAACAAAGCATATCACATGTACATTTTCCCAACTGCCTCGAACAGCTTGTGTTGCACGAAAATCTTCAGTCGGCACAAACAAATACCGGTTTCCAGTTGTGTATTAATCATAAATAAGGCTAATATTTACAAGTAGAACCTACCTTAATCCTCATTTGGCATACATTGCTTTCATATGTTTATTTTTGTTGAACTTACCGACATATAGTATTTATACATGCTATAAAAAATTATACTACTACCTCTCCCAATACATGTGACACTCCCCCCCCCCCCCCAGAAAAAACGTATTCCCGAGTTTCATACATACATTTTTACGTTAAAATAATGGGTGTGGCCACAATTTTTGAAAGTGGGTCACGCTCATATCTCATGCAAGGTATGATGAATCGACCTGGCACTAACACCAAATGAGTCGACACTTGATGGAGATTCAAAATATGAGTCAAGGTCATGGAGGTCACCTAGGGGTCCGCCTGAAAGAGGTCACCAAAGTCATCAAGTGCATATTATTAAGAAAGACCGGGAAATTAATTTTATTACCCCTTAATGCATTTCTAAAGTTTATGAACTTATTTCTTCACTCAAATTAGTGAGTAGAACCAAAAATGTCAATTTCTGATTCGTGTATTGAACCCTTTGAATGCTGGTCACATATATGTCTTTTCTGGATTCTTATAAAAAAAAATTTCTGATTCGATTATGAATATCTGTAAATACTATTAAAGGAAATCCATTTCTGATTTGTTTAAAAATATTTTACTCCTGAAAAGAAGCCACCATAAATTCCCTTTCTCTATAGTTTATTCCTGATGCTTTAACACTTTTCACACAGTCTTGAATTTACTGGTGGCAGTAAATTCTGTTTCTATAGTTTACGTTTGATTTTCGATTTTATACAAGCAGTAACAAATTTAATAAGTTGCTACAATGATTGGCAGGATTCAAGATTGTCCTAATAGCAATGATTGGTCGGATCTTCCGCTTGATTGCTGCTCATGACATGAGAACTTGTTTCCTCTAATGTCGTATTTTTATTTTAATACACACACTGACATAATCTTGAGGTGAACAAATCAATCAACCTGACTGTGCTATAAAATTAACTCTGTTCTATGCATTCTTAAACTTACTACTCCTTTTGGTTGTTACTATCTGACATCGGCACTCACAACCGGCAGATTGTTTGCTCAACGTATCGGCAAGGAGATGCGGTCGCAAATCCTTATCGGTTAATCACTATAAAAATATGTAAAGAAAATAATTAAATACAAGGTGAGCGGCGAACGCTGTAGCGATTGATTGGACGGCGGACACAACAAAAGTACGGCGATAACATAAACAGTATTAATGGTATTAGAAGTGAGTGCATGGATGCCAATTGTGGTCGGGATGTTATTTGCATTGTAGTAGCTGTATGGGACTCGTTGGGTCTCCTCGTTCAGGAAAACCAGCTTGTAATTTGAAAGTCTTATACACATCTGGACGCACACATCACTATGAATGAACGAACGTTCGCTAACGCGTTTCTACTGCTTAAACACGACCAACATGTGTATACAATGTCACTCGACATATCACAGACATTGAATAATGTGTTGCATTCACCAGGCGTGGAATTATAATAATAATAATAATTAAATCATTTTGAAATCGCAAGCTAATTTCCAGAAGACATTCAACGAAACACGTCCGAATGAGCCCAACAACGAGGAGAAGGTTATGTTTCCTTTTAAACTTACTTAGCCGATGAATAACGGGCCCCATGTCGCTCCTTGTCGCCTACGTGCCATGCATATCTCACGCCGGAATAACAGACCCGTCCGTTGACAATACTGTGACCAAACTTGTTGTAACAGCTTCTAAAAAAATGTTCATTGTTATCTGTAACAAATCTGCCGAACATGATCGTAGCATTTTGAACTCCGGAAATTGTTTTAACCCTTGGAAACCTTTGCGTTTTTATTAAATATAATTATATAAAAATGAACAAAGTTTGAAACGACGTAAACACGTCAAAAATGGTCAGAAATCTAATACTTAAAATAGCTACCTCCTAACTGTTTTAGCTCTCTAACATACTAACATTTCATGGGAGTCTAATTAATTATTTAATTATTTTTTAATTTTTTATTTAATTTTTTATGACGTTGACGACATTAACGTCACCCGAAATTCTGCCCTAACAATTGGGAATTCCCCAGGATGGTACCGATTTTTTTTAGATACGGTTTTTGTTGGAGATGATATTTATTTCCCACCCGTTTTTGTATTGCTCACAATCACACGCATTTTAGGGGCATGAGGTAATTTTAACCAGAAAGCTCTGGTACGATCAGATAAAACGTACCCATCGCGTGCTCAAGTTCTCTTGTTAGACTGATTCTTATAGTTTGCAGCGGTCAGTGGAAAATAACCAATGGGTACCATCAGCTATATTTATCTATCGAAATTGCCGATTCTCATTACAAAATGTTTGATTCACAACTGTGCTAAACACTATGGATATTCATCATAGATATACTACTCAAAGTTTGCTGAGTTCACCACATATTTGTGAAATTTGCTTGTGACATAGTTGCGATACTTTGCGTGGATATGATTGAGGAATGCATTGAGATGGTCCCCAGTGTTTACATTAGCTCTCTTGACAGGCAGACTTTTCGTAACAGACATGGAAAGCATGTAGCCCTTGATTTTCATGATGCTTTCGTGTACTGTTGAACTGTACATGACATGTGTAGGGTATTCAATCTTCATTTCAACACAAACCCTTGTGATTTAATGATTGAATATAGCAAATGCAAATGTATGAAGACATTAGTCTGAAGCAGAAATGTGGCGGGTTGTAGGGGTGGTGGAGCAATGGGCTACGCATCGTCAGGTTGGTGAAGCCCTTGGTGTGCACCATACGGTGATCACCAGAGCCTGGGCAAGATTTCAGCAGTATGGCACACCAGTAAGACGGCATGGTGGTGGCAGAGACAGGGCAACATCTGCAGCTGAAGACCGGTTTTTGCTCATTCAGGCCCGTAGGAACTGCTTTGTCACAACAATCCAGCCTCGCAGTGACCTTCAGAATGCATCCGGGGTAAGTGTTTCGACGCAGACTATCTAGGCAAGGTTGCACGAAGGTGGTCGCCGATCGCGAAGACCATGTATTCGCATTCTGCTGTCCCTGGACCACCGCCAGGCACGATGGGAATGGGCCATGGACCACGTTGGATGGACCAGAGAAGAAAGATTGGCAACCTGTCCTTTTTGCAGATGAGTCAATGTACTGCCTAGACCACACAGATATGCGTTCTAGGGTATGGAGAAGACCAGGAGAGCGATTCCATGCAGCCAACATTGCTGGGCATGACCGCTATGGTGGAGGGTAAATCATGTTTCTGGGCGGCATCAGCTGGGATGGACGTACAGAGCTCTGTGTCCTTGAACGTGGTACATTGACTGCACAACGGTATATTGGTGAGATCCTGGATGTACACGTCAGATTGTATGCAGGTGCAGTGGGTGATAGATTCATTCTGATGGACGATAATGCACACCCTCATGTTGCCTATAATGTCGGGGGTACCGACAGAGGGAGGTGATTGAGCGTATGGACTGGCCAGCAAGATCCCATGACCTCAATTCAATCGAACATGCCTGGAATGAGTTGCAGCTTGCAATTTCAGCCCCTCCAGTCCAACCAAGAAGTGTCAAGGAGCACAGTGCCATGCAGGTCCAAGAATGGAACATCATCCCACAAATGACCACCAGGAACCTGATTGGGAGCATGAGAAGGCGTTGTCAAGCTGTAATTAACAGTAATGGGTCTCATACTCAATATTGAAGCCATACCAGTTCGCTCCGTCAACTCTTTGGCATATTGAAAAATTTCCTCTTTTACCAATAATATCCATTTTCCATGGTTATCGTATTCAAAAGCTAAAACATAATGTCAAACACAAATAAAATCTTCATTTCTGTTCTTAGATCATTAAAGATATAATTAAATAAAAATTATATACACTTTTCATCACAATATTTCAACGAAAACGTAAAACAGATAGTTGGATGTACTTGGTGCTTAGCAAACTTTGAGTAGTATACATAATCTCTGCCAAGAAACGGAACAGTGAAACTCCACCTGACTTTCGTTAAAGAAAACTGAGAACAACCCAGTTATTTTTAAGCAAAAAAGTCCAATTGGGTTCGATATTGGCGCATGGCACTGGTATAGTTCCAATTGAATTGTGTAACGTTGTTACCACAAGCGCTGGGTGTAGCCGACCAGCAATACGAGGCATACACTGCAAAAAATATAGGTTCTCTTTAGAACCAAAACTGGTTCTAATCTTGTCTCTGAGATGGAACCAGCTCTGTTTAAACAGTATTTATTTCAAATCAAATAAATGTAGCAAGACTACCATTCCATTTTAACAGAATATTACATGAACTGAAGTAGATTCAGCACTAAACTTGGAGCTTATTCAACGCAGTCGCCAAACATTTTGAAACAAAGGAGATATGAACAGTTGGCATATCGAACCAGTTTTGGTTCTGAAAAGAACCAAAACCGGTTCGATATGCCAACTTTTCATATCTCCTTTGCTTAATATAAGCTCTAAACTTACGGCTGACACCCCCTCAATTTATGTTTAATTCTGTTAATATTTAATGTCAATCTTTATACATGTATTTGATTTGAAATAAATACTATTTAAACAGAGCTGGTTCCATCTCAGGGACAATATTAGAACCAGTTTTGGTTCTAAAGAGAACCTATATTTTTTGCAGTGTACTGTGAAATCCTATTCGGTTCACACTTCGGAAATGAAGCAGCACATGTCTGCCAACGCGAACATCCTTTGAAGAGCGTTTTCAGTGGAAATATATCTCAGGAAGCAGGATTAAATCAATCGTGAAAACTGGTTACCACGAAGTGAAAAGATCGACGACGACATTCCGACAAGCCCCGTGGATGACTGACAGCCAGTACATCACTTTTTGATTAACTATCACCGATTCCACCATTACTAGGTACCCCCTCCACCCCCACCCCACCCCCTCCCTTCGCCGTCAGCAACACTAGTTGAAGACCGATAATGTGGAAGAATGAAAAGCCCGGTTTAAATAAAACTCTGCAGTTTATATTTGTGGAAAAAATGATTTTTTTACGTGTGTGCAGGAGGAGGGGTGTAACTTTTCTTTTGGAGGGTGCTAGGGTAGTAATTCTGAAATATGACTTTCTGTAGTTTGTACTGCGGAAAATAAGAAATTTTACCACCTACCCACTACTGAAAAATAAGTAGGGTGGAAATGAGGCCACGAAGAGGGGAGGGGGTGGTAAATATATGCGATTTGATGTTATATATTGTCACTTATGTGAGACGACTTCCATGAAAAATAATTATTAGGCTGTTTAAAACATAGACCGTATGACAATATTTTCCAAACATAGATTGATGTGTTTTAAATGAATGATTAAGAATTTTTGCCAGGGTTTGCGTTCTGTATTATTTCCCGATAACTCTCAACATCTAAACTTAAATCAAATGCCACATACATGTATTAGCTATATGGGTATATGAGATGGGGGTAAGGCTGCACCTTACCTTCCCCACCAACAGCCAGCTAATTTTGTAGTTTTCGTGGCAAGGGATTGGTATTTTCAGAACAAACTGTTAAGGCTGCACTCTTATCCTCCTCCACCAACAGCCAGCTAATTTTGCAGTTTTCATGGCAAGGGATTGGTATTTTCAGAACAAACTGTTAAAGGGGAGGAGTATTTTTTTAACTTTAGGAAATGTCAGGCAGTGGGTGGAGCATTATCATGATCTACCAAGGCAAATTCGAGGTAAAGACTGCATTTTGATTTTAGAACAAAAATTCGGGGCAATTTGATTAGTCTGACCACATGCCCGAGAAAATGTCCTCCAAAAGCCTTCTCTTTCAGCCTCTGGCAAAGACTTTGAATACTCATTTCGAGAGTTTTTGAGAAAATGTTGTCTGGTTAGTGGTGGGTGGGGTGCGGGCGTTTGTAAAGGTGTATAAACTTGTTGAGAGAACAGAAGACATGACATTTTCCTGCAATTATCGTACAATTTGTTTCTCACTTTGTATGTAGTAAATGTGGACAAACCTAGAGCCTTCATTATAAAGTGCTATCCATTTCAACCAAAGGTTATCAAGACTTGGGGTAAAATAAAAAGAAGGTTAAATTTCAAGTCAGAAACTTTATGATGTTGAAATATAAAGTGCTTACTTACTAAGACCGCAGAGTTCACACAGAAGGACTAGTTACACTAAACGATAGAATGAATGCACCCGGAAGGTTAATTATTGCAGAAAAATGTATTTCCTTGTCCAGTGAGTAATTTTGTTACAGAGCAGAACAGAAATGACAGATGTTTACAAGCGATAGCTGAATGCACACTCAACCCCGAGTTCTGTTTACTTTCAGTTTAAAAAGCGCGAAATTGATGCAGAGCGACCAGTTTGCACAGAATTTAAATTAAACATTCTTGTACATTTTTCATCCTTCAGATATAATCATACCTGTACACACACTTTTCAAAACACATTTCAGAGCTCGTCATTTCTGATGTCTGATGTGGAACGAAATCTTTTGAATTTTGAGTGCCCGGACCAATATTTTGGGTGAATAAAATGAATCAACAGCGATTCTATAGGTGGCAAGGTCAAAGACTCCAGACTGGTTCTCTGACAAATTGCCCGTTTTTCTGTAAAATCCTTTCAACCGTTAAAAAAGTCGACTATTGAATTCAATTCGCGATTAATAACAGTGAATTCTTTTTCAGGGTCGGGGTGTGTAATAAATACAGAACCACATTTATGTTTGAATGGGTTAATGGGTAACTGGATGAGAGCGAGTGGAACAGGCGCCAAGGGCGGCTCGAGTGGTATCCTCGTGCCACTCGCTCTCGTCCAGTACTCACGAGCGAGTGTCACCACGAGAGACGTCAGTAATCGTTGACACGTTCAAACACAAGTGTGGTTTTGTATATATTCCATATTTGACAGAAGGGGATTTGATACAGGCGTTGATATTGAAAGAGTTAGAAAAAAGGTTGAAAATGACGTTTTGGATAAAGGTTGAAAGCAGAAAATATTAACCCTTTACCTAACGAATCGTCCGCATCCGCCCGCGTAATAAGCAAATTCAGCAGTTGAAAAAATTATCATTCTTCAAAAAATTTCAACAAAACCATATCATGTGGCCCCTCGTTGGAACGAGCTCGATGAGCTCGTTCCAACGAGAGGTCACATGATATGGTTTAATTGAAAATTTTGGAAAAATTTGAAAAAATGATATTTAAAATAATAAATTTTGATATCGTCTGCGTTGGGTAAAGGGTTAAAATGGCATGCGTAAGATCTCACAAACGTGAACAATGTCATGAAGTGCCATAGCTGTACATATTGTAACGAGGGATTTATGGGTGTCTACGTTTTTGCCTCTCAAGTTATTAAAATGTAAAAATTGCAAAACCTTCAATTGACTTAAAAACATTGAAAATGGGGATAAATCGAAAAACTAAAAAATAGCTACCTCTTAATTTCTGAGCTCTATTACACATTAACATTTCATGAGAGTTGGACATCTTTTAATTTTAATGACGTTGACGTCAATAATGTGACTCTAAATTCGGCCATAGCTATTGAGAATTCTGCAGGTAGGTATCTAAGTTTTAGATATGGTTTTGGTGGAGATGATATATACAAAATCTGGACGAGGGAGGTTTGTTACAGGCATTGATATTAAAACAGTATGGAAAAAACGTTCAATCTGACGCCTGTTTGGACAAAGGTTGAACTTAGAAAATATTAAAACGGCATGCTCAAGAACGTCTAGGCCTGAACAATGTCACAAAGCTTCAGAGGTGTACTTATTGTAAAGAGGGAGTTGCGCTTTTCGCAGTTTTGGCCTTTCGGGTTATAAAATGTAAAAAGTGCTACAGTACCAACGGAAATAACTTGTACATGTAAACGCAAAATAACGGCGTTTACGGTTCCGTTTGGCATTGCGTTTCTAAACGAAATATAACGGCGTTTTTCGTTTTCAGTGCGTTTGTAAACGAATATGTTTCGTTTACCTTCGTTTAAGTAAACGTTTTATTCGTTTAAGTTCGTTTACATAAGCGAAACTCGTCGTTCATGATACCCGAGCACATGCATCAATTGAGTCGTGTTCAGACAATATCACAACCAAGTCAGTGTGATCATTCGGTGTCAGTGGCGTAGACACTGGGAAGATAATGTGCAGTCCCGTAGGAAAATTATTGGGACCATTCTAGGCGAATTTATGCCTATACGTGTAATAGCATAAAAATATGGGCGTTTTGTGTGTGAGTTGGAGGGAGTGGGGGGGGGGGGGGGGGGGGCACACCACAAAATTTCCGACCAAACAGAGTCACAAAATTTGGGCTTGCTTAGGCGTACGGGACACCTTTTCGGGTGGGCGGGGGGTCTCAAATATTTTTCCGAAAAGTGATGCTGCGAGCATTATTGAGTGAAGTGGTCCTTGGGTGGGTTTGGGTGTGGGAGGAGGTGTTCCCCTTCCACAGTTGTAGCTAACGGCCTGTTTATGTCTGTAATTAGCTAGAACAAACTGTTACGCTGGCGTGTCTACAACCCTCAGATGCGATATCAATCTGATAAGACGGTATTACAGGTATATGTACGAACATGGACCTGAAGTCCGTAATATACTTTTTTGGTGTGGTACGACCTGTGGGACGTACTACACCAAAACATTATATTACAGACTTTGTATCCAAGTTAGAACTGATGGGACATAATCCTTTATTGAAGATAAAACTGCCCAAGTGAGTAGGTCAGTCAAACTTGCCCGAAACAATCATAAAAACTGGCCGAAAAAAATGTATTTGCCCCGACTGGAAGGGAACTGCAGTCCTCAAGCCTCCCTGAAACATACGCCTATGTTGGTGTGAACCCCGGTCACCGAAAAGCTGTCTATGTCACTTTGCTCTTTTCGATTGTAAGGCCTGTATGCTGCTTCAAGTGCCTTGGTCGGCGCGGAGGTGCCACCTCCCACAGATGGGGTCGGGGAAAATTATTTTATGCTTGATTCTTTTTACCAGGATACATATACATGTACATAAACGTGAACTTTATTTCTTGGTTGTTTAAAATAATAAAAAAGAGGAATTTTGTCGGTTACCAATCATTGAATATCAACGATAGATATCACGTTTGTATTTGTTAATTGTCAAGATAGATATTACAGTTGCTATTTACTCAGCCAATATGAAAAGACAAAACACAATTTAAAACTTAAAACACCGATATTCCCTTTCCATAATAAAACTTTGGCCAGTCACTGATTTGCCATGGTCCTCTGGTAATTGGATTAAGTAAAGTCAATTAACCACGTGTTTTAATTCGTTTGTTTGATCCCTTCTGTTTGCTACTGTCGGTAATTATTTTATTAGTAGCTCTCATGATCAGTGTGTTTATTTTGCGTAATTGGGGTTATTTTTTATTAGTAGTGTTATTTTTCCGTTTTCAAAGGAGAAAAATAAATGCTGACCATTGGCCCTACAATATTCGAAAACGCCTTTTACGAGGATTCGAAAACGCCCTTTACGAGGAAAACATTCCTCTCTTTTTGTATCATTGGTTGCTCGTAATGATATAATGACCAAGTCTCCCAACTCACCTTGAATACACCCAGTTAGCAAAATGAATTCTATTAAACGAACTAGGGTCCCGTATATTATACGCCAGAAGATTGTCAGTCTGAATGAAGGAGGCTCAAACTTTGCTGAAATAGTTAGAATCATAAAAGAAGAAGAGAGAATGAATATAGATCGCAGAACCATCAGCAGGGTGATCAGGAGTTATAGAATCACAGGGACAATATGTGATAGGGCCAGGAGTGGAAGGCCAAAACTTTTAACAGATGACAATTTAAACCTTCTTGACAAAACGATGAGAGACAACGCAGAAACGTCATCAGTTGAACTTTCTAAAATGTACATGGACTTAGGGTTACAAATTGCTCCGTCTACTGTGTGTGATGCCAGGAGGAAATTAAATTGGTGCAGAAGTGGCACAAAGTACTGTCAGATGGTAAGGGACGCGAACAAGAAAAAAAGGTTTGACTTTGCCAAAAAGTGCATTGAAACACAAGAAGAGTTCGACAATGTTATTTTTACGGATGAGTGTACGGTTAGGATGCAAAGCAGTCTGAGTAAGAGTTACAGAAAAAGAGGAGAACCTGCTTCTTTCATCCCAAAACCAAAACATCCGTATTCAGTGCATGTATGGGGTGGCATTTCACGAAAAGGTGCCACAAAATTAGCCATTTTCACGGGCATCATGGATAGTGATTTCTATCAATTAATTCTCCAGAATTATTTCATTCCGGCTGCTGAAATGTACTTTCAAGGATCTGAGGGTCATCGTCTGTTCAAAGACAACGACCCTAAGCACACTAGTAAATCAACCCTAGAATTTATGGCAGCTCAAGGCATTAATCATTGGAAATCACCTCCAGAATCCCCAGATATGAATCCAATCGAGAACATCTGGGCGGGCATGAAGTACTATCTGAGGAAAACGGTGAAGCCAAAAGTGAAAGAAGAGTTAATTCAGGGCATAAAAGACTACTGGTCAGCGTTAACCCCACATGACTGCAATAACTACATCAACCATTTATTCAAGGTTATGCCTTGTGTCATTGAAGAGCGTGGAGGGGCGACAAAGTACTGAATATTCTCGTGTACATGTACATTAACATTTAATTCTCAAAAGTGATGAAGAAGTAATGAAATTTCAAGCAGAAAATTCTTCCCATAATATAACTAAAAATTTAACAAATTTATTATCGTTTGACAGAGCTCTGAAAATTTCTGTTTAACAAGAATAAACTGTTTACATTTCTAAAAATATAACAGTACAGTGGTTTGATAATGTTATGGAAAAAAGTTGAAGCAAAATGAGAAATCACAATTTATAAAAGCAAGCAATGTTACATATACATAAATATTTACCAAAACAGTCAGAATATTGACTAATATTCTGTGAAAAGGCATTGACCACTTTACCTCATACAACTGAAAAAAATCGTCGTACACAAAAATCAACATTCATATTTTAGGGGTCATAATATATGTTTTGGAAGAAAAAAAATGAAAAAAAAAAAATGATCGAACATTTTTCGATATTTTGCTTTTAAAAAGTTCCCAAATGTTAATTATTTCTTTTTTTTTCTTCCAAACCACATCTGATGACCCTACTGTGAGGTCATAAGATATGTTTTGGAAGAAAAAAAAATGAAAAAAATGCTCGAGCATTTTTCAATATTTTGTTGCTAACAGGTTCCCCAAATTTATTTAGTTTTTCATATTTTTTTCCAAAACACATCTTATGACCCTACTCAGGGGTCATAATATATGTTTTGGAAAAAAAAAATGATCGAACATTTTTCGACATTTTGCTTTTAAGAAGTTCCCAAGTGCTGATTATTTCTTTTTTTTTCTTCCAAACCACATCTGATGACCCTACTGAGGGGTCATAAGATACGTTTTGGAAGAAAAAAAAAATGAAAACATTGCTTGAGTGTTTTTCAATATTTTGCTTCTAATAAGTTCCCCAAATTTATTTAGTTTTTCATATTTTTTTTCAAAAACACATCTTTTGACCCTTCTTACGGGTCATAATATATGTTTTGGAAGAAAAATATAAAAAAAAAACTGATCGATCATTTTGTCGATTTTTTTATTTTAAGAAGTTCCCAAGTGTTAATTATTTCTTTTATTTTTTTCTTCCAAATCACATCTGATGACCCTACTGAGGGGGTCATAAGATATGATTTGGAAGAGAAAACAATGAAAAAAAATGCTCGAGCATTTTTCAATACTTTGCTGCTAATAAGTTCCCAATTTATTTCTTTTATTCATTTTTCATCCAAATCACATCTGATGACCCTACGGAGGGGTCATAAGATATGTTTTGGAAGAAAAAAAAATGAAAAAATTGCTCGAGCATTTTTCAATATTTTGCTTTTAATAAGTTTCCCAAAATTATTTAGTTTTTCATTTTTTTTCCTAAACACATCTTATGACCCTACTTATGGGTCATAATATATGTTTTGCTAGAAAAAATAAAAGAACTGATCGAACATTTTTTCGATATTTTGCTTTTAAGAAGTTCCCAAGTGTTAATTATTTCTTTTATTTTTTTTTCTTCCAAACCACATCTGATGACCCTACTGAGGGGTCATAAGATGAGTTTTGGAAGAAAACATTGTACATAACTTAAATTTCACTGATATCACAATATTTATAGATCTTGTTGACAAATAAATTTCTGTTGAACTGGTCAATGACCTTTTTTATGTCTGCCCACACTATGTCTTGTCTTCCTGCTGGCTGTACAGGGAAAACCTGAAACAAAACCTGCTTTAGAATATCCATTTTCTCCACACCTATCCTGGGCTTTCCTCTCGTTCCCGCAACATTCTTGTCCCTAACCTCCCCAACAGTGAACATCTTACGAAACATGTTTCTTGCGAAAGCATTTCTGTCACCTTTTGATATTTCAGCCGTCACTTGAATAAGGTCGGGGTGAAGGATGAAATTAGTGCCCGTCGCGGTTTTATCCATCGCCTCAGCAATATCTTCTTCCTTCATGGACACTGGCAAATTGTCTAGAAAAATATCCAGGAACCTTTTATCAGTAATTTTCAACTTAAGCATTTCTTGGGGGGGCCACAGCATTACCAGTGGCGTTGTCAACAACAGAACCATTTTGGAGCATACGTCTACATGTAGTACCCTCTAATTTATCCAATCTTGCTTGCATTTCCGAATTATGTTTTTGAAGATTGGCCATATCTGTCTTTAACTTTTCCAACTCCTGTCTGACCTCAGTTAAAATGCTGCTGCATTCGCACGCTTGTGGCTCGATCTGTGTAAAATCTGGGGATGGAATCGGAGAAGACACCCACGTCTCAGGAAGATAAATACAGGGTAGTATTCCATCATTTGCTATTTCAGCCTCTCTATTATCAGGGATTCGTGTGGATGACAAAAATGAGTTTACCACCTCTACGGGTGTGTCGTCAACTGGAGGATCCACACGTACTGTCGGTGGACTTGTGGTATCATTTGACAATATATCCTTAGCTTTCTCGCTGAGGCAATACCGCCCTTGGACCACCACTTCCGCAGCAGAGTTGTTCATGCCAACCTTTTCTGTTGGGATCACATGTGCTGTAGGCTTTGCAGGTGAAGCAGAAACTACAATTGCTGCTTTGTTCTGAAAAGAAAAAAATAACGTCATTGTATTAGCAAGAAGAAAAATGGTCAAGCCTTTTTATTTTATTTTTTCACTTTTCTTTCTTCCAAAACATATCTTATGACCCCTAAGTAGGGTCATAAGATGTGGTTTGGAAGAAAGAAAATGAAAGAAAGAAATAACATTTAATCAGCTTTATTTAGGAGTAACGCGCCTCAAACATAAAAGTTCACATTTCTTGTTCAAAATTTAACAGGGAATTTTAAACTTTAACCCTTTGAATTTAGTGAATACATTTAGTGTTGGTCAGTTTGGACTGTTATGTTGGGTAAAGGGCTAACATTTCAAATGTCGTAAAATCACACACTGGGGGAATATTCGGTCACTTTGAGATCATACAAACTCACCCATTCGTTTAACTCTATACATGTAGTACCATAATGTTAATCTTCTTCAATGGCACTATTCGGGGCCAAAAATTTAACTAAACTGCATCTTATTCAACAGGGCTTAATGAGCTATGTTGAACAAGATGCAATTACTTAATTTTCAATTTTAATGTGGAAAACTGTATCCCTAATCATTACAAAAAATGCTTGCAACGATTTTCGACCTGAAATGACACCCCAAAAAATAATATAATTTTTTTCATTTTGACACAACGTCCCAATAAAAATGGATATGCAAGTGACCCCAGCAAGTCTATTGGTGTGGCTTCTGTGACTACAGGTGATTATAGTTGATTATTGGGTTATTAAAATCGTGGCAATAAATTATAAATTATAGTTGATTGTTGGGTAATTAAAACCGGTGATCAGACAGTCGCTGCAACAAGATTAGTGACCAGACAGTGGAATAGCTATGTCACTGTCACACGTTCAATTTGTAAAGGAATCTACATGTAGTAACATATTTTTTTTACCTTTTTAACGTTTTTTGTCTTTGTGGTAGTTTGCCTTTGACTTTGTTCTGTTGCTGGTGTTGGTGTTTTATCTAATGGAGTACTTGATGCAGATGGTGCCTGGTTTGGCGAAGATGGTGGCTCTGGTGACGCAACTCCTTGTGGATTTTCCTTTATGACCTCGCTATAACGGTTTGCTCATCTCGGAACTATTTCCTGAATCCAAAACCTACAAAATAAAATGACTGCATGTACAAACTAAGTTCTTGAACATTAACTTCGGTGAGTGGCCGTAACAGTGGAATTTCAATGTGTGATAAGTCACAACAGCAGGACTTCCATTTTCTCATGTTGGTAAAATGAATTTATGGTATCATTTATTGGGAATGGGTCAACTCGTCACCGGGACAAGTCACCACCGGGTCAAGTCGCCACGGGTCAACTGTCCACGGGTCAACTCGCCACCAGAAAAAAAAATATATATAAGACAGGTTTGACACTACACACTGTATACAGTAGGGAAATATCATATTTTGACGATTTTTTTATACCTTTAGCATTCCTCCCAGCACATAATCTTATAATTGTGAAATATTCTATTTATAAATGGGGGAAAATCGACAGTTACATTGAAAACTTGGAAAACGTTTTGGGGGGATCAGTGGATTTGCGTCAGTTTACTCTTGGATTCACGTTATGAAAGACTGATGTCTTTGATTCATAATTACGCTCTGATCGTTTTGTATCATAAGATACATAATCATGAGAAACTGTCTATTCACATTTCCTTGAGTTTGGTATCGAATCAAGTCATGGCTGCTATTAGCAGCCCTGACTTGATTTGATACGAAACTCAAGAAAATGTGAAGCATGTGGTAAACCATGTGTGGAAACTTATTTCGTGATCTCTCCAGCAACATTCAGCTGGCGGTTGCAGAATTTCATGTTTTGGCCTATATGGATTCGCGCGAATATATTTCGCGAGAATCTAGTTAAGATTCTCGCGATATCGGACGAACTTTAAGCGCAGGTGAATGAAAAATGGATACAAATTAAAAAATGTTGTCTGTATTTTTTTAGAGGTGTGGGGGGGGATATTTTTGGGTGGGGGCTCTTGCTCATTCCCCCTATGGCTGCAGGCCGCCCTCACCTTTTTTTCTCATTTTGTCCTTTTAGTGCCAATAGTCCCGGGTCTCAGGGCAATTCCAATTTAATGGTTGTGTTGCCCCCTTCTACTTATAGTTAAAGGTATGTCCGGGTGGAGGGGGGGGGGGGGGTATATTATTAGTTACATGTAGGAATTGCTTTCATTTCAACAAAATTATCACAATAATAAAGAGCAAAAACTTACCTGCAATCTCATTTTGGCGAGATCGCGCGTTAAATTTTGCTATTTATTTTTGGCGATAATTCTGTGAAAAGATAAACGACATGTCGTATAATCAAATAGCTTGTTGACGTATTTTACAAATGACAAGCCCCACATAACCTAAACCAGGGCCGATACTGGTTGGAGCGCTCAGAGCCTTGAATTGTAAAAACAAATCGGGAAGGGGAGAACCCCCAGCACCCCACTACACCACCACCCCCGTCGGGGCTAGGCAATTCGGAAATGGCCTTCGCCTTCGCACCAGGATGCTATCCGACATGCAGAGGTGGGTGAGGTGGCAGGGGAGGGGCGCCCCACACTCTCCATGTCGGAGTTTTATTTACTGCTGGCTTCGGGCCTGACCTAAGCGGAGGTTCAGTAGTTATTTCCAGGCCTACCATGATTGACATTAACTCTCGCCGACCCTGTCGGATATTTTTCAGTTCCTTGTTTTGGGCATACATGTAAGTAAAGGGTTAAAAATAAAACACGTACCTTTCCAACAGCAACCTCGTGCACTCTTCTCCACTGAATGAGGTAAGATTCTCCAATCTTTATTGGGTCTGTCAGTTCTTTAAAAAAAACCGAGCTTCTCACTTGTATTGCATTGTCTTCAATATACCTCACCAAATGGTGACTCGGCGTTGAAGACATTTTCCGTCGGTTCATTTTGATTCAGAAAAGTCGAGTGATAAATTCAAGTCAAGTAATCACCTTTTTAAAAGGGAAATTTGTTCTGTTTATACTGTCTTGACCAATGACTGCATGTACAAATGTAGGTGTGTCCTAGTGCCTTTAATGTTAAGAACAACATCTTGTTATTTTTATTTTTACAAAAAACTGTTTTTAGACCCATTGTTTTAGATACAAACAGAAAAGGTTCTCAGTGCTTGGTATCAAAGGTTCGTACCGCAGTAAATTTTAATTACAATAACAACCAAACTTAAAATGACAAATCTGAATGGTATTCTTAGAAGAAATATGGGATGCCAGCTTTTATGTGGCTTGGCCGCTTGGGGTCGACAACAATCAAATAGAAAGGGAAATGATACAATGTACATGTATGAATACAAAGTCGAGACAATTTTTAAAACAATGTTTTTTCTGCAAAAATGCAACACCATTACTTTTCCAGAAAACACTTTTCAGAAGCCCTTCAACTTTCAGTTTCGGTTTGAAAATTAACTTGGTATTGATATTGAAACCTAAAAATTCACAAATGGAATTAAAACGCCAGATTTCACGTCCCATTCCAGTCATCCGTTATACGCCTATCTTAAAAGCAAAAACGTACCATTTTAAAAATCTTCCCCATTAATTTGTAACCGTGCTTCGATAAAAGTGAACGCAATAAAATGAATTGTTCCGATATTGCGGAAATGATCAGTCTGTTTGCAAACCGTTTATATGTCGTTCGGTACGTGTACATATAAATGGACTATCGTTTGTCTTCCGTTCAGCTAAACGAAAAAACGTTTAGCTTTCGTTTAGCTAAACGAAAAATCGTTTACCTTTCGTTTAGCCTTCGTTTAAATCATCGAAATACGGATCGTTTATAAACGTTTGGTAAGCGGAAAATAAACCCGTTTTTCGTTTAAATGCTATTTGTGAACGCGTTTACAAACGAAGAATAACGGCGTTTAATGTACAAGTTATTTCCGTTGGTACTGTAAACACTTCTTTTGATGTAAAAACGTAAAAAATGGAGATAAACCAAAAAACTAAAAGACAGCTATCTCGTAATTGCTAAGCTCTACAATGTACTAAAATTTCATTAAAATCAGACGTAAATTGAGTTTTAATGACGTTACTGTCAACCTAAATTCGGCCATAACTATTGGGAAGTACAGAGGTCGTTACCGAATTTTAGATACAGTGTTTGTTGGGGATGATATATCACAAAAATGAAAGGGGGAGATTTGATACAGACGCTAATATTAAAAAAAACGTTAAAACTGACGTTGTTCTGGCTGAAGGTCGAAAATAGAAAATATTAAACCAGCATGCGTTGAATATCGGCACCAAAGCACATAGATTGTAACCAGAGAGTTGTTCGTTTGGTTGTTTTTGGCCTTTTGGGTCATAAACAGTAAAAAGTGCCAAAACTTCAATTGACGTAAAAACGTCCAAAATGGGGATGAATCGAAAAACTAAAACAGCGCGATCCCCTAGTATTTTGTGCTCTAACACATACTAAACGTTCATTAGAATCCGACGACATCATTCAATTGTTTTATGACATTTCCGTTAACAACGTCACTCTTCCTTTCGGCTATACCTATTGGGAATTTCTAGATCGGTACAAAAGATATGTTTTTGTTGTCTGTGAGATATGTAAAGTTTGAAAGTGGGGGCTTGAAACAGGCGTTAACCCTTTACCCAACGAATCGCCCGCATCCACCCGCGTAATATGCAAATTCAGCAGCTGAAAAAATATTATTTTTCGAAACATTTCAACAAAACCATATCATGTGACCCCTATTTGGAACGAGCTCGTTGCAAAGAGGGGTCACATGATATGGTTTTGTGGAAATTTTTTGAAAAAATTTTAAAAATGATATTTAAAATAATAAATTTTGATATCGTCTGCGTTGGGTAAAGTTAATGCTCAGAGAGTAAGAAAAAAACGGACGTTGATTTGGATAAAGGTGGAAACTTAACAATAGTAAAAGGATTTTGTAATCTACAATTTGATGTGAACTGGTGTGCCAAATTTCATGACCGTAGGTGGAGTACCTTAACAATCGGGTCTTATGAAAAAAGGCTAACGCTCGCGATAAGTCAATCCAATTTCGTCGGATGACTTAATAATTTTATAGCATTAACCCAACGAATCATGGTGGTATCTTCCATGTCATAGATTAATTAATATTTTCAATGCGTATCCTCCGCGGTGCATGTTGAAAATATTGATTGGTCTACCCCACATATCCAATGGCAACCATCCCACTTAATAAGCGATCTCTTTAGTTCAAGTGGTTAAATTAAGACGTGATACTCTTTGGCTGTACAAAATCACGAAGCGTCTCATGGAAAAGGTATGTTTTAATACCCGACTTGAATTATTCTGGAGAATCCATTTCTTTCAGACGGGTTGGAAGCGAATTCCACAGCTTTGCCAAGCAACGGCAAATGCTCTATCGCGAGCAGAACTTAATTTAGATGAGTATTGGACCAGATTAAATTAATATGATAACGGAAGAGATCTCCGTCCGCAGCTTGTGATCAGGTAAGTAAATTTTACAAGTAGAGTGCTGGAGATCCTTTGAGACATTTTAAGATAACAAGAAAGAATGAATTGAATTCAGTGAATAAGAAGGCAATGGAGATCAAGTTGGACGTGTTGTATGTGGTAGTACTTTCAAGACCGGGCAATGACACATGGGGTACAATTTTGGATGTACAATTACTCTCACAAATCACAAGACAAAAATGAATTTTACAAGTTTTATTATTGCCTGGTGATTGGATTGGAATCAGTATGATACATAGATGTAGACTAAATTAGTACGCATTATCAGTCAAAATTAAACACCCCTAAAGTTTTCATAGACAAATATATAATCCACAATATTCACATGCTAACTGCACATCACATATACACAGATATTATATACAAAACATAACATGCAAAACACCTGACATGAACACAACACAATGCAATGACACCACAGTAATAATGTTACAAGGCCCAAGCCGAAGGCCCCTCCAAAAAGGGAAAATGTTTGACATTACATGCAACAGGTACACAAATTACACATGAACTTAAAAGTTGAGTCTCAAATCTCTCCATCTCCGAAGCTACGATTCCAGAAAAATATCCTGAAAGAGTAAAAAATAATACTCTAAAACAGGACGACCCAATAGCTCGGAAGATAAAATATCATCCAAGAACAAATCGGTGAAACCCTCCGAAGAAACAATATCCACTGAGAATGAATTCAAATAAATAAGGAATAGCCGCACAGGAGATGGAAAGAAAGAGATACAACCACGTGACACATGAACTTACTTGAGATGTGCTAAACGTCTTCTGAAGTATGTTGCAAGCTTTTATGATTAAGATGGAGACCACCATCTCTTATGGCATAATATTCTCGGCAAAGATTACCTCCGTGTACCAAATACCTATATGATTGGAAGTATATAATATTATTATGTACGCATAACATATGTAAATATGTATTCACTTTTGAAATAATGTGCTCAGATTTAGAATGCTCGACAGGTCGAGGAATAATTGCCGAGAAACATAGAATTGCGGAAAAATTTGATTTCATAACAGAAATTAAATTACTGAAGGCAGCCTTAATCTCAGGAATGGAAAGCTTAAAAATGTCATTGGTGCCAACATGCACAAGAATGATGTCATACGACGATATACCACATTTGTTTCGCAAGATGTGATATGTTATATCTCCAATTCGAGCACCTGGAAATAGCAGAACACTGACATGCTGAATGCTGATGAACTTAGCTATGGAATCAGAGATAATGAGAGTCTTCAAATTCTTTGAACATTGGTCATCTACAAGTAAAATTAACATTCATTAAGAATAACATTCACATAGTTCTGCTAACCCTCAATTTAACCGATCTTATATATCAATTCTTTGAATCTAGTCTGAAACTGTTCGTAAACAACTAGTATATGTTTCCCTTTTCTTATAATAACAAAAGAGTGGGCATGATGACTGGGCTGGAACTAGATGAATCACATTTAAATAGGCTTTAACAGGACACAAACACGACTCGGAAATCTCCACCAGTTGAATTTGTAATACTTTTTGACCAAACTGGATAGTTTTGGACCATTTATTGAAAACAACTAATATATTACCTTTAAAAAGAATTTCACTTCTTAAAAGGACAGTGCTCAAAATAACTTTTTTTCTTTGCATAGCAAAATGCTACACATTTCCAAAAAATGAATAGCATTTTGTAAAAATTACTTAGCTATTTTTGTATACCAGAGTTATATTATGCCGTTTTGTATTGAATTCTTCTAATTAGATAGAATAGTTTCCATCCATTTCTGGGCATTTCCAAATGATCTGCAACATATGAAACATTTACTATGTTTTTTTTTTAATTGAACTGCCTTTAAGGGTTGCATGGACTTGGATATTTTCAAATGGCCTCTTGGTTGTTAATAGAGTTCTCAAAATGGAAGTTGGGATTTTTAATTTGATGGGCTTGAAGTTATTTTTAATGGACATTTTATGCAAAACAGGAAGAATTTAAACCAATAGAATTCATCTTACATATGAAGTTGCTAATGATGCTTGATGGAGAGTTAATCTGAGTTGTGCTTGGAATGTTCCACAATCAGAAGTAAAGCATCAGTGAACTAGTTTTCAAATTTGTTTGCAAATTTTAATTTACATTTTGTGATACAAGATAATCAACTGCAGCCTAATAGGCTGCAGTTGATTATCTTGTATCGCAAAATGCTATACATAATTGAACACTGTGTAGCTTTTTGCAAGTTTTGCATAGCAAAAAGCGACGCAACACCGCTATTTTGAGCGCTGTAAAAGGGGCTTATCAATAGAATAATTAACCGATGAGACAGGGACCATGTTAGATTTGCGACTCATTAAAAAGAAAGAAAAGAGAAACAAACACCAATATGTAGCATCCAAAGGTTTAGTAATATCTAAATGGGCAAATATATCCGTAAGGATAGTGGGAGTAACAGGCAGAGCTTTCCTACAGTTAAAACTAGAAGTCCTGTCATGAAATGCGCACAAATAGCACGTCGACCTGCACGTTAATCTGCGCGTTATGAGCATAGTAAGACCATCAAATTCCGTACATATGGCTTGTACACAAGCAATGTTTCAGCCAATGGACCTCCGGGTAACCCGGAGGTCCATTGGCAGAAACATTGCCTGTGTTTGCTATGTGTAACCAGGAGAACCTGCCGTGCTTTGGATGCCATTCAGTATGGCAATTGCGCGCAATTCCTACTCGCAATTAAGCCTAGATAAGCGCACATTTCATGACAGGACTTCTAGTTTTTACTGTATGATAGATGATAGATGTTTTTCTACAGGAGTTGAGTGACGAATCCATTTCTTTCAGACGGGTTGGAAGCGAATTCCACAGCTTTGCCAAGCAACGGCAAATGCTCTATAGCGAGCAGAACTTAATTTAGATGAGTATTGGACCAGATTAAATTAATATGATGACGGAAGAGATCTCCGTCCGCAGCTTGTGACCAGGTAAGTAAATTTTACAAGTAGAGTGCTGGAGATCCTTTGAGGCATTTTAAGATAACAAGAAAGAATGAATTGAATTCAGTGAATAAGAAGGCAATGGAGATCAAGTTGAACGTGTAGTATGTGGCAGTACTTTCAAGACCGGGCAATGACGCATGGGGTACAATTTTGGATGTACAATTACTCTCACAAATCACAAGACAAAAATGATTTTTACAAGTTTTATTATTGCCTGGTGATTGGCTTGGTATCAGTATGATACATAGATGTGGACTAAATTAGTACGCATTATCAGTCAAAATTAAACACCCCTAAAGTTTTCATAAACAAACATATAATCCACAATTCACATGCTAACTGCACATCACATATATGCAGATATTATATACAAAACATAACGTGCAAAACACTTGACATGAACGCAACACAATGCAATAACACCACAGTAATAATGTTACAAGGCCCAAGCCGAGGGCCCCTCCAAAAAAGGAAAATGTTTGACATTATGGAGATGGAAAGGAAGAGATACAACCACGCGACACATGAATTTACTTGAGATGTGCTAAACGTCTTCTGAAGTATGTTGCAAGCTTTAAAGTACCTGTATGATTAAGATGGAGACCACCATCTCTTATGGCATAATATTCTCGGCAAGGATTACCTCCGTGTACCAAATACCTATATGATTGGAAGTAAAGAATATCATTATGTATGCATAACATATGTAAATCTGTATTCACATTTGAAATAATGTGCTTAGATTTAGAATGATCGACAGGTCGAGGAATAATTGCCGAGAAACATAGAATTGCAGAATAATTTGATTTCATAACAGAAATTAAATTACTGAAGGCAGCCTTAATCTCAGGAATGGAAAGCTTAAACATGTCATTGGTGCCAACATGCACAAGAATGATGTCATACGACGATATACCACATTTGTTTCGCAAGATGTGATATGTTATATCTCCAATTCGAGCACCTGGAAATAGCAGAACACTGACATGCTGAATGCTGATGAACTTAGCTATGGAATCAGAGATAATGAGAGTCTTCAAATTCTTTGAACATTGGTCATCTACAAGTAAAATTAACATTCATTAAGAATAACATTCACATAGTTCTGCTAACCCTCAATTTAACCGATCTTATATATCAATTCTTTGAATCTAGTCTGAAACTGTTCGTAAACAACTAGTATATGTTTCCCTTTTCTTATAATAACAAAAGAGTGGGCATGATGACTGGGCTGGAACTAGATGAATCACATTTAAATAGGCTTTAACAGGACACAAACACGACTCGGAAATCTCCACCAGTTGAATTTGTAATACTTTTTGACCAAACTGGATAGTTTTGGACCATTTATTGAAAACAACTAATATATTACCTTTAAAAAGAATTTCACTTCTTAAAAGGACAGTGCTCAAAATAACTTTTTTTCTTTGCATAGCAAAATGCTACACATTTCCAAAAAATGAATAGCATTTTGTAAAAATTACTTAGCTATTTTTGTATACCAGAGTTATATTATGCCGTTTTGTATTGAATTCTTCTAATTAGATAGAATAGTTTCCATCCATTTCTGGGCATTTCCAAATGATCTGCAACATATGAAACATTTACTATGTTTTTTTTTTAATTGAACTGCCTTTAAGGGTTGCATGGACTTGGATATTTTCAAATGGCCTCTTGGTTGTTAATAGAGTTCTCAAAATGGAAGTTGGGATTTTTAATTTGATGGGCTTGAAGTTATTTTTAATGGACATTTTATGCAAAACAGGAAGAATTTAAACCAATAGAATTCATCTTACATATGAAGTTGCTAATGATGCTTGATGGAGAGTTAATCTGAGTTGTGCTTGGAATGTTCCACAATCAGAAGTAAAGCATCAGTGAACTAGTTTTCAAATTTGTTTGCAAATTTTAATTTACATTTTGTGATACAAGATAATCAACTGCAGCCTAATAGGCTGCAGTTGATTATCTTGTATCGCAAAATGCTATACATAATTGAACATTGTGTAGCTTTTTGCAAGTTTTGCATAGCAAAAAGCGACGCAACACCGCTATTTTGAGCGCTGTAAAAGGGGCTTATCAATAGAATAATTAACCGATGAGTCAGGGACCATGTTAGATTTGCGACTCATTAAAAAGAAAGAAAAGAGAAACAAACACCAATATGTAGCATCCAAAGGTTTAGTAATATCTAAATGGGCAAATATATCCGTAAGGATAGTGGGAGTAACAGGCAGAGCTTTCCTACAGTTAAAACTAGAAGTCCTGTCATGAAATGCGCACAAATAGCACGTCGACCTGCACGTTAATCTGCGCGTTATGAGCATAGTAAGACCATCAAATTCCGTACATATGGCTTGTACACAAGCAATGTTTCAGCCAATGGACCTCCGGGTAACCCGGAGGTCCATTGGCAGAAACATTGCCTGTGTTTGCTATGTGTAACCAGGAGAACCTGCCGTGCTTTGGATGCCATTCAGTATGGCAATTGCGCGCAATTCCTACTCGCAATTAAGCCTAGATAAGCGCACATTTCATGACAGGACTTCTAGTTTTTACTGTATGATAGATGATAGATGTTTTTCTACAGGAGTTGAGTGACGAATCCATTTCTTTCAGACGGGTTGGAAGCGAATTCCACAGCTTTGCCAAGCAACGGCAAATGCTCTATAGCGAGCAGAACTTAATTTAGATGAGTATTGGACCAGATTAAATTAATATGATGACGGAAGAGATCTCCGTCCGCAGCTTGTGACCAGGTAAGTAAATTTTACAAGTAGAGTGCTGGAGATCCTTTGAGGCATTTTAAGATAACAAGAAAGAATGAATTGAATTCAGTGAATAAGAAGGCAATGGAGATCAAGTTGAACGTGTAGTATGTGGCAGTACTTTCAAGACCGGGCAATGACGCATGGGGTACAATTTTGGATGTACAATTACTCTCACAAATCACAAGACAAAAATGATTTTTACAAGTTTTATTATTGCCTGGTGATTGGATTGGAATCAGTATGATACATAGATGTAGACTAAATTAGTACGCATTATCAGTCAAAATTAAACACCCCTAAAGTTTTCATAAACAAACATATAATCCACAATTCACATGCTAACTGCACATCACATATATACAGATATTATATACAAAACATAACATGCAAAACAACACTTGACATGAACACAACACAATGCAATAACACCACAGTACTAATGTTACAAGGTCCAAGCCGAAGACCCCTCCAAAAAGGGAAAATGTTTGACATTACATGCAACAGGTCCCCAAATTACACATGAACTTAAAAGTTGAGTCTCAAATCTCTCCATCTCCGAAGATACGATTCCAGGAAAATATCCTGAAAGAATATACAATAATACTCTGAAACAGGACGACCCAATAGCTCGGAAGAAAAAATATATATCATCCAAGAACAAATCAGGGAAACCCTCCGAAGAAACAATATCCACTGAGAATGAATTCAAATAAATAAGGAATAGCCGCACAGGAGATGGAAAGGAAGAGATACAACCACGGGACACATGAACTCACTTGAGATGTGCTAAACATCTTCTGAAGTATGTTGCAAGCTTTAAAGTACCTGTATGATTAAGCTGGAGACCACCATCTCTTATGGCATAATATTCTCGGCAAGGATTACCTCCGTGTACCAAATACCTATATGATTGGAAGTATAGAGTATCATTATGTATGCATAACATATGTAAATCTGTATTCACATTTGAAATAATGTGCTTAGATTTAGAATGATCGACAGGTCGAGGAATAATTGCCGAGAAACATAGAATTGCAGAACAATTTGATTTCATAACAGAAATTAAATTACTGAAGGCAGCCTTAATCTCAGGAATGGAAAGCTTAAACATGTCATTGGTGCCAACATGCACAAGAATGATGTCATACGAAGATATACCACATTTGTTTCGCAAGATGTGATATGTTATATCTCCAATTCGAGCACCTGGAAATAGCAGAACACTGACATGCTGAATGGTGATGAACTTAGCTATGGAATCAGAGATAATGAGAGTCTTCAAACTCTTTGAACATTGGTCATCTACAAGTAAAATTAACATTCATTAAGAATAACATTCACATAGTTCTGCTAACCCTCAATTTATCCTCCATTGTAAAACACAAATCTTCCTTATATGCATAACTCAGCCAGTCCCCATGAAGTTGTATGGGCTCACTTGGAATCTGACTATGGAATGCAAAGGAAGCGCCCCCGCTGCGAAAACGATGAGTGGAATACAGAGATGGGTTTAAACCGATCTTATATATCAATTCTTTGAATCTAGTCTGAAACTGTTCGTAAACAACTAGTATCTGTTTCCCTTTTCTTATAATAACAAAAGAGTGGGCATGATGGCTGGGCTGGAACTAGATGAATCACATTTAAATAGGCTTTAACAGGACACAAACACGCCTCGGGAATCTCCATCAGTTGAATTTGTAATACTTTTTGACCAAACTGGATAGTTTTGGACCATTTAATGAAAACAACTAATATATTACCTTTAAAAAGAATTTCACTTCTTAAAAGGACAGTGCTCAAAATAACTTTTTTTCTTTGCATAGCAAAATGCTACACATTTCCAAAAAATGAATAGCATTTTGTAAAAATTACATAGCTATTTTTGTATACCAGAGTTATATTATGCCGTTTTGTATTGAATTCTTCTAATTAGATAGAATAGTTTCCATCCATTTCTGGGCATTTCCAAATGATCTGCAACATATGAAACATTTACTAGGTGTTTTTTTTAACTGAACTGCCTTTAAGGGTTGCATGGACTTGGATATTTTCAAATGGCCTCTTGCTTGTTAATAGAGTTCTCAAAATGGAAGTTGGGATTTTTAATTTGATGGGCGTGAAGTTATTTTTAATGGACATTTTATGCAAAATGTTGTAAAAACAGGAAGAATTTAAACCAATAGAATTCATCTTACATATGAAGTTGCTAATGATGCTTGATGGAGAGTTAATCTGAGTTATGGCTGGAATGTTCCACAATCAGAAGTAAAGCATCAGTGAACTAGTTTTCAAATTTGTTTGCAAATTTTAATTTACATTTTGTGATACAAGATAATCAACTGCAGCCTAATAGGCTGCAGTTGATTATCTTGTATCGCAAAATGCTATACATAATTGAACATTGTGTAGCTTTTTGCAAGTTTTGCATAGCAAAAAGCGACGCAACACCGCTATTTTGAGCGCTGTAAAAGGGGCTTATCAATAGAATAATTAACCGATGAGTCAGGGACCATGTTAGATTTGCGACTCATTAAAAAGAAAGAAAAGAGAAACAAACACCAATATGTAGCATCCAAAGGTTTAGTAATATCTAAATGGGCAAAAATATCCGTAAGGATAGTGGGAGTAACAGACAGAGCTTTCCTACAGTTAAAACTAGAAGTCCTGTCATGAAATGCGCACAAATAGCACGTCGACCTGCACGTTAATCTGCGCGTTATGAGCATAGTAAGACCATCAAATTCCGTACATATGGCTTGTACACAAGCAATGTTTCAGCCAATGGACCTCCGGGTAACCCGGAGGTCCATTGGCAGAAACATTGCCTGTGTTTGCTATGAGTAACCAGGAGAACCTGCCGTGCTTTGGATGCCATTCGTTATGGCAATTGCGCACAATTCCTACGCGCAATTAAGCCTGAACAAGCACACAGTTCGCAACAGGACTTCTAGTTTTAACTGTAACTCTAGGAATTATTTCTGGATATACCCCTCAGAATCAACTTAACAACAGATGTATCAAGATGCTCAAACCTAAGATCAAAGAACAAATGTAAAATTTTAATACCAAACAAGTAATTCTTATTTGATGTCACTGCTTGCATAGATCTGCTTAAAAACTGAATATTTTGGCAAATATACTCTCCCAAAAAAGAAAGTGTACATTCTAAAAAATAACACTAAAAAAGATATATATCATTTTCATTCATGGAAATTTTATTCAATCACAGATGAATCAATTTGTGATCAACACGAGAAATTTCACTACGCTACGACGAATACTCTTGGTGCCATGTAGAGTCAAAGACACTAAGGGTTAAACACAAAAGTCACACACTCAATATCTGGTACGACCTCCGTCTGCATCGACTACTGCTGTGCATCTACGCCTCATGGAAGCGAACAGGTTAGCATGGAAGTGTTGTGGGAGGTTGATCCATATTCTGATAAGCTGTCTTTGGGGTTCCACAAGCGTTGACGGTGCATGGGGAAGCCGGCGTAGCTGACGTTTCATTTCGTCCCATACGTGCTCAATGGGTGAGATATCGGGCGCATTTGCGGGCCAGGGAAGAACATCCACTTGTTGTTGCTGCAGATACTGTTGAACAACACGAGCTGTGTGGGGTCGGGCGTTGTCCTGCTGTAGAATGACGCCGGGCCCGTGACGTTGCAGAAATGGGACAACAACAGGTGTAAGCACTTCATCACGATATCTGGCTGCATTGAGATTGCCATCAATAATGACCAGCTCAGTTCTGTTACGGGCAGTGATGCCACCCCACACCATGAGAGACCCCCCCCCCCTCCTATAACGGTTTCGCTCCACGACCATGGATCTGCGTAGCGTTCGTTTCGACGTCTGTACACTCTCTGGCGGCCATCTGATGATTTAAGATGGAAACGACATTCATCTGTGAATAAAACACGTCGCCACCAGTGTAAGGGATGCCTGAGATGTTGTTTACACCACTGCAGTCGAGCACGACGATGACGTAACGTCAAAATCGGACGAATTGCAGGTCTTCGAGGACGTAAGCCGTATTCGCTCAGCCGGTTGATTACTGTTTGAGGATGTATCCGTCTCAGGTTAGGGATGTTCCTGGCTGTCGTCGTTGCCGTTTGTTGTCGGTTCCGGAGAGGGACGACACGGATATACCGATCCTCTGCAGGGGTGGTAACTCGGGGTCACCCGAAGCGGGGTCGGTCTCGAACGTCATCATGTTGTGCATGTCGATGGACTGGCCTGTCTACAGTGTTACGGTGGCAGTTCAAATGCTGGGCAACCTCTCTGTGTGTTCTGCCAGCTCTAATCATACCCAGGGCAAGGAGACGTTGATTCATTGTCAATCTTGGCATGCTAATGTGGAGTCGTTTTAACAGCAGCGCAAGTTTGAATGTGAACGATAGGAAGGCCTTACTTTAGTGTTTAAATACCCAAGGATTCACACTGCTGCATGAATTTTCAGACTCTCCACGTGAAAAACATGCCTTTTCACAAACGTGCAGCACGTCATTGAACGTTAATGCAATTTTAACGGGGAAAGCTGTGTTTGTGTTCAATATAACTTATTCATGAACAGGTTAACACTCTTTACACCTACGAAATTATTTTTTTGGAGTTTGATCAATTTCTGCCATGCACACTTTCTTTTTTGGGCGAGTATTCAATGATGCAGGTAAAAAGTTAAAACCAAAGTATGTACAAAATAACAGAAAACTCCTCCATTGCACTTCTAGATTCTTAACTGTACTACCAGCATATGCATACATAATGGATGCATGCTTATCTTCATTTATTACCAAGAGTTAGTAAACATACAGTTAAAATTAAAAGTCCTGTCATGAAATGCGCACAAATAGCACGTCGATCTGTGCGTTAATCTACGCGTTATGGCCATAGTGAGGCTTCAAATTCTGTACATGTGGCCTGTGCACAAGCAATGTTTCAGCCAATAGACCTACGGGTAACCCGGAGGTCCATTGGCAGAAACATTGCCTGTGGTTGCTCTGAGTAACCAGGAGAACCAGCCATGCTTTTGATGCCATTCGATATGACAATTGCGCGCAATTCCTACGCGCAATTAAGCCTAGAAAAGCGCACAGTTCGTGACAGGACTTCTCGTTTTAACTGTAAACTGTGTCTCGTTCACAAATATTCCTTAGCACTAGGGTCAAGTGATTGAAATTGTACTTTATATCTAAGTTCCAAATGCCATCTGGACAAACAATTATGGTACGAACGGCCTGTCTCCATATGAGCTCTGGTTCCTACTCCGAATTAAACATCAAGTGCATCCGGGATACCAAGACTCCATCAGTAAATAGAACAACGTCACTTGATTCTGAACAACAGCTCTGAAAGCATCACCGATCTTAAAAGACGACTGCATCGGAGTCAAGTCACGTTGTAAAGGTAATTTATCTTTCTTTTGTAGAGTTTTGCTACACAATCCGCCATCCTGTTATTTTCACTTGAAACATGGACAGCTCTCACCTCGAATTCATACTTAGCTGCGTAGAAACAAATCTCTCTAAGACAGCTCTGCATGAAATTGTCGTGAGCATCTCCTGAATTTAGAACTGCAACTGATGCCTGATTATCACATTTAAGAAAACCTTCTTCCCTTTTAGCAAGCTTGACCAAATTTTAACACAAACCATAATAGCCAATAATTCTAGAGCATTAATGTGTAATTCCAAATCTAAAATGGATGGCGGGAATGTTACATGGAAACATTCACTATTAATTAAATTTTCATACAAGAAAGATCATCGTCAAATTCTTGTGTCCAATGTCAACAACAAATGAGATATAAGGTAGCATTTGATTGGTCCTTAGTATTTTGGTTAACATATCAAGGGGGGCAATATTCGAAAGATAGTGGTCCTACTAAATTTTAATGACATGGACATTATTTGTGTTCAGTGCGAGAATAATTATCCATTTTGTAATACAAAATTGCACGTAGATGCAATAATTTAACTTTTAGAACCTGTCGGAAGAGAGTTACAATAAGCAAGGCGCCTACAGTTGAAACTAGAAGTCATTGTGACTGTAAAGTGCACTATTTTGAAGTTAACGCGCGCTGAGTAAAGTGCACTTTTGTCCCTGTTAAACTGCACCATTAGCGTCACTCAACTCCTGTAGAAAAATATCTATCATCTATCATACAGTTAAAACTGGAAGTCCTGTCATGAAATGCGCACAAATAGCACGTCGATTTCCGCGTTAATCTACGCGTTATGACCACATTGAGGCTATCAAATTCTGTACATATGGCCTGTGCACAAGCAATGTTTCAGCCAATGGACCTCCGGGTAACCCGGAGGTCCATTGGCAGAAACATTGCCTGTGTTTGCTATGTGTAACCAGGAGAACCTGCCGTGCTTTGGATGCCATTCAGTATGGCAATTGCGCGCAATTCCTACTCGCAATTAAGCCTAGATAAGCGCACAATTCATGACAGGACTTCTAGTTTTAACTGTAGAAGTAAAAGCTTTTTAATGATAGTGGAGAGAACACGTGGAGACTTTACACTAGCAGAAATTAAATTGGACAACTATTTGTGCTTTGCCAATTTAATATGTTTGTTAACAGTATAACTTCTCCTCTGATATTTGAATTAAAGAATTATACAAAAATCTTGAGCTGAAGAGTAACATGCTGCCAAACACGCAGGCACAAGAATCATATGTGACAGATCAAAACATCTAACTACAATATTCGTGCCAACTCTCATTGGTTGTATCCAATAACCCTTTACCCAACGTAACGACTAAAACCGACTAGCGCTACTTAAAAAAATCAACATTCATTTTTCATTATTTTTGTCATTTGTTATTTCAAAAACATACTTTATGACCCCCTTATTGAAACGAGCTCTCTGAGCTCGTTGCAATGAGGGGTCATAAGCTATGTTTGTGACACAAGCAAATGAAAATTTAGCTATTCAAGAATTCTGTGACGTCTGTCTTTCTGTGTTAGGTGGAGGGTTGAATGGAAAAGTGGGTTCAAAAGTAGTGTCCAAAAGTAGAAGTACCAATATTGTAAATACAGACAATTCTGACGAGGTCTGTGACAGTTGGATGCAATATATTTCAAATGCAATACTGCTACGCGGTGTTAACGCTATCGGGTGCTACCTTAGATAATTTCACTAAAACATTTGATTTGGCACCAACAAATCTCATTGGCTAAAATTTAGCCACCATAAAATTGACTTTCTTTTGTGAAGGAAAGTCATTGCATCAGTTAAGAGTGCGATATGTGGCGAAATAAAACATATATTTCTTTTAGGGCAATTAAATTGTCAGCTGGCAATACAGGCGGAAACACTAACGGTTTTTACTGAACAAACTCAAATCTTAGTGATTGTGTCAATGAGGTGTTCGAGTAGTGGTTTGGACAAACTTTTAATGTTAGTTGCCATTGAGTGGTAACGAAACTTTGTTTTACTTCAATGAACTATTTTATAGACTATCAGCTTTACAAAAGACAACATTTAATTAGATAAATACTTCATCCCTATAAGCTCAGTGAATAAATAGTAAATAATTAATTAATCTGCTGCAACAACAGGTAATATAAGTTCAACAGCAGGTGTACAAGTTTCATTCGGGTTGACCATTCCCTAATAATAATAACACTTCGGCCGACCGCTGATTTGATTTGAGAAGGCCTTGGTAACCCATGTACTCCCACCTGCCTCCCTATTCCCACGCTTCTTCTTTCCTCCCAACCCACGGAAAACGAACTGCTTGATGACATCCCTTGCCCCATTCTTCCCAATCTCTCCGATTAGCATATAAACCCTCTCCTCTTTGAGTCTCTCACTAACCACATGTCCTTCATTCTCCCATCCCACCTCCCCATTATACTCCCAGTGAATCTTATCCTTTTAGACTGGTATTTTGGACATTCAAGAAGAAAATGTTCCAGGGTCTCCACTACTTCCAAATTACACATCTGGCATTCCTTTTCACTATTTTTCCCAATTTTCCCCTCAGCTCAGTGGACCACGCCCTCAGCTTGAACAACAGTGACCCCAAAGGTGCCATCAAGGTACTCTTCAACACTAGGCTTCTCTTTATCACGCAGGCCACCCAAAGACCTCTTTGATTTGACCACCTCTCGCCAATTTAGGTTACCATCCTCCATGACCCATTCTCTGATGATCTGTTTTACCCTGGTTTTTACCCTAGGTCCGAGATCTCCAATGAGTAGTTCTCTATTAGCTCCCTCACTTGGACCATCCATCCTGTCTTGATATTTGAGTTGAAAATTCTCTGGAACCTTACTTTACACCATCGGCTCTCGGGGAGATTTACCAAATAATTAAGATAACCGAGTGTCAGTAAGTCTATCCTGTCCTTGATCCTCATCCACCCAAGCTCACCCCTTATTGCTTCTACTGCTGCGGCATTACTCGACCCCGTTATCCATCGGCTTGCATCGTTCTGCAGGGTTTCCAAGCCCTTTACAGCCGTCTGGTTTAGGGGTACCACTTCCGAACTATATGTTATACTTGGCAGACCCACCACCCACGAAAACCTTATTGAAACTGTTTCTCCCTTTTAGTTTCATTTGGTTAAGGATCCGCCTCCCCTTCAGAATCAATTTATTTGTGTGGTTTCGGTAGATGCCTCTCCCTGTGATGTTTATATTTACCCCCAGATACTCGTAGTTACCTGTCTCTTCTACACTAAGAAGTTTGCTGCTACCTTCAGGAATACAGAACTCCCCACTCTCCACCTTTGAGTGGGGTCCACTTTGCGGCCCACAGGTATAACTTTGCACTTGGTTTCATTAAGTTTGAGTCTCCATTTGCTCTCATATCTCCCAACAATTCCCAGCATTTTTGCTAGCCCCCTCTTCTCTTTCTGACACTAGCACCATATCGTCAGCAAAAAATAGCCGCGGGGATCTTCAAGTCCCCCACTGCTCCTCCCTCGTCGCTATGCAGGAGTACATCTCCTAACCCTCTGAAGTGCAATACAAAGAGAATTGGCTAAGTCAGTGACATAGATATAACGTAGGAGATCAACGTATTCACCTTCCGATGATTTCGCCCGAACTTCGGATTTTCCGTAAATAATTCTCTGCTCATTCCCGAAATAATTGCCTGTTGCTAGTCACTTAGATTTAATAAAGAAGATTGTGCCCTCTAAACATTCATTTATTTTCAAAATTTCAAAAGTTTACGGAGGAAACATCATGTTTTAAAAGGGGCGTTCCTTTTCGGCACAAGGCTAACTGTCCGACCGGTTTGGAAAAAAACTCACCAAAACTGATTTCAGTTATTACAAATGATTTTGTATCGGAATGTAACGATTCATTTTTCGACATGCTTTTAAATCTTCAACGTAAAAGCTCAGAATCACAGAACTATAGAAGGCCTTAAATGAGTACAGGCCTTTAAATGGTATAGATTAACGGTATAATGGTATGAAACGGTGTAAAATGTAAGGTTCCCCAGCATGCACTAGGTTTTGGCTTTGTATAGGATGAGGCAGGCTTAGATGAATGGGGCGATATGACTGAACCAATTAAATATTTGACCAAAAGCAGATGTCGAGACAGAATCAGGGGTTGCTACTAAACCTGTAGTAGTACGACAATTTAGTAATCGCGAAACACTTTAGCACATGACAATAGTAATAGTACAAGGCAGTAATGTCACAAAGCTGAATGGATTGTAGAATATTATAGTATTGAGTGACTTTTTGTGTTGGATTGCATGACAGGTAGTAGTGACCATGGACAAGACAACACTCTAGGTCTTGGAGCTATGTAGGGTGCAGGGGTGGTTTCAAAGCCAGGAGCTGAATAGGAACTAAGAGCACATAGGCGTTAGGATAACATAGACAGGACAGGCCCGGAAATGGAGAGAATATAAGCCATACAATATACCAGGATAGGCTGAAGCAGAGGATTCTGAAATAATCCGAACTAGTAAAACTAGTCAAGTCTTTTTGGGTAATTCTACGAGGTATCCAGGGGTTTTGGGGAAAATCCAAGCAAGAAAAGTACTCCAAATTAATAGAACATGCCTTATGGTGCTACTTGCTACTATTATAAGCCCAAAATGGGGCCTCGGTGAGGCCGTTTCGTTAGCTTAGGGTGGTTCTTAGTCATTTGTGGAAATTGTCGGGTCAATTTGGGTAGTTAAATTTACTTTTATAGAAAGGAACATACCCTCCGAACATACCCCCACCCTATTGGAAGGTTTTGTGGTGCATCGCTAGTCTGAGAAAAATCAGAGAGTACACTTGTATCAAGTGACGCTCTAATACCTATAATCTTTTCAACGAAGAAATTGGGAAATGGTATTTGGACGATGAATTCTCAGGCAGTATGGTGGTCTATCATTGATGTAAAAGCTCCTCAATGATAGTGGAGAGAACACGTGGAGACTTTACACTAGCAGAAATTAAATTGGACAGCTATTTGTGCTTTGCCAATTTAATAAGTTTTTTAACAATATAACATCTTTCTGATATTTGAATTAAAGAATAATACAAAAATCTTGAGCTGAAGAGTAACATGCTGTCAACAAACAGACGCAAGAATCATATGTAACAGATCATAACATCCAACTACAATATTCTTGCCAACTCTCATTGGTTATAACTAATAACCCTTTACCCAACGTAACGGAAAAACGGCTAGCGCTACTCACAAAAATTAACATTCACTTTTCATTATTTTTTTCATTTTTGTCTCAAAAAGTAGTTTATGACCCCTCATTGGAACGAGGGGTCATAAGCTATGTTTTTGACGCAAAAACTGAAAATTTAGGAATTCTGTTTACAAGTGTCGTCTGTCTTTCGTGATAGGTGGAGGGTTAAATAGAAAAGTGGATTCAAAAGTAGTATCTGTAATGAAGCAAACATGTGCTTTATAGAAACCAGGATAGCAGGCTGCAGTATACAAAATGGACGACGGATACAAGGGACACCCTAACAACACGAACTGCGCATCTGCACTGACACCATGTATCACTATGGTAATGACGTCACAACATGATCCATCATGCGGGTTACCATGACAAACCAACATGGCGTCACTGGGTCATGTGGCATGCCGTCACTTCCTTGGTCCCCCTCCATACTTCCTCTAAAATGGACTGAAAACCACATTACATAATACTTCCCTTCTCTCTTTACCCTTCCCTTCCTCGGTATCATGCGGGTGTCCCCCCACCCCAAAAAAGGCCCGTCCAGCCCTTGACATACTAATGTGCACAGGCAAAAGTTGCATTGGCAAAAAGCGGTAAAAAGCCTTGGTTTACACTGTTGATCCGACAAAGTTCCGGGTAATGGGGCACGATCGGGTACATGCTGTACTAGTCATAAACATGCTTATATTGTGAACACAGATCCTCTAATGTTACAATTGCAAGTCCTTCAAATATCCTGATTTTTCTTGGAAGGTTGAAGATGACTTAGGCATTAGGAAGAGGGTTCAGGCTGTCATACGGGCACTTGGTGGATGCACTCGCTGCTGATGTCAGACATTATGCTATTGTGTTCAGGACATCACAAGTTAGGCTAAAAAAATAATGTTTTGATTCTCAGGCCCTCCCTCATTGGATTTGAACCTCCTCATTAGACATTTTTATTATGTCATGTTTTTTAAAAAAATTGTGAAAACTTGGAATGATAATTTTTTCACATTTCTCGACATATAATTATTTAGCTGTGTTAGCAGTAAATTGGTTTTTCTTGTTGCAGTTTATGGGAGAGTGCCCAGGGTCACTCTCCCATAAACTGTAACAAAGAAAATTCTGATATACTGGATCATGATTTAATTATTTATTTATTTGCTGGTGTTTAAGGTCATATATTTTTGCACAATGGCTAATAATGGCCGCAACACTGATATAAACTCAAGTTTAACCAATCATTTAGAGCCATGTTTCCCATTTTAAAGGACTCCTACCCCAAGCATTGGTTAGTGGGGCATATTCTAATGGACCATGAAGCTTGACAGATTAATACCATTAAAAAGAACAAAATTCAAATCCTTTTAGCTGTTGTTATGGCAGTTATAAAAGGTACACTATAATTACACTAAAATACAACCTTTTCTCTTTTTCAAGTGGAAAGACAGCAAAAAGATTTACTGAGTATACTCAACCCTTTTACACGAAAAAAAAGAAAAAAAAAAGTAAAAATAAAATCCTCCCTCCCTCACTGATTTGAAAAAAAAAATGCCTGAGAATCAATTCATTTTTTTTATTTGGCCTTACATTCAGTATTTATTTATTTATTTATTTATTTATTTATTTATTTATTTATTGTTTAAGGTCACATATTTTTGCACAATGGCTAATCATGACCACGACAGTTTTACGGGTGGAGAAAACCGGAGTACCCGAGAGAACCATCGCGCGACGACGAGCAACTGTCTGCTCTCCAACATACTAACTCACAGAAGCTGGATTAGCATTGGTTGAAGACAAGTGCACCATCGACGTGAAGTACACCTTAGCACACAAAACCACCGTGTCCTCATGTGGGAAATGGGGGTGAGGTGTCTTGCCCAAGGACACAACGCGGTTGCCGTAGGTGAGATTCGAACCGAGGACCTCTCGGCTTGCAGCCTGCTCCTCTGCCTACAGAGCCACTGCGCCCCTTTGTCAGTAATTACCGGCATTGTTCCATCATGGACCGTTCCAGCGCCATACTTGTCGAAAGAACATTTTTCCATCAAAAAGATTAGTGACAGATATGTGTAATTAGCGCTATTAAAATACTGCAGGATTCTTAATTTATTGTAGTTATGTTACAGCCTATTGTGACTCTTTGAGTGTTAATGTACAGTTAAAACTAGAAGTCCTGTCACGAAATGCTCACAAATAGCACGTGATATGCGCGTTAATGTACGCGTTATGACCCAAGTAAAGCTATCAAATTTTGTTCATATGGCCTGTGCACAGGCAGCGTTTCAGCCAATGGACCTCCGGGTAACCCGGAGGTCCATTTTGCAGAAACATTGCATGTGTTTGCTATGAGTAACCAAGAGAACCTGCCGTACTTTGGATGCCATTCGATGTGGCAATTGCACGCAATTCCAACGCGCAATTCAGCCTAGATAAGCGCACTATTCGTGACAGGACTTCTAGTTTCAAGTATACATGTATTCTGTAACTTTTTTTTTACATGTTTTGGGTTTATTTACAGCACTTAAGAGAGTTAATTGCATTGGAATTCCTATTGCATTACATTTTCCAATGCATAGAAATTCAAAATGTAATTTTTAACTCTTTGCATGCTGCTGGCGGATATTCCTGCCCAGCACAGGGTTTCTCTTGTCACTGAAATAAGTATAATTTGGGCCCATTTAATCATACTTAAAATATTTTTTCCTGTAAATTGAATGGATTTTTTTCACCAATGATTTCTTGTCATATTTAGATTAATTTTTCATCAACTCTAGTCAATGCTGCTTTACAGCAGCCATGGCTAGATTTGATGAAAAAATATCTTAAAAGTACTCAGTGGGTTAAGCGTTAATGTCCACGAAAGAATGTTAGTTCAGGAAAACTTAATCATTTTGGTTGACGTACAGTTAAAACGAGAAGTCCTGTCACGAATAGTGCGCTTATCTAGGCTTAATTGCGCGTTGGAATTGCGCGCAATTGCCATATCGAATGGCATCCAAAGCACGGCAGGTTCTCTTGGTTACTCATAGCAAACACATGCAATGTTTCTGCCAATGGACCTCCGGGTTATCCGGAGGTCCATTGGCTGAAACATTGCTTGTTCACAGGCCATATGTACAGAATTTGATAGTTTTACTTAGGCCATAACGCGTACATTAACGCGCATACCAGAGTGCTATTTGTGCGCCTTTCATGACAGGACTTCTAGTTTTAACTGTAGCTTTGATATGCCAAAAAAACCCGAACCATGAGTGTTGGGAATTTACCCTTCTGGCACTCATAATTTTTTTTCTCAAACATCGGAAAATGGATTGATAAGAACATCCATAATCCACACACTTCAGTGCCTAACGCTTCACCTAACAAACCTACTGCAACTACACACATAATTCATGAATTTAGCCTGTAAAAATGTTTTTCAAAACGCTTTATACAACCCACATAATGTGATCTATCATTGGACCAAGATTGTTGCCATGATTCGATTTGCTTGAGGCTTGTTGTGTCAGTTTGAAACATTTAAATTGAAATTTCCAGTTTTAATGTTATCTGAGTAGGGTGCGCGCTGGCTCGGTGGTTGACTGTTGGAGTTCTATGCTAGAGGTCACGAGTTCGATCTCCGTCCGGGACGACCCGCGTTTTGTCCTTGGGAAAGGCACTTTATCCCGGTTGTCTACATGGGGGCACGATGACGCCGTGTACTAAGATGTACTGCACGTCGATGGTGCACATGTCTTCAACCGCTGCAACCCTACTTGAGCGGAGCTTGAACAGAGTTAGAATATTGAGGAGCTGACAGTTGTTCGTAGATGCTCGTTGGGTCTCTCTGGGTACTCCGGCTTTCTCCACCCGTAAAACTGTCACGGTCACGATTAGCCATTGTGCATAAATATGTGACCTTAAACACCAATAATAAATAAATCTGTGGGTAAAGGTTTAAAAAGGAAAGTACGAAATATATTGTACTGTCTTTTTGTGATCAGAGTACTACAATTATAGATTATTTCAGCAAGTCAAAATGTTTTATTTTAAATTTGTTTTATAATCACGAAATATTGAAATGTGGCTATGGCTACAGTCCAGTAATTTTAAATAGAACTAATCTGTAAATGAACAATTAATTATTTAATAGCTAAGTATGAAATGTCTTGAAAAAAGACTTCATATGAGTATAAATGCATGGTACAAGGTAGAAGCATATTTCAAGTCTACAAATACTGTATGAATCAAAATAAGTTGTAGCATAACCGCAATGAACAAAGTAGCCCACTGCCATTACCCCAATAGTACAAGAACCCGAAATCATTTTCCGGAAAGCCTTCTGTGAGAGCTTTCCCGAAAATGATGTCAGGAACTGTGTTATTGGTATAGTTGAAGATGCGTACTAGTAGTTTATAGTTGTTATTCTACAACTTATTTCGACTCATGCTGTAAGTCACGTGATTTCTGAATTCCACTCGGAGGTCAGCTGGCTGGACTTTTGCTTATGCAAAACAATGCACATGGGCATCAACCACTGACCATACCTGACAGCCAGTAAAAACTTGTGACACACCAAGCAAATCTGCAGTTAAAGGAGCACTGATTAGTTAGTTATCTGGTGGTCCATAAACTACAGATTAGCTTGTTGAGTCCCAAACTTTCTAAAAGACTGGCAAGAATGTACTGGAAATATATGTATATCCACCTACTCAGAGGACATGTCCGATCTGCTTACCATCCACAAACCACCGAGGTCTACCTGGTCATCAGGTCAACTCAATCTGGTTCAACCCGTATCTAAATTTACTTGTGCTGGTGATAGGGTTTGGAATTCTCTTCCAATCGACATAAAAAATAGTAAATCACTTGAATCATTCAAGTCTGGTACTAAAACCTACCTTTTTCGAAAGGCATTTCCTTCAGTTGTCTTTTAATTTTGGTCATAAACTGACATTACCAGGTGCGTGGGTGTGACTGAGTCAGTGAGGATTACCTCGTTACTCGTCAAGTTACACTCACATACTTGTTTTGGTAAAGTTGTAGTTTGTTTTTTTTTTATTTTGTTTTAAGTCAATACCCTTTTTCTTTTAGGTTCTGTCGCTTATCGCCGCGATATAGCCTCGGTTGCTGATGTGGCACCAATAAATGATAATAGTGATCCATGTATCAATGTATCTGTGAGAGAATGTACTGTACGTGTATGTGTGTATATTTATTATTACATGCCCATGCAGTCTCTCTTATGCAATACGGCGTGCAATACGGCTGTGCAATACGGAATTCCGTATTGCACACCAACCTGTTCCAACCGGGACTTTTTTATGCAATGCGACTACATAAAGTGCATGGTGTTTACCACCGTTGATAGAAAAGAAAATTAGGTCAGTAGGTGCTTGGGTCATGTAATAAATACAAAATTCGGTCTCGACGTTTTCTTCCTACGCACATCTGACTCATTGAATACAAAACGACTCATTGAAACATACATGTAGTTTTGTCTATGTATGTATGCAATTATTGTACAGCCATTGAGCACCGTGTGTGGATTCTAGGCTTTAAAATTATTAGTAATTAATTAAAATCACCCTCCTGTGTGTTCTATAATACAATATCCTTGTAAGCACACTTTTGTCATGGATCCGGGGCCGGTCAGAGGGTGGGGCCCGGGGTAGTAACCACAGCGCCTGGAACTTGGGGGGTTGGCCCAGGAGTCAAGGATTCTTGGTTAGTCCAAACATGACCCGAAAGACTGTATTTTATTTTTTTTTGTCTTGGTACGTCCTTTCAAAGAGTGTACCAAAACAAACAAATAAAATAAGGGTTTTCAGGCCATGTTTGACCTAGCCCCCCCTCCCCAAGGTTCTGACTTCTGTGCCAACAGTTAAGAATGGAGCTGTATCGTGAATGAAGCTATACACTTGACCAACGGCTGCAATTCTGTACTGCATGATTCTTGAAGTAATAACTTTATTAAATCAACTTCACGTAAGCAAGTTATCACTTCAAGAATTGTGTAGTCAACAGCTATAGCTTTAGGTCATTGGATACTCGTTGATGAACTTGAAAATTTGAAACTTGCTGCTAAAAAGGTTATTTTGACGGTCAAAAAATAACGAGATTTTTCATCCCAAAAGCCGCCAGAAGGCGCCATTTGATTTCAAAATTGTGTTGGGGGAGAACCGCTCCAACCACTCTATGATCGATCGCGCCTCCGGCAGATGCCTTTATTATTTGTGAAGTATCCCGACATTTTTCAAAAGAGGGTCGACACAGAATTAACCCCGAATTTCCTTCCTCCGACCCTGTTTGGATCTTCCACTTAGCGGGTGTTTTTGTAATAAGACAGCTTCCACTGTGTGACATGTAAGTTTAGTTTAAACAATATTTATTTCCAATATACATAGATACTACATAGAACAAAAACATGTAAGTTTGAATTGAAGGCGAAAATGGTCAAAAGAAGAATTTATATATTTTTATGTCCCATTCTTGTTTTATTAGTATAGCAAACATTACATCTATAGTTTATACCCGTAGTGGTTATCCTTCAACTCATTTTGACTTGTACTGTATATGGACAAAATATTATTAGACACGCGACACTGCCACTAGCAGACGATTTTCAACTTTTAGGGACAACGCCCCTTCCGCAACCTCTTCCACCTAGAACATCTGCGTGTTGTGCATGAAAATATTAGTATTGCTTGGTTGGTTGGATACTCAGGGTTTGAATTTTCATTCACGCAGTCATCTTTGTGTCGTATGAGTAATCTACCTGCCATTTTGTCATTCGTCAACTAAAAACATAATGCCGAGTCGGCCTTCGCTGATGGGAAGGGGTTCATTGCGGTATTCATTTGACAAACAAAATCAATATTATTTTGTCCTGTTCGTTAATTGAAGTGCAGGAAGTGTGTTATTGTTTCTATCTTTATTAGCATTAATTCTTTACTTAACATGAAAAGCAGACGACACTTGCAAAAAAAATTCTTGAATAACCAATGTTTTTCATTTTTTGTCTCAAAAACATAGGTTATGACCCCTGGTTGGAACGAGCTCGTTGAGCTCGTTCCAACGAGGGGTCATAACCTATGTTTTTGAGACAAAAAATGAAAAAAATAATGAAAATTAATTGGCGATTTTTGAGAATGGCGCTGGCCGGTTTTGGTCGTTACGTTGGATAAAGGGTTAAATCGAAAACACACATTTTCTCGCTTCAAGCAAAACATTTTGTGCGTTTCTATCTCATGTTTGGCAGTCTTGACAGACAGTCTGATCAAAATGTTTATCCGAACGACCTCTAACCCTGCATGTCATTAACGTCAAAGATGGCGTATCGACAATGGGCTTATTCTCTTGTTTGAGATTAACTCTCTTGTTGTCACTCATTGAAGTTGACAAGACATCTCTAACAAGGTTCCACAATCTTGGTAATTCAATCGAAACGCTGTGTTACAGTTTCTTTAATTGACCCGTGGTAAATTATTAACACCTATCCTTAAGGAAGGGCATTAGCTGACAGTATGCCGGAGAATCAAATATAAACTGTGTCTGCTGGTTTTTAAGAGCCTTCACGGCCTCGCACCACCCTACCTCACTGAGCTTGTAAATCGGTATGAACCAGCCCGAGCTTTAAGGTCCGGCAATGAAACTTTGCTCTCACAGCCAAGGGCAAGACTAAAGACCGCAGGTGACAGAGCATTCTCTGTGGCTGCCCCCACTGTGTGGAACTCACTCCCAAAACATATAAAAACTATCAGCACCTTAAATTCATTCAAGAAAAGCATGAAAACATATTTCTTCCAACAGGCATTCCATTAGTTTTTGTAAAGCCAAAGAGCACTTTTGTGAATTTTAGGCTTATAAATTATTTATTATTTATTATTATTATTATTATTATCTTCCAAATTTACCAGACTTAATTCAGCAATGTCTTTCGCAACTAGTTCCATCGAAGTGGACATTTCATGTGCGCTACCTAAAGTTAATTTTTCTTCAGTCAATAAAACGACGTTGCATTTTATTATTTTTAATCCCAACCACAAGCTGGTCACGTGGACGTTCATTTTGGGCCTCTCGAAGCTTCGAGATGCGATTCGATTTCGAAAATCAAGTTGGTATTCGGTTCGATTCGAATTCGGCTTCCGAATTCGTTTCCCTTCGAATCCTTTCATTGGAATATAGCTTGATATCAGTCATATTCGTCATCTCATAGTTCAGATGGGAATTGTATATACAGTACGTGGAGAGTGGATTGTAACTAAATCACCCGCGGAGTGGAGTTGTCACCCAAACTATAACTTTCAAATTTTGTACATATCGACAAAAAAAAGCTATTTTTCGGCCAATGGACCTCCGGGTTTAACTCGGAGGTCCAATGGCTGAAACTCTGCTTGTGCTTGTTATGCCTCGCAACAAATTTGCAATTATTGCTTGGGTGGAATCTCCACTCTGCGGGTGATTTAGTGATAATACACTCTCCACGTACTGTAAATAATGCTGAAAGTGAAGACTGAATGTAATTAATATATATTATATTAACTTAAATGGTCTTTGCATCCATGACGTCACCATGCTAATTCTATTCTCACCAGTCACTGCCACTGTTGGAAGCAAACTTAAAGTTTGCAAGCAATCTCGACGATAAGCCGCTGCTAGCGGCTAGTCCTGCGCAGTACATAGTGAGCCTACGGGCAATTCACGCACTCTTTTCTGTTTTTGAACTGTAACCTTTACTGAGTAATATTCCTGCTACATCATCAAGGCATGCCTTCAACGATGACGTAGTTGGAATATTCTATCATTCGGGACTTTAACCGTCACAGTCACAACAAATCAGGTTTACAGCACCCCTTTCCTCAGTCGGCCACCTTCTAGACCAGCGCTATTCACAAAAATTGCCAGTTAATTTTCATTATTTTTTGTCTCAAAAACATAGGTTATGACCCCTCATTGGAACGAGCTCGTCGAGCTCGTTCCAATGAGGGGTCATAACCTATGTTTTTGAGACAAAAACTGAAAAAAAAATAGTTATTCAAGAATTTTTTTGGAAGTGTCGTCTGCTTTTCATGTAGGTAAAGGGTTAAAGTGACCAAGCAATGTCAATAATGAACTATAATCCTAACAGTGTAATATTCGACGAAGGCATGCCTTGATTATGTTTTATCATTTGGGACTTGCGTCATCACTGTCGGAACAAATCAGGTTTAAAGCATCCCAACCCCCATCGGCCATCTTCAAGATTCCGCTGATTCGTTTCGAGGTTCAATTGGATTTCGAATAATAGACGTGATTCGATTCGAGATTCAATTCGAATCGAAAATGTGTGATTCGCATTTCCCTACGTTCATTCAGTGTATCGCCAAAATCACACGTTTTGGCAAGTACACTTAAAACGGCCACGTATTGTGTGATCGATTCTGTACTACATTGCATGCGTTTATGAAACCTGAACCGTTCATAAATCACACGTGGCTTGGATGTGAAGTGTTTCTTTAAAGTTGCAATGAGTTCATCCAAAGAAAAATCTTGCGGTATAAAATAAAAGATTTTAAAAGTCCGTACGAATCATTTCCAATAATGGGAAGGAACGAACATATTTTGTCACGTTCCTTTCATCTGGAATTTGATTAGAATCGAAAATAAAGTTGAATACGTTCAAAGTACGAATCCCAATCCTCATTCCCGTCTTGTAATGGGCCGATGCTGCGATTGAACTCATTTGGCGCCCCGATTGATCACTTTTGTAAGTTTCGTGAAATACGTTTATGAATCAAAATTCACTGCTGCTTCTAGATAAATAATTCGCGGCAAAATCCCATTTATCGTCGCCAATTACAATTTATTGTCTTATTACAATTTGTTGTGTCTTCTTGCAAGTGGTTAAAATGATTTCGGAGCACATTTCACCACTTCTCTGATGCGCAATTTGGTAATATCCTGAACCATATTTGGCGGAAATAGGTTAAAACTAAAGAAATTGAAACTGCCTGAAAATTACTCTTACATGTAACTTTAAAATAGTTAATATATATTTCAACACAATGCTGCAATCTTAGCAACAGCAAGAAACACAACGATGAAAGGATTAAGTAATGTCGTTACTTGTTTACATAAATACTCCAAACCCACTCAAATACCCGCACTCCAAACATTTCATTAGAAAAGACGTTTGTGTGACTCGAAAAAAGTCAGTTCAATTGGAGCTAACTTCGGGTGGAAAGAGACTTGGTTCAAGTCTCTAACCACCTGAAGTTTGGTCCCATTGGACATTTCGAGTCATACAAACGTTTGGAGAACATCATGAAAGGTAACTCTACCAGTTTTTTATAACATTTGCGTTTCAAAAACATTATAAAGCTTTCTCTGATTGGTAGCTTACCCCGTAGTCCAAATATAGCCCAACAGGCCGTTATATATATTTGTTTTGCCGTCCTATTTCATTGAGAATGTAGTTGCCTTTGCCTTATTTCGGGTTTTTCGTAAAAAGGCGAATAACAATGGAACACAAGGATAAAGTCAAATCATCTGTAGCATACATCTATTACAATGTGCGCCTTAAATTAAGAATAATAATGTGCTGTGTTATACTTTCCTTGGATGTGGTTTATCCGCGCGGACTTACAAATGAGGACACTAAAATTTGGATCCGTACTCAATACGGAACTATAGCAGCGAAAGGCTTAAACAACTCACCATTTAATTCCCTTTCGAAACGTTTACAATGCTGCGTAACGCATAGAAAATACCCCAATTACGTTGAAACGAAAACGTGCCTCATACACCAATGTGTTACGTATCTGTTCACTGTGTTTGTCGATAACGTTGGCCAACATTTCGCTGAAACTTTATGAACCTGTCGAATCACCGGAAAGAGTTTTCTATGGCGACTACTACTAACAAATGCAAAGAAATTCATTCTGTTGAACATTTTATAAATGGTCGTTTTTGATATGGATTGGGTGGAATATCGCACGCATTGTTATCTCCCTTGATATGTCGGATCACTTACTTGTTCACTTATGTTAATACAGCGTAACAATGCCATCATGAAAAAAATACATCCCTTCCAAAAATACCATTAAGTTACTTATTATCTCCCTTGATATGTCGGATCACCAACTTGTTCACTTATGTTAAAATAGCGAAACAATGCCATCATGAAAAAATCCATCTCTTCCAAAAATACCATTAAGTTACAACTTCATACTGTTAAAATAACAAAGGTTGACAACATTTTTCGCATTATAATTCACAAATTGACGAACGGCAGTATAAAACCTGGAGACTGATTTATTAGTTTCTCTGGAGTTTAAACTTGAATGTCTGAGCGAACATGAATACGAATTGATGATTTGTGGATCCTTGGATGATACGGACCTTCGACGTTTTGGACCTTTTGTGTGACAATTGGACCCTAGGCGATTCAGACTTTGGACGATTCGGATTTCGACTTTTATATCCGAATCCTGCGGAATCCGATTCGTCCAAGGTTGAATCGTCCTGCAAAGGACTTCATTCCAGCAACTTCCCACAGCTCGACAATAGTGCTAGAGTTGTCACTCAGCATTATATTCATTTATTTATTTATTGGTGTTTAAGGTCACATACTTATGCACAATGGCTAGTCGTGGCCGTGACAGTTTTACGGGTGGGGGAAGCCGGAGTATCCGGAGAGAATCACCGAGCATCGACGAGCAACTGCCAGCTCCTCAACATTCAAACTCTGTTCAAGCTCCGCTCAAGTAGGGTTACAGAGGCTGCAGGCATGTGCAGCATCGACGTGCAGTACGCCTTAGTACACGACGTCATCGTGCCTCATGTAGGCAACCGGGATAAAGTGCCTTTCCCAAGGACACAACGCGGGTCGTCCCGGACAGGGATCGAAGTCGGGGCATCTTAGCATAGAAGTCCAACAGTCTACCACTCAGCCACCGCGCTCCCGTCATTCAACATCAAGAATGGGGAAAAAAATCATACGCACACTGTTGTTTACAAGTAAAATCGACTTTATTTCTATAACAGTTCACGACCATTAAATTAGGTGTAAAATAGGTTACGAACCCGATTCCATTTTTTTCCAGGCCTGATTTGTACGGTACGGACGCCGTGGGCTGGTCACTTTCCATGGATGGGCAATAGTACCACGGACGTAATAATATTAAATTCCAAGCATGAATAATCATCAAAAATTTAATTAATGAAGCACCGTGTACAACCCGCTACTTCATTAATTACAATTTTGCTGATTATAATTTTTATTACCTGGTAAACGCATAGATTACCCACGCGTAGAATATGACCAGGCCACGGTGACTGTACTGTAAAACTCAGTTGTAAAGCTTTTGAATTATTACATGCCACGTGCATTTTCATTATGGAGACAGTTCAATCAATGTAATTTTAATAACTACATGTACTATTGAAATCTGGGCTGTCAATGTTGAGGAGAGGGAAAGGGGGAGGGGGGGTGAAGTTGTAGCGTTGATTGTCTTGCGTCGTCTTGGGGCGGGTGCACTTTGAGTGGCGAAGTTTTACGTTGACTTACTAGCAATCTACCAAAATAGAGATTAGTAGACGGCTTCCTTTCATGTCAAGCTATTTGCATCAATACATGTACCAATAAGGTTCTATTTTTGCAATATCCAAAGATATGCCATGGTCCGGTGATAGTTCAGCCTGTTTCTTTTACATTAATTAACTTCCAATACGCGGGCTTTAGGTTAAAAGATGATCGTCGGATGTTAAATGACCTAATTGGCAGGTATGTTGCCACAAGGAGTGGGTGCTCCCTCCCCATCAGTCGGAAATTCGAAGCCCAAAATTGGGAAAAGTTATAAATCAGGGCACTAGAGGAATTTGTCCAAACATATCTTCATTTAGGCAAAAAAAAGGAGTTTTTAGACTGAAAAACCACGTGCTACCATAGAAACCATGATGGCGGCCTCCAGTATATATGGACGACGGAAACATGTGGCACCCTAACAACACGCGCTGCGCAGGCGCGCTAAGACAATGTATCACTGTGGATATGATGCCACAAGAAGGCCGCTGACGCAGGCTACAATGTCAACTAAACATGGCGTAACTGGGTCAAGTCACTATGACGTCACTCCCGTGATCAATTGCGGGTTTCATCCAATAGAGGCCGTTTACCACAACTTCTACAACTGACAACCACGAGCATCTGTTGGATAATTTACAGTCAAAGGGGTGTACAAATAAAATCCTGCATCTTAACCCTGTATCTAACGACTCGGACGCAACCAGGTGTGATATTCAATGGTTGACAAAATGTCTCAAATAAATTCAACAAAACCATATGATGTGACCCCATTACAAAGAGCGCGTTGCAATATCGGGTTACATGATATGGTTTTGTTGATATCGTTTGAAAAATAAAACAAAACAATAAGATAACATATGATAACGTGTGTATTCTTGAAAGGATTAAACCCTGTAGTTTAAAAATTTTGTTTTGGGAAAGGGGGGGGGGGGGGGGGTGGAAATTAGGTAGTGATATGCGGAATTTCGCCAACCACGGAGGGTGCAATTGGCCATCTCGAAGTGGACTATCCCTACCCCCCCCCCCCCTCCACACACATACACACTTTCCAAGTGTACCTATATATACCCAATTTAGACGTTTTATGTTTGTTAGTCCTCCTAGTATGGATATTTTTGTCTGTCAAATCAGTGTTTGGAATATCTCACGGAGCCATTTCCTCGAGAATGCTGGACATTAACTCCCCTCCCTCTGGACATAAGCTGCAGGAATATCGTCCCCTGGGTTTCAATGTATTTTATGTGCCTACTGGCATATAGAACACATTAGAACTCGGGGAACGATATGTCATCCGGACTGTTCCCACTTGGATATGCGTTCACCCACAGGTTATCAACAATTCCGTGCATGCCCCCCCCCCCCCAACTCCGCGTTATATTCTCAACTCAACAAGTACCCACTCCACCCCCTCTACGCCCTTTCGGTCCACATTTAACCCTTTACCTAACGTAACGAACAAAATCGGCCAGCGCTATTCTCAAAAATCGCCAATTAATTTTCATTATTTTTTTCATTTTTTGTCTCAAAAACATAGATTATGACCCCTCGTTGGAACGTGCTCATCGAGCTCGTTCCAACGAGGGGTCATAACCTATGTTTTTGAGACAAAAAATGAAAAATATTAGTTATTCAAGAATTATTTTTGCAAGTGTCGTCTGCTTTTCAGGTTATGTAAAGGGTTAAATATATGTTATTTACCTACTATTATTCATCAAAACGGACGTTTCATACCACAAAATATCAGCAAAACTTCATGAATTTATTGTTGAACTTATCAAGTTTGCCGGGGTTAACTGCGGAACTGAAACCCTCTTTGTTATAAATTTGATTCATTCACATTTCACTAACTTTTACAAAAATACAGGAAGCCAAGTGTCGATAAAGGTCCTACAGTACAGACACCGTGGACTGGTTGTAATTCACGCGTGGGCAATGACGTCCACGCATGCGTTTACCAGGTAAAAACATCGTCAGCAGCAAAATGTTAATTAATGAAGCACAGGGTTGGTTGTACCATGTGTTTCATTAATTAAATGTTTGATGATTTCTGTTTGGGATCTACTATTATTGCTCACCAGTAGAAAGTGACCAGTCGACGGCGGTCGTACATATCAAGGATAATCCCTCTACCTAGCCTTTATTCGTATGTTTGAGGACTTTATATGACCCACAATCCAACAGCAATTGATACGTAACGGCGCTTTTAGCTTTTCCCTCTGTTGTTTTTACAATAATAAATATTTGAATGACAAGGTATGGTGTAAAAAAAAATCAAGATATATTTACTTTCCTTATTATAATTTTTTGTTGTTGCATACTTTACTATCTTAAAGGCGAGGGGCTCACGTGCGGAATTGTTGATAACCGTGGGGGCTCATCTTCAGGTGGTAAATCTCCGGATAGGTAGGGCTGGGAAGTTTGGATTTTTTAGATTCGATTTAGGTTTCCACAAAAAATCCTCGGTTTCGGTTTCGGTTTTCTATGTGTTAACCCTTTACCTAACGAATCGCCCGCATCCGCCCGCGTGATATGCAAATTCAGCATTTGAAAAAAATATTATTTTAAAAAAAAATTCAACAAAACCATATCTTGTGACCCCTCGTTGGAACGAGCTCGTCGAGCTCGTTCCAACGAGGGGTCACATCATATGGTTTCGTTGAAATTTTTTAAAAAATTAAAAAAAAATGGTATTTAAAATAATAAATTTTGATATCGTCTACGTTGGGTAAAGGGTTAAGACCATGTAGTAAATAACACTTTAGGCTCCATAGCATCGTAAAAATTCGCTGTAGTGTGTACAACACCACTCACCATAGAAATCCCTGTCTGGACGTATCTCTTTTGGGTTCAGCCTAACGTCCCTCTGATCATTCTTACTGATTCTAGGGGATCAGTTGATGAGTCTATTCAGTCAGAAAAAAACCCCATAAATTTGAGTAACAAATGAACAAAATTCATCCACGTTGTTTTCACATTGACAAATTTTCTCCCGGTAACAGGTCGATCCAGCCCAAAAGACGATCCGTCCCCAGACGATCCGGTGTAAAAGGAATGGAAGTCCGTAGGAACGTTAGTCCCTCTGGACTATTATTCCGCGGAATTATAGTCCTAGGTCTAACATTTCTAGGAATAGTAGTCCTACTATTCCTAGAAATGTTAGACCTAGGACTATAATTCCGCGGAATAATAGTCCAGAGGGACTAATTTTCCTACGGACTTCCATTCCTGTTACACCGACCTCAGCCGTTTTTGCGCCCTAAACGATCCGTCCCCAGTCGATCTGCCCCCAGATGATCCGGCCCCATTCACAATTCACTAGTTGTGACATGTATTAATTTTGGGTAAAAAAAAATCAGAATGAATGTATGGATGGTGAACAACTGAACGAATGGGCCGCTGATCACATTAAAATTGCCATCGGTGATACTTGTCCTAATGAAGCCTCAGGTTCGTCATTTTCATCATTCATTGTTGAAGTTTGTGAAGATGGTGATATTGGTCCTGGTACTGGTGCTAATGAAGGCCCAAGTTCGTCAAGTGCTTCATTCATTGGTACGTCACCGTCCGGTTAATCTGCAGTCTCCTTCGGATTGCTCTTACAGTCATTGCACAAGAAGTTAATGTTTAATTCTCATTGCATAATAGCACGGCAATCCTGAATAGATATATCTGTCCTACATAAACGATGCTACCATCCGGGACAATAATCGCACTCTATGGCGATTAATCGGTTTAGAAAAAAATCTGAATTGTATTCATTGTCAAATACATTTGTTCGAACTTTGACCCGCATTTACGGTAGAGCGCAGTTGACAGAATATAATTCGGGCGGTGTTTGGGAGGGTTTATAACTTTTAGCGCCTCTCGCAGTGATCAGTGATTATAGTTTACTGATATGTTAAATAAATTGTTTTGAAAATTCCAAGTTTCGTTGCGAAAGACGGCAATTTGACAAATTTGGGTCAATGCCGAAAGCCGGCGCTCAACTCAGAGTTGTACGCTTTGTTTTTCGTGTGAGGGTGGTGTTTCGCCTCGTTCATTCGTACATGTTTTATTTCGTCTGTCTGCTGTGTAGTTTGGTAAAACGTAGTTTAAACAGTTACGGAATGTAATTATAAGAATTGAATGCAATTTTTATAATCTTTACTGGAGTATGAACGTGTGGGAATGGGTACATTCCCACACGTTCATACTCCAGTAAAGATTTTCTATGTGTTAACCCTTTACCTAACGAATCGCCCGCATCCGCCCGGGATTCATACATAATTTGTACCCATTCCCACACGTTAATACTCCAATAAAGATTATAAAAATTGCATTCAATTCTTATTTGTCTTTGCTGTTATAACACAGTTAATACATTTATGTCTATATAAGAGTTAGGAATATCCTAGTGATAGGTGTTAAGTAACAAAGTCGTTAAAATTCATTTCATGTTTCCGTTTCATTTTTGTATTTCATATTTCCAACCAGACGAGTATGTCGTATAAGAAGTATAAATCATTAGTACGTGTAACATTATGTCAAAATATTCACACTAATATGGTTAATGCTGTAATTCTTTTCAGCAAATGTGTGGTATAAAACTGATCCCGTGCGCTCTACTCAATATACTATTTTCTATTTTAACACTATTTCTAATAATATTATTAATGACCAACAATAAAGATAACTACCATTACTTTGAATTGTTGGGCCGGACCGACAACGGTAAATGGGGACGGATTGACTGGGGACGGGCGGTCTAGGGACGGGTCGTCTTTGGGGACGGATCGACTCGAATACTTTTCTCCCCTATTTACTCGTCCGATGGACGAGTCAAATGGGGAGAAAATGTGACAATGAGAAAGCGACTTTTTCTCACCTTGGCTATATAGACTAGGTCACGAGAGTCCATAGAGGCCACTAGACCAGTTCCCTCCCAGTGAGATAATTTGATCATTTTATGTACAAACACAGTTAAACCAATCGGCCGTTTTTGCTTGGTTCTGCGATTCTGTTTTCCCTTTTGACGCAAAAATCAGGACCGAACCAAAAATAAAAAATACCACCCAACTCCACGGGTTGCAAATGTCCGGATGGGCACATGTCCGTGTGGATGGGGAAGGGAATGTCCGGGCATCTTCACCGAGCATGTTCCATTCAGAGGTGTTATAAATTTCAGGGCGCCATGCATATTTATTGCGTGAAGAAACGAAATATTGATAGTGCTTAATATACACAAACTGGGAACGGACGAGTGTCAGTGATAATTTCCCCCTCCTTGTGCGCGCGCGCAAACGACACCAGGGTAATTTTGTAAGGACTTCGGCGCTTAGATTATGGCCTGGAACGGTCTAGCCCATGTATATTTCACCACGTATGTTTTTAGAGTCGCCTTAAATAGGGGTACATGCAAACTGCAAGCGATCAGTTTGAGGGGCAAAGCGAAGCAAAGCATATAAGGGCGAGCGGCTGGAGGACCGAAGCGATTGTCGCTTTGGTTCGCATTGAAAACAAATGGCGCATTTGCGGGCAGGACACATTTTCCTGCTGGAAAATTCAGCGCCGAGGTTCAATTTTCGGGGGAGAAATGCGTGGGTACATGAAATAAATGCTTGTAGGGAAGAACTGGGGGAATACCATCACTTAATGCCACTGCTGCGAAATGACAAGCAACGGTTTCAGGACTATTTTAGAGTGAAACCTTTCCGTGTTTTATGTCCTTTGAATCCCATATAACAGGGGTTTGAACATAGCAGCAATCTATCCATCGGTGTACATTGCTTTTCAGATGACCCTAGTTCCTGCGGGTTTTCATAACTAGGATTCCAACCATAAACTTCTCTAGAGTATATCGCGTGGCTATGGCAATTCGCTCATGTTCGAGCGACCAAATCTAAAATTTTGATTTCATCGCTACACATGGCCTCGCTACGTTCATGGTGTGAACAGTACTGTCGGAAAGCCAAGCATAAATTTTTTCTCCGAAATAGCCTATCATGCTTCGCTTCGCTGACTGCTTCCAGTGTGCACGTACCCTAAGTGAAGGGCGAGAGCGCCCATCTAACTGTTGAACTATAGAGCACATAACACCAACCGCCCCATTCGGGGAGAGGTAGCACCTTTTGTGAGAGGACTGCCATTCACACTGGACCTCATCAGCACCAACAAAGAAGAGAATGAGTTCACCAAACAGGCGTCGGGATACCTGTTGCTTGGAAGTGTTTCTGAAAAGGGAAAGGGTTAGAGAGAAGGCGGAAAGGAAGACGGAAAAACTCGCTATTGTCCTCTGCTCCCCACTCCCAAACACCTGTAACTACCATCCAAACCCAAGATATCTATCCTCCAGGGTTGAACTGGGGAGATACGTTTTCAGTGAGGTGGATATGCAGATGAAAATTGGCATTTCAAAGCCTTCTACTTCAATACCCCCCCCCCCCCCCCCCCCCACCCGCCGGATCACGAATTCTGGATGAGCCCTTCGGTCGAGGCCCCACTCTCCGTCGTGGAAAACCTATAGAAGACCCCAGGACACTCTCGGATGGGTTATGGAGACGCACAGAAAAGGGCCGCCTAGAACAACTAAAAACAGCAGCGGAAGATACCAAGCTAAAGTTGGAAATAGAGGAATTTCGACAATCAAAGTCGATTTTCACCAATTATCAGTTACAGACACAAAGAACACTGCCACTGCCACTGGGGTCGAAAGGGGTTGAAAAATCCAACACCGCCATAGCTCCTTCGGTGCACTAAAATCATCTTTCGTTCCGTAGATTCACTTCTCTGGAATATTTCAAATGGTCGGAAACGCGAATCTACGGTTCATTTTTCCAACCAATATATTTCAGAAGATTAAATCTAAAACTAAATCGAAATACCATAAATACAGTACGTGGAGAGTGGACTGTAACTAAATCACCCGCGGAGTGGGGTTGTCACCCAAGCTATAACTTTCAAATTGTGTGCACATCGACAAAAAACACAAGCAATGTTTCAGACAATGGACCTCCGGGTTTAACCCGGAGGTCCATTGGCTGAAACTTTTCTTGTGCTGTTTATGCTTTGCAGAAAACTTGCAATTATTGCTTGGAGGGAATCTCCACTCTGCGAGTGATTTTAGTGATAATACACTCTCCACGTACTGTATGTACATTCTTTGAACCAAAGCAAGCAATGTTTCTCACGGATATTTCTTTTGACGGAATTTTTCATCACCATTTGGAAAGAAAACTCACCACAGCTGTAGTTTTTTTTTATTACATCACGTAGTTGAACTAATCGTGCTAATATCTTTCTGGTTTCAATGTAAATTAAATACTTATTGATTACAATATCTATAACTGGAGCATGAAAGAATATGTTCACATGTATATCTCCGTGGGTGAGGGAGCATCACATTACATCAACGATAGTCTGCTTACAAACACCACGAAAAGTAAGTCAACAAACATTCCATAACAGCCTCACATTCCTTACGGGATTGGACTGCTTTCCCGAGAGCTTGCCTACTACCATATCGGGGTGTACGATTAAGTCGTTACGGAACACCATCACAAACACGGACGAGATTCACTTAGCTACAGTACAGTCGCCGTGGGTTGGTCGTAATCCACGGATGGGCAGTGATGATGTCCACGCATGCGTTTACCAGGTAATAAAAATCATCATCAGCAAAATTTTAATTAATGAAGCACCGGGTTTTAACCGGTGCTTCATTAATTAAATATTTGATGATTATTTCTATAATTAGTGTTTGGAAATCTAATATTATTCCGCCCGTGGAAATACTGCCCACGCGTGGTAAATGATCTAACGACGATACTTTGTGAGTTTAGGTGTGAGAAGGTTGTGAGATATTTTTGTGGGAAAAAATTGGTAGGATTTGCCTATTTTGGGGGCGAAATAAAATATATTCGAATGTCAACTGGTAAGCAGATGCACTATTTATTCCCACATTGGTCATAATAGTTTCAAATATTGTAGTTTGTCAGCATTTGGATGCTTGCGATTCAAATATAATATTTTCTTTGAAAACAATGTTTGAAACGTGAATCTGTGGCATTGATTTAAGGGTAGGGGCGTCTTTCAACCTGTCACCGACCATTTTTTGTCGAAAATTAGATGATATGTCTGATTTTAGTTTTCCTTTCATGTCGATGAAGACGGAATGCAATGATTTCAAATTGTTCTTCGAGAACGTTCTGCCTTCTTAGCTTCCTTTTTAAAACATTTTTGTGAACATGGACAAGAACCTTCTTCTAGTGCCTCCCCATTATTTATTTATTTATTTATTTATTTATTTATTTATTTATTTATTTATTTATTTATTTATTTATTTATTTATTTATTTTAACGACATATTCAGCAGCCATAGTCATGTCATGTCGGACAGTTTACGGATGGATGACATCGGAGTATCCGGCGAAGACCACCGAGCAACAGCGTGTAAGTGTCGGATAAGCCTGGGTTAGCCGCACAGTCGCATAGCCAGGAATTTTGTGAGGGACGCGCGCTAAGTGACGATCGACGCTCACCGAAATGTTCAAAAGTGAGTATTAAATGCGGCTGTGTGATAGCAACTGGGAAATATTTATGTGAAATTTAGGATCTGAAATACAAGAACTTTTACACTCTAGTGAATGAAAAATTACATACAAAATAGATCGATAAAGTGGAAAGGCATATTTCATTTTCCCGATATTTATTTATTTATTTATTCATTGGTGTTTAAGGTCGCATACTTATGCACAATGTCTAATCATGACCTTGACAGTTTTATGGGTGGAGGACGCAGGAGTACCCGGAGAGAACCACCGAGCAACGACGTCCAGCTGCCAGCTCCCCAACATCGTAACTCCACATTGCAACGCAGGCAGGGTTAGATTGGTTAAAGACATGCGCACCATCGACGTGCAGTACGTCTTAGTACACGGCCTCATCGTGCCCCCATGTGGACAATCGGGGTTAAGTGCCTTGCCCAAGGACACAACGCGGGAGTCCGAATCGATCGCTCAGACGGCCACCCATCCGAGGACTAACCGGGCTCGAGGTTGCTTAACTTCAGTGATCTGACGAGAACCGGTTATGGCAACGTCACCGCGCCCCCCATTTTCCAGATAAATAGTATACCAATATATATAATTCTGGCCGATATTAAACAGTGGTAAGCTCATTGTAACATATAGGGTATGTTAAACCATGCAGGACAATGCAACTAGTTTCTGTGAAACGCCTACGTACTCTGATACTTTTTTTTATAGCCGAGGCTAAAAAACAATATGAACGTACACTCTGGGCGTTTCACAGAACTGCATGCAAGCCAGTGTAAGTGAGTACATTTATATTTTAAAACAACTTATCCCTATACAGTACGTGAAGAGTGGATTGTAACTAAATCACCCGCGGAGTGGAGTTATCACCCAAGCTATAACTTTCAAATTTGGTACATATCGACAAAAACACAAGCAATGTTTCAGTCAATGGACGTCCTGGCTTAACCCGGAGGTCCACTGGCTGAAACTTTGCTTGTGCTGGTTATGCTTTGCAATTAGTTTGCAATTATTGCTTGAGTGGAATCTCCACTCTGCGGGTGGTTTAGTGATAATACACTCTCCACGCTGTACATCGTGCTCTCTGTGGCGATGCCTTGTTTGGTGGCGATGCCTCAGAGAGTATGGCGTAAGTAGTAGTGCTCGCACGTTTCACCCCCCATTTGGATGACCTCGGTGGATGACCTCGGAAGTGACGTCATGTCACGTGACGTAGTGGCGCCATGTTGTGTTGTCATGGTAACCCGCGTGAGCGGCCATGTTGTGACGTCATCCCCATAGTGATACGTGGTGTGAGTGCGCATGCGCAGCGCGTGTTGTTAGGGTGATACGTGTTTCCGTCGTCCATTTTGTATACTGGAGGCCGCCATCTTGGTTTCTATGGTAGCACGTGATTGCTATGTTACCTAAGGCCTACAATAGGATAGGGGTATGTTCGGTGGGTATGTTTCTTTGTAGAAGAGTAAATCTGATTACCACAAACAACCCGACAATCCCCCAAATCACCAAAATCCACCCAAAATCACCGAAATTGACTTTATTTCCCCAATTGATCGGCTTAGCACGTAGTGCTATAGTACCGAGAGGGTATCGGAGGTGCATTCGATTGAACAGGAGTAATGTTCTGGCTTAGAATTCTCCCAGAATCCCTTTTTGGATCTCTATCCCATGACGTTTTCCCCTATTAAGAATAGCACATAGTGCTATAGGACAAATTTACCCAGAATTCTCTGCTTCTATCTATATATGCAATAGTTTACGTCTATCTGGCCATGTTCCTTTGTTCTAGAGTATACTCCAATAGCGTAGAAGACTCTATTATTGGAACAGTTTACCTTATTATTACTATATTTAGCAATTTCTGGTCTATTCTTGTTAGTTCTGACCCTATTCCGTGTACTCTTGTTGTTTCATTATCTAGATCCTATTTATAGAACATAACTAACCAATCAGATTGCTTGATTTCCCATAATCTGTATACAGGGTTATCTCCCTTCTGTATAACAAAAGCCTATATCCAATGGCACCCCAATTTTAGCACCCCTTTTTGAAAAACATATGACCTTTGGCACCCCTTTTTGTCATATGTGCTTATGTGAAAAGGCACAATGTGACACAATATGCCCTATCACATAGGCACATGCTTTATGTGCCAATATGTGCTTATGTGAAAAGGCACAATGTGACACAATGTGCCCTATCACATAGGCACATACGGGTATTTGAGGATACCTATGGCCTGGTATTGTATTATTCGAGGATACCTACTAGAGAATCCCTTTTTTGTCATATGTGATTATGTGAAAAGGCACAATGTGACACAATATGCCCTATCACATAGGTACATGTTTTATGTGCTTATGTGAAAAGGCACAATGTGACACAATATGCCCTATCACATAGGCACATACGGGTATTTGAGGATACCTATAGCCTAGTATTGTATTATTTGAGGATACCTATCTAGGATACCTTCTTGAGAATCCATTTTTGTCATATGTGCTTATGTGAAAAAGCACAATGTGACACAATGTGACCTATCACATAAGCACATGCTTTATGTGCCGATATGTGCCTATGTGAAAAGGCACAATGTGACACAATGTGCCCTATCACATAGGCACATACGACCAAAATGGGATTCCATAGCCACAGGCGTTTTCGAAAAAGGGATTCCACAAATGGGATTCCAAAAAGGGATTCCACAAATGGGATTCCGTTTCCATATTGTCGCCAAAGCTCCACCGCCACTACTGGTCTATGGTCTATCTGTCCTATCATTAGCTTCAACAACAGTCTTGTTCCACTGCGGCCTTGTACCATTACTATTGGCTAAACTACCATCAATTACTTCCTAGCTATACCTTCGCTGAAGCTTTCAAAATGTTCCATCTGATTTCCCCTGTATACATATAAGGCATTCCGCAAGTGGCCCAGTCCGTAAAAATTGGATTCCGTGTTTTTACATCGACACTCGAGGGTATGGAAAGGGATTGGTAACACTCAATGACTACAAGACTCTGAACAGAGACAACCAACCACTACAAAACAATAAAGGTACAGATCCAACATAACCAATTGTGAACATAACAAAGTGAAAGAATGTCAAACTAGTCGGATTGATCGAACAAGTTTGACAGACTGAACAAAGATCCAACACAACCAAGATCGAACTGATCAAACCAAAGTGACGAAAATCGAACTGAACAGATACAAGACAACTGTTCGAATGAAGTGAACGAAGATCCAACACAACCAAGATCGAAGTGAACAAAACAAAGTGAACAAAGTTTAGGACTATAACCCTAATGAAGGTATTAACACCCTTTGAACTGTTTGAATGAACTTTTTATATCTAATATATAATTAACCCTCTTGAACTGTTTGAATGAACTATATGTAATTAAAACCCCTTTGAAGTCCAGAAAATTTTTAACTATAACCCTAATGAATGTATATATAATTAACCCCTTGAACTGAATGAATTTTTTGAATGAACTTTTTATATCTAATATAAATAAACAGCTTTTGAACTGAACGATTTTTAAACTTCATGACAATATAACGAAAGGTGATATGAATTTTTAAACTACAACCCATTGAACTGAATTCTTCCAATAGGGAATGGGAATACCCTCGAGTGTCGATGTAAAAACACGGAATCCAATTTTTACGGACTGGGCCACTTGCGGAATGCATTATATGTATACAGGGGAAATCAGATGGAACATTTTGAAAGCTTCAGCGAAGGTATAGCTAGGAAGTAATTGATGGTAGTTTAGCCAATAGTAATGGTACAAGGCCGCAGTGGAACAAGACTATTGTTGAAGCTAATGATAGGACAGATAGACCATAGACCAGTAGTGGCGGTGGAGCTTTGGCGACAATATGGAAACGGAATCCCATTTGTGGAATCCCTTTTTGGAATCCCATTTGTGGAATCCCTTTTTCGAAAACGCCTGTGGCTATGGAATCCCATTTTGGTCGTATGTGCCTATGTGATAGGGCACATTGTGTCACATTGTGCCTTTTCACATAGGCACATATCGGCACATAAAGCATGTGCTTATGTGATAGGTCACATTGTGTCACATTGTGCTTTTTCACATAAGCACATATGACAAAAAGGGATTCTCAAGAAGGTATCCTAGATAGGTATCCTCAAATAATACAATACTAGGCTATAGGTATCCTCAAATACCCGAATGTGCCTATGTGATAGGGCATATTGTGTCACATTGTGCCTTTTCACATAAGCACATAAAACATGTACCTATGTGATAGGGCATATTGTGTCACATTGTGCCTTTTCACATAATCACATATGACAAAAAAGGGATTCTCTAGTAGGTATCCTCGAATAATACAATACCAGGCCATAGGTATCCTCAAATACCCGTATGTGCCTATGTGATAGGGCACATTGTGTCACATTGTGCCTTTTCACATAAGCACATATTGGCACATAAAGCATGTGCCTATGTGATAGGGCACATTGTGCCTTTTCACATAAGCACATATGACAAAAAGGGGTGCCGGAGGTCATATGTTTTTCAAAAAGGGGTGCTAAAATTGGGGTGCCATTGGATATTGGCTTTTGTTATACAGAAGGGAGATAACCCTGTATACAGATTATGGGAAATCAAGCAATCTGATTGGTTAGTTATGTTCTATAAATAGGATCTAGATAATGAAACAACAAGAGTACACGGAATAGGGTCAGAACTAACAAGAATAGACCAGAAATTGCTAAATATAGTAATAATAAGGTAAACTGTTCCAATAATAGAGTCTTCTACGCTACTGGAGTATACTCTAGAACAAAGGAACATGGCCAGATAGACGTAAACTATTGCATATATAGATAGAAGCAGAGAATTCTGGGTAAATTTGTCCTATAGCACTATGTGCTATTCTTAATAGGGGAAAACGTCATGGGATAGAGATCCAAAAAGGGATTCTGGGAGAATTCTAAGCCAGAACATTACTCCTGTTCAATCGAATGCACCCCCGATACCCTCTCGGTACTATAGCACTACGTGCTAAGCCGATCAATTGGGGAAATAAAGTCAATTTCGGTGATTTTGGGTGGATTTTGGTGATTTGGGGGATTGTCGGGTTGTTTGTGGTAATCAGATTTACTCTTCTACAAAGGAACATACCCACCGAACATACCCCTATCCTATTGTAGGCCTTAGGTAACATAGCAATCACGTGCTACCATAGAAACCAAGATGGCGGCCTCCAGTATACAAAATGGACGACGGAAACACGTATCACCCTAACAACACGCGCTGTGCATGCGCACTCACACCAAGTATCACTATGGGGATGACGTCACAACATGGCCGCTCACGCGGGTTACCATGACAACACAACATGGCGCCACTACGTCACGTGACATGACGTCACTTCCGAGGTCATCCACCGAGGTCATCCAAATGGGGGGTGAAACGTGCGAGCACTACTACTGGCGTATCAGGGTAAGTGAGGTCGCCCCATCTTATCTACATTTTTAAATCATAAATGGGAGAAAGTCCCCCTATTGAAACTCCAATTTGTGAGGTTGTGTGTTCGTTACCGACGCACATTCTCTGGCTACGCGTTCCACGCATGTGTACTGTCGGCGTGAAGTACGCTCTAGTACACTGGGCCACGTTGCGTCCAATTGAACAGTTAGAATTAAATGTCTTGCACCAGGACACAGCGCAGTTGGCACGGTTCAGGATCATTCCTACACCTACGACTTTCGGTCTGAACCCCAATAGCCTAACCAATTAGCCACCGCTTCCCTTGCTTTGAATACTGATTTCTGTAGAAAATGACTTGTTAGGTGGAAAAAAATAAATGGTTCGGTTAGGGTTACGTGCTGTAAAAAAAGAGAGTCGGTCGGTCGGTCGGAATTTTTGTTATTATTATTATTCTTATTATTATTATTCTTATTATTATTATTCTTATTATTATTATTATTATTATTATTATTATTATATTATTATTATTATTATTATTATTATTATTATTATTATTTTCTCACATAGTCGCTTAAACTTTTACGTAACGTCATGGCTAAAACCGGTCAAGGTATTTACAAAAATCGCCATTCAATCTTTATTTTTTTTTCATTTTTGTCTGAAAATCATAGCTTATGACCCCGCATTGGAACGAGCTCACTAAAATCGTTCCAGTGATGGTTCATAAGCATTTTTTTATCGCAAACAATAAAATGTTTTAGTTCTATTAAATTTTTTAAAAGTTGTGTCTTCTATTTGGGTTATTAGGCGAAGGGTCGAAATGTATGGCCTATCTTCGCGATACTCGTGTATGTTCCGATATCATTTTAAATGGTGATAATATACCCGTTAAATGCTTACAAAAAGATTACGGTCGATCTTGAAAATCAGCAAGTTCACAAGGTGGGGGCTGCTGCCCCTTGCTCCGAGTCTAGGAGACAAGGGACAGAGTATGACCTTTTTCGCCTGAAGCGCGCAGGTGCAAAAGTCTTGACTTTTTATATTTTAAGAACTATAACTGAGAAACGCTCGAACAGTCGTTTCTGGCGTAATTTACGTGAGCCAATGCAACTGTGGTGGAGGGGGTCGGGTGGGGGGTCAGGTATAATGACAGAGTTTGGTCGAAAATCACCACACAAAGAAGATATACAATCTACGGGGTTATTTTGGAAGCTTTATATCATCCCTTGAGTGGGACAGGGTGTAATCTGCAATGCTTTAGCATTGCAGATGGCACCTTGGTCCACTCAATGCGCAATAAGTATAACGTCAGTGCTATTACGTATCATTTATTTATTGGGGTTTAACGACACTTTCGACAGCCAGGGACATCTCGTGTCGGACAATGTTATAGTGGAGGAAATCGGAGTACCCAGAGAGAACCACAAAGCAACGGCGAGCAACTGTCAGACTCCCCTACGTACTAACTCCGCACAAGCAGGGTTAACATTTGTTGAGGGCAAGTGCACCATCGACGTTCAGTACTCATTAGTACGCATCACGGCCGTGCACTCGTGTGGGCAATCAGGATAAAGTCACTCTCCCAAGGACACAACGCAGTTAACTACTGGCGGGGTTCTAACCGTGGACCTTTCAATTTGAAATCCAATGCCGTGATCACTGTGCCAACGCCCCCCCCCCCCCCCCCCCACTCTCCCCCTGAAAATTAGAATCGGTCGGGAAATCGGAACTATTCAAGTTTTTCGCATTTTGAAACCCAACAAAGTGATGTGGTATTGACGGGGTTAAATCAATCTTGTCTCAATCATTTGCTTGATTTATTACTGAAAATAAACACCAATGGATTCCTTTGTCGAGTACTGTTACTGGACTATTCAATCTTCAATAGCCTACACATGCCTGGCTTTTTATGGAAAAGTTTGTATTGACAAAATACTCCACTGAACAGTAAAAAGAGCCGTCACTGTGGTGTGTACATTATTCCCTCAATGTTTACAGGTCGTAGATGTGCTCTCTTTGCAAGCGATATGTTATAAGATTTCGGTACAATGTCGACGGGGAAGGAAACGGACGCACCATGGTATTGGATAACCACCGGGAAGAAGATTAAAAATCTGTAAGTATCGTATTTATTTATTTATTTATGTTTAAGGCAGGGGGAGGCCACCAAATATTTGCAAGACGTGACGTGGGGGTGGGTGGGTCTCTTGAGTGCGCCAAAAATGTGCATTTCTAACTTGTGCAATTTTTTGAATTTTTTAAAAATATATCAATATATCAGCTAATATATACCATCATTTGTGTTTCAAACCTTAAAGATGATGTTGTACATCACACTCTTAACATAAATACAACATCAGGAGGCTTTATATGTGATAATATTGGGCTTAATCTGGGAAAATGTCACACGTTAGTAGAGGGTGCGTGTCTTGTTCGAAATGTAGAAAATGTGCAGACAATATTTTGGGAGCAATTCAAATGAAAATTTGTTCACGTATATGTACACCTGCTCTGGCCAAGCCTGACAATGAACAGCTTGTCATTTGTAGATTGGGGCCCACAGCAGCCCACAGAGGTTTAAATTGGTGGTACCAGTTTAACCCTTTACCTAACATGAAAAGGAGACGACACTTGCCAAAAAATGATTGAATAACTGCTGATATTACGATTTACAGATTGGGGTTTGACAAATTAGCGTTGATTACACATTACACAGAATACAGGCGATGGAATATACAGTACGGCTAGTCACCTTCCATGGGGGCGGGGGGTGGGGGGGGGGGGCAATATTTGCAATAATATTAGATTTCAAACACTAATTATTGGAATAATAGGTGTAATCATCAAAAAAAATTATTTAACCCTTTACCTAACGAATCGCCCGCATCCGCCCGCGTAATATGCAAATTCAGCAGTTGAAAAAATATTATTTTTCAAAATATTTCAATATTTGCCTCAAAAAGATACCTCGTTCCAACGAGGGGTCACATGATATGGTTTTGTTGAAATTTTTTGAAAAATTTGAAAAAATGATATTTAAAATAATAAATTTTGATACTGTCTGCGTTGGGTAAAGGGTTAATGAAGCACTGTGTACAACCCTGTGCTTCATAAATTAAAATTTTCTTGATGATTTTTATTACCTGGTAAACGCATGCGTGGACATCACTGCCCACGCGTGGATTACGAACAGTCCACGGCGACCACTGAATGCGCGATAGAGAGGAAGTATATGAAATAGTGAAGGAAAGTCTTCATTATCTCTAATTACGCATACGCGAGTCCATTATATGCGTCTCGTGAAAGAGGATGCTGGATACGGGATCATGACATGTATTCAATAAATGTGATTAGTGAAGCCCGTGCACAAACAATCAATTTGTGAAATCACAATTTTTTAAAATTCGCAAAATATCCATAAATTACATTTTGGTGTGCATTATTTATTTATTGGAGTTTAACGACACTTTCGACAGCCAGGGCCATCTCGTGTCAGACAGTTTTACGGGTGGAGGAAGCCGGAGTACACAGAGAGACCCACCGAGCCACGGCGAACAACTGTCAGGCTTCCCGACGTACTAACTCCACGCAAGCAGGGTTAGCATTGGTTGAAGACAGGTGCACCATCGACGTGCAGTACAGCTTAGTACACAGCGCCATAGTGCCCCCACGTGGGCAATTGGGTTGGTGTGTATTAAAATGTTGTATAGTTTCCCTTGTCATAGTATGATAGTAAAACGACGTCCTCGTTCAAAACATTATCATGATTTCCTAGGTTAAAAAAGAGTGACGTTCATAGGTATATCTAGCGGTGGTGATGGCGCCGAAGCTGTCGATACGACACAGTTACCGACACGCAGATGAGCTTTACATCTCTAATGCCGGTCAGAATCTACACCCCACACACTGAGAGGGGTGGAACTGTCACCACTGTCAGCTTACAAAAATGTACGGAAATAGTAACCAATCATAGCTTTTAACTCATCGTTGGAACGAGCTGAACGAGCTCCTTCCAATGAAGGGTGACGAGGTATCTTTTTGAGGCAAATATTGAAAAAAATAGTAGAACTGAAATGATGACTTTTATAGATGTGGCTGGGTGGTTATGGCAATTATAATATTGGGGATTAACCCTTTACCTAACATAACCGCCATAAATGGCCAGAAAATTAACCAGACTAAGTCTATCACACACTAAAATATCTCGGAAGTTTCTCAGAACTGGTTCTAATGATATCCATATTTGTATGGTTTTATTGATAAAATCTGAAATTTGTTTTCGAAAAATGTGAAATTTAATTTATGTTTTAAAAATTCTGTGTTAGGTAAAGGGTTAACTGTGTGCTTGAATCGTCGTGTAACTAAAGGCAATCCAACAGAGCTCTAACTTTCGACAGAACTCCGCGTTTGAAAAGGAGAGAGCCATCCCCTGCCCCTATATGTGAGACGTTTAGGTTCTGTATATAGAACGGAATTGAAAGTTTGATAAACGTACAAGGTGCTAGAGTCTACCGCAGGCTCGCTTATCAGATAAGAATGTGAAGAAGATTTTAATCTTACTTACTCCCCGTGAGTCCCTGGGGAGTGGAACAGTGCATGTTTGTGGTAAACAAGCCCTGTTTTATTGGTGAAATAGGATCCGGCAACCAGCGCCTGTTGTGAAAGTCCCCTAAAATGCACAACATGGGTATAAACAACTGGCTGGACTTGACTTTATATCCATGATGCAGTTACGATTACGATTAGTCACTGGGCAGAAATATGTGCCCTTAAACAGGGGGGGGGGGGGGGGGGACTAAAAATTTGCAAGACGTGACGTCCTATTTTTTATTCGGCTCCTTTTTACACCCACCCACCCACTACGTGCAAATTTTCTACTACCGTTCTCAGACACCCACCCCCACTTTCCCATTAAAATCCAAAATAAGCTTATAAACTTAGTAAGCACAGCTGTCTTTAGGGGGTGTTCATAATGTTCTTAACCCTTTACCCAACGTAATGTCCAAAACCGACCAGCGCTATTCTCAAAAATCGCCAATTAATTTTTAATATTTTTTCATTTTTTGTCTCATAAACATAGGTTATGACCCCTCATTGGAACGAGCTCGTTAAACCCGGAGGTCCATTGGCTGAAACATTGCTAGTGTTTTTTGCCCATATGTACAGAATACTCCGTACATACAGTACATGGAGAGTGTATTATCACTAAATCGCCCGCAGAGTGGAGATTTCAACCAAGTAATAATTGCGAATTTGTTGCAAAGCATAACAATTACAAGCAAAGTTCCAGCCAATAGACCTCCGGGTTAAACCCGGAGGTCCATTGGCTGAAACATTGCTAATGTTTTTGCCCATATGTACAGAATTTGAAAGTGATACTTTGGGTGATAAATCCACTCCGCGGGTGATTTTGTTACAATCCACTATCCACGTTCTGTATTAATTTTATGTTCAAAAGATTATAATTTAAGTCATTGCATGCTGTCGACGGATATTCCCGCCCAGGACACAAAATCTCTTGCCACTGAAATAAGTATATATTGGATACATTTCACCAAATTTCTCTCCTGTAAATTGAATAGACTTTTTGACAAATGATTTAGTTACTTGAATTTTTTATCAGATCCAGTCATGGCTGCATTACAGCAGCCAGGACTAGATTTTATAAAAATTATTTTTAAAATACTTAGAGTGTTAAGGGTTATTTTTTTTTAAATTATTTCCGATATGCACGCAGATGACTGGACGAGGTGAGTTTTTCATAACTTGATGAATATGTCCCTATCGTATTATAAAGTGCACCTCAAGTTCGTATGGTAAGGGACAGACGCGCGCTACTAGACTGCAATTATCCCCAAGCGAGGACTAGACACTGTGACACTGAGAAGGAAAGACGGGATAAAAGCATGCAAACACAAATTAGTTTGAAATTTAGTTTCAACACTTGATTTTTATTAGATCTCTTCTTCAGAACTTTTACATACAAACAATGTTACGCCGCGTTTCCATTTGGAGGGAAAGCGCACACGGTTTTATATAAAAAGTCACGTGATCACACTCAGGAACAACCAAAGAAAATAAAAGTCTCTACACTGTCCCTCCCCTAGGAGCAACGCCTTGGACAGTTCATAGTTACATAGTACTTCACAGGTCTACGGGGAATGTTCCCATTCAGTGGTTTCTGTTTTTACAAAAACGTCACATCTGCAAAACTCCTCAATAAGCTTCTCTTTAATCCTCGTAAATTACCCTACAGAGGGAGCAGGGAGTGGCATTCTTGAAGGGCGAGACACAGGAGAACAGTCTGACGCACTAGCCTTGTCACACGTTGATGGTAGATTGCCGCCACTCTTCCCTTTTTGTGTTCAGACGTCGAACTGGTAGATGAGAACTTGCGCTTGAGCTTGACGATTCTGCCGAACCCTCCCGATGGCCTGAACCTGTGGTTGTTACCGTCGAAACCCACTCCGAAGAAACCTTAGGCCTCACTTCTATTGCCCTGGCAGCGCTTTCTCCAGTCTTTTGCTTATGTTTAAGTTCTCTATGTCTCTCTAAATCGTAACGTCGGGTGAATCTTCTGTGAGAAGAACTTCTCCGAAGAAGAATACATGTGTCCTGAATGATATACATGTCTTCGCAATGAGATAGGATTATCCTACTTCCCACTGCAAACAGTACACTCAAACAAAGAATCATTTTTCCTATCACTACCCTT